>CAJQUN010000001.1:31890236-32408249 GCA_907163345.1 Haberlea rhodopensis
AAACCCTAAACCCTAAACCCTAAACCCTAAACCCTAAACCCTAAACCCTAAACCCTAAACCCTAAACCCTAAACCCTAAACCCTAAACCAACCTGATAATGCCCAGAGTTGGTCGGAATTTCGACCTATTAGCCTTTGTAATGTTTCCAATAAAATCATTACTAAGTTGGTTACGTGTCGACTTAACCAGTTGCTTGATAAGATCATTTCTCACTCTCAAAGTGGGTTTGTTAAGGGTTAGACTTATCTCTGATAATATTCTTTTGGCTCAAGAGTTGGTTCATCGTATCAACTACCCTGTTCGTGGGGGTGGTAATTTGATCATGAAGTTAGATATGGCAAAGGCATATGATCGAGTTAGCTGGGATTTTTTGGTTAATATGCTTTTAGCTTTGGCTTTTCTTCTTCAATGGTTGATTTGGTTCTGAGGTGTATTTCGAATTGCTGGTTTTCTATTAATATCAATGGGGTGCTTTCGGGTTTTTTTAAATCTCAAAGGGGATTAAGACAAGGGGATCCCTTATCTCCTTTATTATTCATTATTGGGGCTGAATATCTGTCTCGAGGATTAGATCAATTGTTTTTGAATGATCCTCGACTGCTGTTTTCTTCGGGTAGTAGACTTAAGATCTCGCACCTTGCTTATGCTGATGATATCATCATCTTTAGCAATGGGTCTTCCACTGCTGTTAAGAAGTTGAAGGAATTTTTAGATCATTATGAGACTTGCTCTGGTCAGTTAATTAATTCTTCCAAAAGTCTGTTTATCCCAGCTGCTCGCACTGCTCAGTCTCGTATTCCTGTTATCAGTGGCATTACTGGTTTCTCAGTTGGTCATTTTCCAATTCAGTATCTTGGAACTCCTTTATTTATTGGTAATAAAAAGTCTGTTTACTTCCATAAACTCCTTCAGCAAGCGAGGGCCAAATTAATGGGTTGGGAAGCTTCTGTTCTTTCTCCTGGCAGTAGACTGATGCTCATTAAGAGCGTGTTGTGTTCTCTTCCTATATACCTTTTCCATGTTATTAATCCTCCTGGAATTGTCCTGCATCAATGGAAATGATTTGTGCTCGATTCCTTTGGGGCAACAAGGGATCGAGTTTTAGATTTCATTGGATTTCTTGGAAAGAAATTTGTTACCCCACCTCTGAAAATGGTTTAGGCATTCGTCGTCTGAAAGATGTCTCAAAGCTTTGTCTATTAAATTATGGTATCAGTTTCGAATTGGCAAATCTCTTTGGTCCAAATTCTTAATGGATAGATATGTTCATAATTCTACTCCTGTTAATGTTGCTGCTACTGGCTTTATATCTCCTTCATGGCGACGCATGTTACAAATTCGATCAGTAGCAGAAACTAACATTGGTTGGTTATGCCGTAGAGGTAAAATTTCCTTTTGGTTTGATTCATGGATGCAATCTGGTCCATTGTATCATCTATACCCCATTTTAGGAGTGCCTACAGCTTCTGTGCATGAGTTTTGGACTGATAATCATTGGAATATTGATAAACTTCTTCAAGTTTTACCTTCGCATGGGGTTGATCTTGTGTTGGCAGTTCACTTTGATCACTCTAATCAACATGATGACATTCTGGTTTGGAGACATAGCACAAATGGACGTTTTTCTACCAAATCTGCCTGGGAGTTGGTTAGGAATACAAAGGATTTTGATGATATATTTATTCCTTGTTGGAGGCGTGGCTTAACACCTACAGTTTTTTTTTTTTGTTGGAGATTCTTGCGGAAGAAACTTCCCGTGGATGAAGTTCTTAAATCAAGAGGAGTTGCTTTAGCTTCTAAATGCCAGTGTTGTGATCATGAGGAAACCTGGGATCATTTATTCTATCACAGTTCCATTGCAAATGCTGTATGGAAGCATTTTGGTGTGATTTTCAAAGTTACTCATCCTCATAATTTACTTCTTGGAGAATTGATGCAGATTGGAAAATTAAGGGGCATGTTCGAGAGATGATTCCTTTTCTTATTCTATGGTTTTTATGGGTAGGAAGAAATGATACCAAGCATCGTCATATTGCCTTCTCTGCTCCTCGAGTCATTGGATCGATCATCAGACACATCATATTGGCTTCTTCTTTTTTGAAGTTTCAACATTGGAAAGGTTATTTGCATGTGGCTAACACTTGGCATATTGAAGTTAAGCAGATACATAGTATTTGTGTACGTATCATTCAATGGATTAAACCTCCTATGGGTTATTTTAAGTTGAATACGGATGGGTGTTCTCGTGGTAACCCCGGTGAATCTTCGATTGGTGGTATTATTCGTGATCATCATGGCAAATTTATTCTTGGCTTTCATGATTATATTGATATTGGTACTAATATTCGAGCTGAGCTGCGAGCCATTTTGCTTGGATTAGAACTTTGTCGTGAATATAATTTTTTTCCTTTATGGTTGGAAACGGATTCTTTGATTTCTATCTCAATTATTCATAATGGTTTTGGTCAATGGAATTTATGTCCGATTATTGGAAGTATCTTGTCCATTTTGAAGGATCATCCGGTTCACCTTTCACATGTTTATCGGGAAGGTAATGCAGTTGCAGATGCTTTTGCTAATATGGCTATGGAGGTTCGGCAATTTCGAGTTTTTCATGATGCATTTGAATGATAAACATATTATTGGTCTTTGTAAGATGGAACGTCTTGGTTTGCCTTATGTTCTGATCTAGTTCTAAATTCTTGTAATTTTCAAGAGGGTCTTGGCCTAGTCCCCCTCTTTGTTTCTTTTTGTTGGAATAAACGGGTAGGGGTCTGCCTAACCCCCCGCCACGACACTGGCGGCTTTGAGTAAAAAAAAAAAAAAAAAACCCTAAACACCTACCTAAACCCTAACAAACCCCTAAAAACCTAAACCCTAAACCCCTAAACCCTAAACCCCTAAACCCGAACCCCTAAACCCTAACCCCTAAAACCCTAAACAACCCTAAACCCTAAACCCTAAAACCCTAAACCCTAAACCCTAAACCCTAAACCCTAAACCCGAAACCCTAAACCCTAAACCATAAACCCTAAACCCTAAACCCGAAACCCTAAACCCTAAACCCAAACCCTAACCCTAAAACCATAAACCCTAAACCCTAAACCCTATACCCTAACCCTAAACCCTAAACCCTAAACCCTAAAACCCTAAACCCTAAACCCTAAACCCTAAACAACCTAAACCCTAAACCTAAACCCTAAACCCTAAACCCTAAACCCTAAACCCTAAACCCTAAACCCTAAACCCTAACCCTAACCCTAACACCCCTAAACCCTAACCTAAACCCTAAACCCCTAACCCCTAAACCCTAACCCCCTAAACCCTAAACCCTAAACCCTAAACCCTAAACCCCTAACCCTAACCCCTTAAACCCTAACCCCTAAACCCTAAACCCTAACCCCTAAACCCTAAACCCTAAACCCTAAACCCTAAACCCTAAACCCTAAACCCTAGTGTGATTTTATTTTTTAAGAAAGATGATTCCCTAAGATAAATATTAATCGAACAATCTTTCATTTCTATATTTTAAATTCTATATGATTCCCGGCAACGAAACAATTGAAAATAAAAAAAGCATACAATTTTTTTTTTGTTGGGGAATTTTTTTTTTTGGTTTCGGGCGCCCCCCCCTCCGCACCCTTTGGGTCCGTCCCTGGATATATTACTGTGAAGAAATTGTTTTTCTGTAAAAAAAAAAAAAGGTTCGGAGACGGTGATTTCGCATGTTAAATAATAAAAATAATAATTTGATGAACGAACTCTAAATGTCTGTTTTATTTTGGGAAAAAAAATGCTCTCCAAAAATATACCCCAAATCGCCCAATAATAGCCAATAACTGATTCCCCTTCGCCGGCCATGCCGCCGCCGCTCCGGCGCCGGCCGCCGCCACTACATGACTCGTCTCAACACGGCGAGCATCCTGTCCAAGTTTCATGTCAATCGGAAGCACGGTAACCCAGCCAAATCAAACCCTAAAGTTTCGCCTGAAAATGCCTCACCCGCGCCTCTCGCCGATTTGCTGGATTCCGGCCATGAAACCACTGCTCCGACCACCTCACCTGACCGTCTTCCTCAGACGATCTCAGCCAACCAAGCCTCGACGTCGTCGGAGTCCGTTTCGCCAGCCAAAAGCGGATCTGAAGTTCCGCCTATTTCCGTCATTCTTCCGAGGGGCGCCGATCTGTCATCTTCCGATCATCGTTCCGGCAACCATTACCCGATCTGGAATCGCCTTGCTGAGTCGACCAAAACCCCTCAATCTCCGGGACCAATCGTTCAGCCCTCCGGCGTGAATTTCAGATCTACCGCTGCGCCACGTGGAACCCTAACTGCCGCAACTTCAAACGTCGATTGCCGTCGTTCCGGTATGTCTTTTTCAAATTCCTTTGGTACAAACACTGTTGGGGACATGGGTAGTCCAATTTTGGATCCAATTTCGTCATTAACGGCGCCGGTGCCGTCCAATTGCTGTTTCGCCGGAAAAAGTCGGATTTCACTCGTCGCCGCCGCTTTCACCCTTGACTTCGCCGGCGCCGCCGCCTCCCATGGTGGCTCCGTCGACCTCAAAACCTACTACGCACCCTCAATTTTATACCAAACGTCCTTTTACCTCGCTTTTCAAGCCGTTGTCCAATATCAATCCTGTTTCAATCCCTTCAAATCCTATTGTCCCGTTTCGTTCCCCTACTCTAATTGATGGGGTTCAGACTGTTTGTTTTTCTCTTGAGGAAGCAACTAAACTTGCTAAGCCCTTCGAGTTTGCTTTACTTGGGAAATTTTTCCAACGTAAACCCAAACTTGAAGATATTCGTAAATCTTTTGCTGCTATTTCTTTCAAAGGGCATGTTTCGGTGGGTGCGTTAAAAAAAGGATTTGTTCTTATCCAAGTTGAGAATAAGGAGGATTACAGTCATATCTGGTCATGTAGGATTTGGAAAATTGCAGGACAACCTATGAAGGTTTTCAAATGGACTCCTTCATTTGATTACAACGAAGAACCTTCCGTTGTGCCGGTTTGGGTGAGCTTCGATGACTTGCCTATTCACTTCTTTGATTATAATGTGCTTTTGTCGATTAGTGAATTGGTAGGCAAGCATATTTGCATTGATAATGCCACGATGCGTAAAACACGGCCGTCAGTTGCTCGTGTTTGTGTTGAAATTGACATGGCCTTGCCTAGGCCTTCACAGGTGCAAATCTTGGTTGGTGATGATCTTTTCTTACAAGATGTTGTGTATGAAAATCTTCCTCGATATTGTTCTACATGCCGGGCTTTTGGGCATGATATTAACGTTTGCAAGAAGGCCAAGCTAGCGGAGGATAAAGTCAACAATGATTTAAGGAATATCTTGAAAAAAGATCTTGGTTTGGATGGTGAGATTGATGCCGTTGAGGGTGTTTTGGGTGGTGATGGCGGTAAGGTTATTGGCGGAGACTTGTCCTCGGGTTTGGAGGAAGTCGATGGTGGTGGTTTGGCTGCGGGCTTGTTGGATGATGGCGTTGTCGCTGGAAATGGTGGTGATTTGGGTTCGGGTTTGGGTGGTATTGTGGAAAGGATTTTGGATGCTCCTTGCCTTAATCCAGGTTCTTTTCCTCCTTCCTTATCTCCTCCACACTTGCATAGTCTAGATAAATCTTTTGATTTACCTAATTCTATTTTGAAGGAAATTTCCATTATATCTCTTAAGGAAAATGATGATATTGTTCCTTCTTTGAAAAAATCATCATCACTTCCCTCTTTTAAGAATTTTAAAGCTACAAGTCCTAGGCCTGTGAATTTTAAAATTCTTTCACCTCGTTTAGCCCATTCTCGTGTGTTCGGTGGGCCTTCGCGTTCGGGTAGTCCTCTTGATCTTCCTAGTAGCCCTCGTTTGGACCCGGTTTTATCTAATTCGGTCAGCTCGGGTAGTTCGGGCAGCTTGGTTCCTTCTTCGGGCGGCCCAAAATCTTCTTCGGTCAGTCTGAATATTTCTTCAAATAATCTTGATCTCAAACCTCCCGAGCCTCACAAGTGTGTTCTCAATGATCCTTTAACTTCCATTCCCTCTAATCCCTCCTTGAATTCTACCTCTCAATCCTCGTCTAGTATCAAAGCTGGTTTCTTGAATAATAAGAAATCTGGCTTGTTCCCTGATAATCCTATATCCTCTTCCCTCAAGCCTTCGAAATCAGTGTCTATTCCTTCATCCTCTAATTCTTTTACAAAGCCACCTAATTTCAATCCCAAACCTTGGTCGGAATGGTCAGATGATGAATTTGAATCTGAGGAATTTTTAGCTTGGGAGGAGGATCATTGTAGGAGTGAGTATGGTCCTACTAGTGGTTTTCAAGTGTATGACAATTCTGGAGAACATTGCTTGGATGAAGAAGAACTAGCTGGAATCGAGGTTCAGTCTTGCCCTCCACAGTCCACATTTACACCTGACAAGAAATATAATCTTCGTAGTCGTCGTATTTAGTTTTGTTTTTGAGGATTTTTCGATTTTGGTTGTTTTTATTTAGCTAGTTGTTTTGGTTGTCTTTGAATTTTAATTAGTATGTTTTACATTTCATTGGAGGTTTTGGCCTAGTCCCCCTCCTTGTAATGTTATTTGATTTATGCAATGAATAAAACGGTTCTTAAAAAAAAAAAAAAAAAAAAAACCCTAAACCCTAAACCCTAAACCCTAAACCCTAAACCCTAAACCCTAAACCCTAAACCCTAAACCCTAAACCCCTAACCCTAAACCCTAAACCCTAAACCCCTAACCCTAAACCCTAATTTAGTATGTTTTACATTTCTTTGGAGGTTTTGGCCTAGTCCCCCTCCTTGTAATGTTATTTTATTATTCAATGAATAAAACGGTTGTTTGGTAAAAAAAAAAAAAAAAAAAAAACCCTAAACCCTAAACCCCTAACCCTAAACCCTAAACCCTAAACCCCTAACCCTAAACCCCTAACCCTAAACCCCTAACCCTAAACCCTTAACCCTAAACCCCAAACCCTAAACCCCAAACCCTAAACCCCAAACCCGAAACCCCAAACCCGAAACCCCAAACCCCAAACCCCAAACCCCAAACCCCAAACCCCAAACCCCAAACCCCAAACCCCAAACCCCAAACCCCAAACCCCAAACCCTAAACCCTAAACCCCACAGACTGTGCCTCATACTCCGATCACAACTAGCATACACAAACGATGCATACAGGGAGCAAGGAAAAGACAAAGAATCCAACTTAACATGCAACATCTGAACATGATCTAAAATAACCTCCACATGGATAGAATAATCAGAGAAAAACCAAATTTCACCAGATATGTTCGAAATAACCTGGTTAAAACCAAAAGACCTAGCCATCAAAGGATCCTTAAGGAGAATTAAAGGTTCCAAAATAGCCATGAAATTTAACTTAAGAGATTTTCTTAAGTATTGAAGACTCAATCGGGATTTTTTGTTGCCAATCCCACGAATATTCCAAATTAAACCTTTCATTGGGAAGAAGATGATAATGATTGTTGTTTGGCTTGACTACGAGTGAGACGAGCATTCTGTTTATCACCAGTAGGATGAGAGGGAACCTCCTCCGAAGAAGGAACAACCATCGAACCAAAATCATTTAGGTTACTAGGAATTGACAAATTCTTAGCTAAACGAGGAGCACCAACAAGATCAGTAGTAGGACTAAGTCACAAAGGGACGCGGGCATAAGTCCGAAGGGCGCGTTATGTCCACACAAGGCCCGGAGATGATATTTTCCCAACAAGGGTTCGCGTGTCGCATAAGTCCGAAGGGCGCGTTATGTGTTTGACTAAGTCACAAAGGGACGCGGGCATATCATCGCACACACCAGTTTTAGCTTAGACTCGTGGGCATGAGTTGCGGGTCCGTGCGGCACGTAGCGCACATGGTTGGGAAATATGATAAGTTTTTTCCCGAGCCAAGTTTTTTTTCTCATGCATAAATAATTCATTCATTTATGTTGTCGGGGTTTGTATTACGTGGAAAGGAATTCAGCAGAAATGCCGGGCCACCGATGGCACACCAAGTTAGCTACACTCGTGGGCAAGTGTTGCGTGCGCGGCGAAATATATGGTGTCTTTTTGCCGAGCCGAAATCTATTTCATGCATAAATAAATGCGTCTATGTTTGATGGATTTGAATTTTTTTGGGAAGGGATTCCTTGGAAATTTTCGGGCCAACAATGGTGCAACAAGTGGCTAAGACTCGTGGGCAAGTGTTGCGGCCGCACATGGTGGGGATATATGATACTTTTTCCCGAGCCAAGATTTTTTATCATGCATAAATAATTCATTGGGATGGAAAATGTTGGGGGCCACCGATGGTGCACCAAGTGGCCGCGTGTGGGCATGAGTTGCGGGTGCGTGCGGAACGTAGCGCACATGGTGGGGACATGTGATAGTTTTCCCCGAGCCAAAATTTTTTCCCAGCCTATTTTCATCATTAATAGTCGATGTAAGGTGTTGGATCTGCATTTGTGATGAAAACATTTCAGGGACGTGTGGGCAGCGAGTCGAGGCATGCAGCGAGTCGAGGCATGCAACGCACATGGTGGGGAAATATGATACTTTTCCCGAGCCAAAATTTTTTCCATGCCTATTTTCATCCGTAATAATCGATGTATGGTGTTGGATTTGCATTTGGGATGGAAAAATTTCGGGGCCACCGATGGTGCACCAAGTGGCCGCGTGTGGGCATGAGTTGCGGAACGTAGCGCACAAGGTGGGGAAATGTGATAGTTTCCCGTGCCAAAATTTTTTTCCCTGCCTATTTTCATCATTAATAGTCGATGTAAGGTGTTGTATTTGCATTTGTGATGAAAAGATTTCGGGCACGTGTGGGCATGGGTTAAACATGCGGGTTTTCTTCAGACGGTGAGGCTTAATTGGTTTAATCCTTGCTCTTCTAGTGGTATGCTTAAACTTGCTGAGAATTTAAAACGCTTAAAGAACCATTTAAAGTGGTGGAATCATGCGGTTTTTGGAGATATTTTTGACAAAATTAAAGTGGCTGAGAGATGTTTTGCTGATGCTCAATCGGCCTATGATTTTGATCCAACTAATGCCAATAAAGTCACCATGACTAATAGTCACTTGATCCTTAATGATGTTTTGAATATGGAAGAAATCTTTTGGAAACAAAAGGCTTCTTCTGATTGGATGGTGGAAGGTGAGCGAAATACCAAATTGTTTCATAATATGGTGAATAAGAAAAGGTCTAAGAACAAGATTTTTCGCATATGGGATGAGGGGACCTGTCTGGAGTCTCCCTTATTGATTCAGGAATCTGGTGTTAAATATTTTGAAGATCTTCTAGTAGGAGAGACTTCAGTTCTTAACTGGACTCAATTGGATTGTATTCCCTCTTTGGTTTCTATGGCTGATAATCAGTGTATTGGTAGCATTCCTACTCTTGATGAGGTTCGTGCTGTAGTTTTCTCTTTGAAATCTGACAGTGCTGCTGGTCCTGATGGTTATTCTGGTGTTTTTTATAAAACTTGTTGGGACATTATTGCTCAGGATGTTTATGAGGCTGTTATTGATTTCTTCAATGGTTCCCCTATTCCTCGGAGTTTTACTGCAACTACTATTGTTCTTATTCCTAAATCTGATAATGCTCAACAATGGAAAGATTTTCGGCCTATTAGTTTGTGTAATGTTTCCAATAAGATCATTACCAAGCTCATCACTATTCGGTTGAATTCTTTTATTGGCAAATTGATTTCTCAATCTCAGAGTGGTTTTGTTCGCGGTCGGCTTATTTCTGATAACATCTTGTTAGCTCAGGAGCTTATTCATAAGATTAATACTCGGGTGCGTGGGGGCAACATGATCTTTAAACTTGATATGGCTAAAGCTTATGACCGTGTTCAGTGGGATTTTCTGGAACGGGTCCTGTTGGCTTTTGGGTTTTCTGCTGTGATTGTGGATATTGTTCACCGTTGTGTTTCTAATTGTTGGTTTTCGGTGAATGTTAATGGTGTGGTTTCTGGTTTCTTTAAATCTAATCGAGGGCTTCGACAAGGGGATCCTTTGTCCCCTTTGTTATTTATTATAGCTGCTGAGTATTTATCTCGAGGTCTTGACAGGTTGTTCTTACAACATCCCAGTATGTTTTATTCGTCTGGTTGTCCCATCCGTATTACTCATCTTGCCTATGTTGATGATATTGTGATCTTCTCTAATGGCTCTTTGGGTACTGTATCGAAGATTAAGTCGTTTTTGGAGCATTATCAGGCTTGTTCTGGGCAGCTTGTGAATTCATTTAAGAGCAGCTTCTACTGTGCTTCTTCTTGCTCTCAGAATCGCTTTGCTCAATATACTGGTCTCACTGGGTATTCGGTTGGTAGTTTCCCTATGACTTATTTGGGTGCGCCCCTGTTTGTTGGTAACACCAAGTCTATATACTTTCAATCTTTGATTAATAAGGCTTGTTCCAGACTTCAAGGTTGGGAGTACTCTGTGTTATCTCCTGGTAGCAGGATGGTCTTGATTAAAAGTGTTTTGAGTTCCTTGCCTATATACTTATTTCAAGTTCTTCATCCTCCAGGGGCTATTTTACATCAGCTGGAGATGATTTGTGCTCGTTTTTTATGGGGTTCGAAAGCTTCTATGCGTAAAACTCATTGGGTTTCTTGGCATGATGTTTGTTGTCCTACCATTGAGGGTGGGTTAGGTTTTCGAAGGCTTAAGGATGTTTTGAAGGCATTTTCGATCAAACTGTGGGTTAGATTCCGGGGTCAGGATTCTTTATGGGCTAAGTTCCTTTTGGCTAAATATTGTGTTTTATCCTTGCCGGCTTCTATTGATTTGAAGGGTTTCGTTTCTCCACCTTGGCGTCGACTCCTTCAAATTCGAACACTTGCTGAACCTGGTATTGGTTGGTCTCTTGGTTCGGGGCTTGTTTCTTTTTGGTTTGATTCTTGGTTGATGCAAGGTCCTTTGGCTTCGCTGTGCCCAATTTCTGGTTCTCCTAATGTCCCAGTTAATGCTTTTTGGGTGAATTTTCAGTGGGATGTTCCTAGTTTACTTCAAGTGGTTCACGTTGATTTTTTGGAGATGATCCTTCAGGTTCCTATTCGTGGGATTACCACTGATCTTCTGATTTGGAAGCATAGTCCTAATGGAATTTTCTCTACCCGATCTGCTTGGGAATTGATTCGTTCTAGGAAGGCTATTAATCCCATTTTTATCCCTTGCTGGAATAAGGCTCTTACTCCTACGGTTTCCTTCTTCTGTTGGAGATATATTCGTCGCAAAATTCCTTTGGATGAGGTTCTCAAGGAACGAGGTATTTTATTAGCTTCTAAATGTCAATGTTGTCATTTGGAAGAATCTGTGGATCATGTTTTCACTTCGGGCCCTGTTTCTGTGGTGGTGTGGTGTCATTTTGGGTGTTTGTTTGATGTGGTTAACCCTTCCAATGTTTCTTCTTGGAAAATTGATGCGGAGTGGCGAACTAATGGTCATGTTCGAGAAATGCTTCCTTTTCTCATCATTTGGTTTTTATGGACTTCTCGCAATGATTCCAAACATCGAGGTATTACTCCATCTCCTCATCGTATTATTTCTCAAGTGGTTAAGCATTTTACATTGTGCTATCCTTTGCTTAATTCAAACATTGGAAGGGATTTTCTGGTGTGGCTCGAATTTGGCATATCCCTTGGTCTTTTACTCGTAAGACCTTGGTTTCAATTGTTAAATGGATTAAACCTCCAATTGGCTTCTATAAATTAAATACTGATGGATGTTCTAGAGGTAATCCTGGGGATTCTTCTGTGGGAGGATTAATTCGTAATCATCTTGGTCAGTTTATTTGGGGGTTCTATGAGTATCTTGGTGTTGGTACTTCTTTGAAAGCTGAGCTTACAGCTATTTTAAAGGGTATGGAGATTTGTGCTCAGTTTCAACTATTTCCTCTATGGGTGGAAACGGATTCTGAAATTGCCTTGAAGATCATTACTAGAGGTTGCTTCAATTGGGACTGTTCGGTCATTATTACTCGTATTCAAGGTTTCATACTTGAGCATTCTGTTTTTATCTCTCATGTTGTGCGGGAAGGGAATTCTGTTGCTGATTGCTTGGCTAATCTAGCCTTTGAAGATAGGGGATTTCATCGTATATCTCCAGATCGGTTAGCTTCACTTGATCATAAAATTGTGGGCCTTTGTAATCTTGATATGGGCATGGAGGCGAGAACACTCTGGATAAGGGTCCTCCTACTACCCGGAGAGAGAGTGCGAGTTTCCCAACAATCCAGCCGTTGGCGAATGGCTTGCAGAAGAGGGGCAAAAAGGGACGTTTTCCGATTGCCCCGATACAGGGGGACACCCAGATACTTGATAGGAAGAGTGGCTTCAGAGAAGTCGGTGAGCCGAAGGAGTCGCGAGCGCTGACGTGCGGTACTCAAAGGCGGGAGAATGATCGAACTTTTAGTCAAGTTGACGCATTGGCCCGAACAATTCTCGTAGGCATGAAGGAAATCCATGAGAATCGAAAAACCACGAGAAGATCCGTTAGAAAAAAGGATGATGTCATCAGCATAAGCTAAATGAGAAACAACGACATCACAACCAGAACGGTAAGAAAGGGAGGGATGAATGGAGGAAAGACGATTGAGACCACGGGACAAGTATTCCGCCCCAAGGACGAAGAGAAGAGGCGAAAGAGGGTCACCCTGACGCAGCCCACGATTGGATATGAAGAAGCCAGCAGATGAGCCATTGATATTAACCGTGAACCAGCAATTGGAGATGCAAGCATCAATCAAACGAAGGACGGTTGCGGAGAAACCAAGCCGGCACAAGATTTGAAGGAGGAAGGACCATTGAACCCGATCATAGGCCTTAGCCATATCATAGGGTTTTTTTTTTATTTTTGTCGTGGCGGGGGGTTAGGCAGACCCCTACCCGTTTATTAATAAAAGAAATAGAAACATGAGAGGGGGACTAGACGAAGACCTCTCAGAATAAATTACACAAATTTCAACTTAAAACGTAAATAAGGGACCCCTAATCTATCCAGATTACAAAGACCCAAAAGTTTATGATCAAGCAAAGCTAACATATCTGCAGATATAAGATGAAATCCTCTATCTTCAAAGGCTAGATTAGCCAAGCAGTCAGCAACAGAATTCCCTTCACGCACAACGTGAGAAATAAAAATAGAATGCTCAAGCATGAAGACTTGAATGAGACTAAGGATAGTCGAACAATCCCAATTAGAACAACCCTTATTAATGATCTTCAAAACAGCTTCAGAATCCGTTTCAACCCAAAGAGGAAATAGATTAAACTGAACACAAATCTCAATACCCTTCAGAATAGCGATGAGCTCGGCTTTTAACGAAGTACCAACACCAATATAATCAAAGTACCCCCAAATAAATTCACCAAAATGATCTCAAATTAAACCACCCACAGAAGAATCCCCCGGATTACCTCTAGAACATCCATCAGTATTTAATTTGAAGAATCCAACTGGAGGTTTAGTCCATTTAACAATTGAAATCAGGGTCTTACGAGAAAAAGACCAAGGAATATGCCAAAGCCGAGCCACAGAAGAATATCCCCTCCAATGTTTATATTTAAGCAAGGGATAGCAAAGACTGAAATGCTTAACCACTTGTAAAATAATACGTTGAGGAGAAGAAATAATACCTCGATGTTTGGAATCATTACGAGAAGTCCATAAAAACCAAATGATGAGAAAAGGTATCATTTCACGAACATGGCCATTATGTCGCCAATCAGCATTAACTTTCCAAGAAGAAACATTGCACGGGTTCACCACACCAAAAATACTCCCAAAATGATTCCACACCATCACAGAAACAGGACCCGAATAGAATACATGATCCAAAGATTCTTCCAACTGGCAACATTGGCATTTAGAAGCAAGGCAAATACCACGATCCTTAAGCACCTCATCTAACGGAATTTTACGGCGAAGAAACCTCCAACAGAAGAAGGACACCGTAGGTGTAAGAGCTTTGTTCCAACAAGGGATGAAGATGGGATTTGTAGGCTTCCTAGTTCGAATCAAATCCCAAGCAGATCGGGTAGAGAAGAGACCATTAGAACTATGCTTCCAAATCAAAAGATCAGTGGTAATCCCTCGTATAGGAACCTGAAGAATCAGAGCAATAAGATCAACATGAACCACCTGGAGTAACCGATGAAAATCCCACTCAAAATCCACCCAGAAGGCATTCACCGGGACATTCGGAGAGCCAGATATAGGACAAAGCGAAGCCAAAGGACCTTGTATCAACCAAGAATCAAACCAAAAGGAAACTAGTCCCGAGCCTAGGGACCAACCAATACCCGGTTCAGCAATGGTTTGAATTTGAAGGAGTCTTCGCCAAGGCGGAGAAATATGACCCTTCAACTCAATAGCAGCCGGCAATGAGACATCACAATATTTAGACATAAGGAACTTAGCCCATAAAGAATCCTGGGACCTGAATCTCACCCAAAGTTTGATAGAGAAGGCCTTCAATACATCCTTAAGTCTTCTAAATCCCAACCCACCTTCAAAGGTAGGACAACAAACATCATACCAAGAAACCCAATGGATCTTATGAAGAGAAGCTTTGGAACCCCATAAAAATTTAGCACAGATCATCTCCATCTGATGTAAAATAGCCCCTGGAGGTTGAAGAACTTGAAAGAGATATAAAGGCAAGGAACTCAAAACACTTTTTATCAAAACCATTCTGCTACCCGGAGATAAAATAGAATACTCCCAACCCAGAAGCCTGGAACGAGCCTTAGTAATCAAAGATTGAAAATATATAGACTTCGAATTCCCAACAAACAGCGGCGCACCCAAGTAAGTCATAGGGAAACTACCAACCGAATATCCAGTAAGCCCAGAATAACGAGCAAGGCGATTCTGAGAACAAGATGTAGCACAGTAAAAGCTGCTCTTAAAAGCATTCACAAGTTGACCAGATCAAGCCTGATAATGATCCAAGAATGAAATAATCTTAGAGACAGAATCCAGAGATCCATTAGAAAAGATCACAATATCATCAGCATAGGCAAGATGGCTAATTCGAGTAGAACAACCAGACGAGTAGAACATACTGGGATGCTGAAGATACAAACTGTCAAGACCCCGGGATAAATACTCAGCAGCTATAATAAATAGTAATGGGGACAAAGGATCCCCTTGCCGAAGACCTCGATTAGATTTAAAGAACCCAGAGACCACTCCGTTAACATTCACCGAAAACCAGCAATTAGAAACACAACGGAGAACAATATCCACAATCGAATGAGAAAACCCAAATGCCAACAAGATCCGTTCCAGAAAATCCACTGAACTCGATCATATGCTTTAGCCATATCAAGTTTAAAAATCATATTACCCCCACGCACCCGAGCATTAATAGTATGAATGAGCTCCTGAGCTAAAAGGATGTTATCAGAAATAAGACGACCTCGAACAAACCCACTCTGAGATTGAGAAATCAATTTGCCAATAAAAGAATTCAACCGGATAGTGATGAGCTTGGTAATGATCTTATTGGAAACATTACACAAACTAATGGGCCGAAAATCTTTCCATTGTTGGGCATTATCAGTTTTAGGAATAAGAACAAGAGTAGTAGCAGTAAAACTCCGAGGCAGAGGAGAACCATTGAAGAAATCGATAACTGCCTCATAAACATCCTGAGCAATAATGTCCCAACAAGATTTATAAAAAACACCAGAATAACCATCAGGACCGGCTGCACTATCGGATTTCAAAGAGAAAACAACATCACGAACCTCTTCCAGAGTAGGAATGCTGCCAATAAACTGATTATCATCCATTGTAACCAAAGAAGGAATACAGTCGAAATGAGGCCAATTAAGGACAAAACTCTCACCCACTAACAGCTCTTCAAAAAACTAAACTCCAGATTCTTGAATCAATAAAGGAGTCTCCAGACAATTCCCCTCATCCCAAATGCGAAAAATCTTGTTCTTAGACCGTTTCTTGTTCACCATATTGTGAAATAATTTAGTATTTCTCTCACCTTCCACCATCCAGTCTGAGGAAGCCTTTTGTTTCCAAAAAATTTCTTCCATATTCAACACATCATTGAGATTCAATTGACAATTAGACAAGGAAACTTTATGGGCATCAGTGGGATCAAAATCATAAGAAGATTGAGCCTCGGCAAAACATCTCTCAGCCACTTTAATATTGTCAAAAATATCACCAAAAACCTCATGATTCTACCATTTTAAATGGTTCTTCAAACGTTTTAATTTTTCACCAAGTTTAAGCATACCAGAAGAAGAGCATGGATTGAACCAGTTAAGCCTCACTGTTTGAAGAAACCCCGCATGTTTAACCCACATATGTTGAAATCGAAATGAGAACGTAGGTTTAGGGAGGAAAGGAGCTGATATAAACAAAGGACAATGGTCCGAATTATTCCGACTAAGATGCTCAACTTTGAATGCATTAAATACACCACTCCATGCCGAGGATAACAACACACGATCCAACCGTTTCCAAACACATCCATTAGTCCAAGTAAAACGATCACCAACATAACCAGCATCAATAACCCCGACATCCGAGATAAAATCATTGAAATCAGACATAGCACCAGTACGGGGAGGCAACCCAGAGGAATGATCATCCAATGAAGCAATACAATTAAAGTCTCCCCCAATAATCCAAGGACAGTCAGTATGTGGTTTAACCGAAGTAAGAGCATCCCAAAGGCATAATCTCATATTTCGATCACAACTAGCATACACAAATGAAACATACAAAGAACAAGGAAAAGATAGGGAATCCAACTTAACATGCAGCATCTGGACATGATCTAAGATAACCTCCACTTGAACAGAGTAATCAGAGAAAAACCAAATTTTACCAGATATGTTCGAAATAACCTGGTGAAATCCAAATTTTCGAGCCATCAATGGATCCTTAAGGGGAATGAAAGGTTCCAAAATAGCCATGAAGTTTAACTTAAGAGATTTTCTTAAGTATAGAAGGCTCAAATGAGATTTTTTGTTACCAATCCCTCGAATATTCCAAATTAAACCTTTCATTGAGAGGAAGAGGAGATGGATTGCTGCTTGGCCCCTAAACCCCTAAAACCCTAAAACCTAAACCCTAAATAGATCGATGAACCCACAACCGATTTTTCACCAGCCTCCTACGCCCGTGTCTGCGTAGAGATGGATGTCCTTGCCCCCAAAATTGAACAATTTTGGATCAAATGGAGGGCGCATCTTCGGGTACTTAAAGTTGTTTATGAAAATATCCCACATTACTGCACTGATTGCAAGATGTTGTGACATTTTGTTGATGTTTGCTATGCCAGCGGGAAGAATCCGCGACCCTCCCGACCCCACCCTAAACCCGATGCCCAGTCCAAAGCTAAGGCCTTTTTCTCATCAGCATTCTGAGTTTGCGGGCCATGGTGCCCGTCCTACTGATCCCGCGCATCAATCGAACGATCAACCTTGGGTCACTAAGCCTCGTAGGAAGCATCATGCTCCTCGTAAAGCTCCTCCTAAGGAGCCTGCTCTCTCAAACCAATTCGAGGTCCTTCAGCACCTAGCTGATGATGCGGGTCCCAGTGGCCTGCCTCCTCAATCCAAGCCTCCCCCTAAGTCCAACGGGTCCTCCCCTCCGTCTACTGATCGCCCTGTCCATCCTCAAAGGAAAAGAGATTGTTTTCTATGGCCCTTCAGTTGATAATTCAGGTCTTCCTTCTGTCCCGGTCTTCTCCTTCCCTCTGGGTGAGGGTCTGCTCTTGTTATCCATACGGAGGTCTCCTGTGTCCTCAACACCGATTCTGTGGCTTCTCCAGCGACTCCTCCTTCCCGAGGTGTTACGCTGCTGACTGGGACAACGATTATTTCCCTACTCATCCTACTGTAGCCCCTTTGACCTTCACTTCGGCTCCTCTGACCTCGATCGATGAGGACGACACAGACTTTCCCAGATGCTCTGAATCTTGTGATGGCCGTGAGCTACGGTTGTCGGATATGGATGCTGAGCGTTCCGCCTCTCAGCTCAAAAGAAGGCAACAACCACCGTCTATCCCTTCAATCTCTCGAAGGGTGTTACGAAGACAGTCGAGTTCTTCTGCTGCCCCTCTCCCATGAATTGCCTCATTTGGAATATTAGGGGACTTGGTAATTCAAATTCTCGGCCGCGGCTTAGCTTTTTGGTTAAAGTTATGCATGTTCAGATTGTCGTCATTCTTGAACCAATGATCCTGCTTGATGCTTCCTATATGACCCACAGATTTGGTTTCCGTCAGGTTCTTTCCAATGTCTCGGGTCACATCTGGATTTTTTTAGCGGACGAGGTTAAGGCTGATATCCTTCTTGATCACAGGCAGTTGGTCCACCTCTGTGTATCTGCGCCATTTTTGCCTGTGGATGTCTATTGTTCTTTTATCTATGCCCGGTGTGACTATATCGAGCGCAGACACCTCTGGGAGTCCCTTCTCAATGTCAAACCCCTTCGGGGTGCCCCTCCCCGCTGGAGGATTTTAATAATTTTATCGCGGATTCTGCTCTGGTGGATGCTGGTTTCGAGGGCTCCTCTTTTACGTGGATCGTGTTTTTGTTTCGGTAAACTGGGGTGATTATTTTAACTCGATTCGGGTCACTCATTGAGTAGGGCTTTCTCTGATCACTGCCCTCTTCTGGTCTCCGTGCCTACCACTGCCCGCAGATCGAGCTTTTTCCGGTTCCAGAGCATGTGTATTCGGCATACTGGTTTTTCTCAGACTGTCCGGCTCAACTGGAATTTACCTTGCGCTTCGGTGGGTATGGCGAAACTCTTCGCCAAGCTCAAGCGCCTCAAAGAGCACCTTAAGTTGTGGAATCGCGATATCTTTGGTCATCTTTTTGACAAGCTTGAGATTGCTGATCGGGTTGTTAAGTCCGCTGAGATGGCATGTGAGAATGATCCCTCGCCTGTCCATAGGACTATTTTGTCGAAGTGTACTACGGAGCTGGCTCTTTCCCTCTCCATGGAGGAAGACTTCTAGAAACAGAAGGCTGCTTGCAACTGGTTGGCTGATGGCGGGCGTAATACTAAGCTTTTTCATAACATGGTGCGGAAAAAATGGATTGCCAATAAGATATTCCGTATTTGGGACAACGGGGTCTGTCTCACCTCCCCTGCTGCGAAGCAGTCTGGCGTCTCTTTCTTCTACAATCTGCTTACGGGAGATCCCTCCGCTCGGACAGACCTATTTTTTCGGACTTCCTCCCTGTTATCTCTGATACTGAAAACAGGGACATTGCATGTTTACCTTCTCTGGAGGAGGTTCGCTCGGTTGTTTTTTCCATCCCCACTGATAGCGTGGCTGGGCCCGATGGCTTCTCCTCGGACTTCTTCCAGCATTGTTGGGACCTCATCTACTCCGATGTGATGGACGTTGTGCTTGACTTCTTTCGAGGTACCCCACTGCCTTGATGTTTCACGTCCAGCACCCTTTCCCTCATTCCGAAGTTTGATGGTGCCCAAGCCTGGACTGACTTCAGGCCCATCAGCTTATGTAACGTCACCAACAAGATCCTCTCGAAGCTCCTTTACTCTAGGCTTAGTAAAGTAGTTGATAAGTTGGTTTCGCCGAACCAAAGCGGGTTTGTTCCTGGTAGAGCCATTTCTGATAATATACTGTTGGCCCAGGAATTGACTCATAGCTTGAATTTCCCTCCGTGGGGGGAATATCATCATGAAGCTTGATATGGCTAAGGCTTATGATAGGATTCAATGGTCTTTCCTCCTTGATTGCCTCCGTCATCTTGGCTTCTCGGAACATGTGGTTGGTCTTGTTGAGGCTTGTATTTCCAATTGCCATTTCTCGGTGAATGTGAACGGGTCTTCCACTGGTTTTTTCCACTCTCATAGGGGTCTCCGGCATGGTGATCCTCTGTCACCCCTTCTGTTCATCCTTGCTGCTGAACACCTTTCTCGGGGTATTAATAGCCTATTTTGTCAGCATCCGATTCGTTCTGGGTGTGATATCCTTGTTTCCCACTTAGCCTATGCAAATGATTTTATCATCTTTGCCAATGGTGGTGTGCGAGGAATTAAACGGATTATGGACTTTCTGCATCATTATGAAAATTGCTCGGGCCAAAAGGTAAATGTTGTTAAAAGCTCTATCATTTTGTCACCTAAATGCCTGGAGCGTCTTCGCCAGCGGACTCTTCAGCTCACTGGTTATGCTGAATCCAACCTTCCGATCAAATATCTTCGTGTTCCTCTTTATCGGGGCAATTGCAAATCTTCCCTCCTTGATCCGCTCATCCAGTCAGTCTGGCGCAAGCTTGAGGGTTGGGAATTCAGGATCCTGACTCCGGGTAGTAGGATGACACTCATCAAGAGTGTGCTTCTTTCGATGCCCATCTACTTCTTCCACGTGCTCAAGCCTCCTCTTTCTGTCCTCTAGAATTTGGAGAAGATCTTCAATGCTTTCCTGTGGGGATCTCGTGCGTCAGCCAAGAGCTGGCACTGGGCCAACTGGTCTAAGGCTTGTTTCCCTGTGAGGGAAGGTGGATTGGGTTTCAGACGTCTTAAGGACTCTGTTGATGCTTTCTCTATCAAGCTCTGGTTTCAGTTTAGACAGAATAGGTCTCTTTGGACCAATTTTCTACTCCATTAATACTCTCGTGCCGATAACCCAACCACTGTCGTTATGCGTGGCTTTATCTCCCCCATCTGGCGCCGCATGCTTCAAATTCACGCCCGTGCTGAGGGCGGGCTCAGATGGCGCATTGGAGATGGGAATTTATCTTTCTGGGATGATACTTGGATTGGAGACACGCCCCTTTCGCGTTCTACGTTGGTTCTCGGGGCTCGTGATATCCGCGTCTCCTACTTTATTTCCAATGGTTCCTGGGATTTTGACAAACTCTGTTCCGTTGTCAACCCCTCGGTTCTATTGACATCACTCAGGTTCCCATTTCAGTTGGGCAGCCGGATCTTCTCATCTGGTCTCATAGTACCAATGGTATTTTCTCGAGCAAGTTTGCATGGGATCTGGTGCGCTCTCGGGTTCCCATTGACGATCTCTTCACTTCGTGTTGGGGGCGGTGCCTCTCTCCAACTATTTCATTCTTTCTTGCTGATTTTGGCATCGGTGGTTCCCGACTGATGATGTGCTTCAGCATAAAGGTTTCAGCCTGGCATCGCAATGCCAATGTTGTCTCATGTCTGCATCTGAAACCTTATCTCATATTTTCCTTCTCAGCCCTACAGCTAGAGCCACTTGGGACTTCTTTGGTCGTATCTTTCGTGTCTCAATCCCTGAGACCGTTGATTTCAGTCTTTTCCACAGCGTCTGGAAGACTCATTCTGTTTGGACCCCTGGTGGTCAAATTCGTGAGACCGTCTCTTTCCTAATCCTCTGGTTTCTTTGGACCGCTCGTAATGATGCCAAACACCGTGGATTTGGTATTTCTTATGACAGAGTCCGGTTCCAGATTCTTTCTCACCTCCGCCTTGCTTTTTCTTCCGCTATCCTCAAGCCTAAATTTTGGAAAGGACACCTTCATCTTGCCCGCGCTTTATGCATACCTCTGGATTTGCGTCGTACCTTCAAGACTTTTATTGTCCATTGGCTTCGCCCTGCGGTTGGGGCTTTCAAGCTTAACGTCAACGAGAGCTCTCGAGGTAACCCGGTTGATTCTACGGTGGGCGGTATCGTTAGGGATTCAGCTAGTCAGGCCATTGTTTTTTTCAGCGAGTTCATTGGCGTTGGGACTAATGTTCGTGCCGAGCTGTGGGCGATTTGGAGAGGTCTTCTTATCTGCTCAGACCTTAGCCTTTTTCCCCTTTGGATTGAAACCGGTTCTCAGCTAGGCATTCAGATTCTTAGATCTCGGAGGTCACATTGGGACATGGATCATTTGGTCATGAGGAGCTTTCTCCTTCGCCGGCTGAAAGATGTGGTGAAGGCTTTCTCTGTGAAACTTTGGTTCCACTTCAGGCTTCAGCAATCTCTATGGGCTCACTTCCTCCATAGAAAATACTGTTACTCCCAGCATCCCTCTATCGTTGACTCCGCGGCACTATCTCGCCCATTTGGAGGCTTTTGTTACATCATCGCTCTAGGGCTGACGCCGTGATTCGTTGGCGCATTGGTTCGGGACATATCTCTTTCTGGGATGATTCTTGGATGCTTGACAACCCCTTGTCCATGACCATTGTCGTCCGGGGTGATCGAGCTACCAAGGTCTCCTCTTTTTTTGTGACTGCTACTGGGATTTCGTTCTGCTTTGTTCTGTCGTCCCGTCGTCGTGGCTATCGACATCTCCCAGGTTCCGATCTTATCTGATCGTCAGGAAATTCCCTTATGGTCTCTTAGTCCTGACGGCATCTTCAGTCTGAAATCTGCTTGGGAGTCGCTCCGATTGCGAGAGGCCCCGAGTAATATCCTCAACCCCTCCTGGAACAAGTGCATCACTCCCACTATATCCATCTTTATCTGGCGTTTCTGGCATCGTTGGCTCCCGTTGGATGACGTCCTGCAGGGGAAAGCCGTTTCCATTGTCTCCAAATGCCAGGGTTGTGATTCTTCCGAGAGTTTCCTTCATCTATTCATTCATTGCCATCATGCCCGCCAGATCTGGCTTTTCTTTAGCCACCTCTTCCACGTTCCTCTTCCTGATACCGCTGATCTCTCTTTATTCATCAGCGCCTGGAAGCTTGGCATGCGCTGGTCCTCCCGTGGTCACATCCGGGAGCACATGTCGTTATTATTCTGTGGTTCCTCTGGCTTGCGAGGAATGATTCTAAACACCGTCGTCTCACAGTCTCCTTTGCCTCTATCCGGTTTAGAATCATTTCCTACCTCCAGCTCCTTTCTTCGGCCGCTCTTTTTAAACCTTCTCATTGTAATGGCTTTTCGAACGTCGCCCGACAATTGGACATCTTCGTCCCCACCCTCCAGGCTTGTCAGCTTACAATTCTGCGGTGGCTAAAACCTCCACCCCACATCTTCAAGCTCAACACTGATGGCCACTCTTGTGGCAATCCTGGGGACTCTTCTGTTGGGGGTGTCATTCGTGATTCCTGTGGTCATATTGCTGCTTTCTTCTGTGAGTTCATCGGCATGGGTTCTAACGCTCGGGCAGAGTTATTGGCGGTTTGGCGAGGCATTCTGTTGTGCTCGGATTTGAATCTTTTCCCCCTGTGGATAGAGACAGACTCTCAGACTGTCCTTCAGCTTCTGACTTCTCGCCGTGCTAGCTGGGATCTGGACCACATTTTATCGAGGATACACCTGTTCATTCAGGGTCGACCGGTTCATTTCACACATATTTTTCGAGAGGGCAATTCTGTGGCCGACGCATTGGCCAACTTTGCCCATATTGATAGACAGTTCAGATTCGAGCCCGGAGACCACCTACCAGACCATATTCTTCGTCTGGCTCGATCTAACAGATCCGGGATTCCCTACTTACGTACTCGTTAAAAAAAAATCATTTTTTTCTTTGTTGTTTTCCCTTTGTAGGTCTTTTTTTGGTCACCACTACCCCTTTTCGCGTCCCCTTCTGGGCCCCTCTCTTCCCCCCATCCCTTTCTCATATGTTTTTAGTGGTTGTTCTGTGTCTTTCTCTCTCTTTTTGTTTTTCATTCCTTTGTTTTCCCTTTCTCTTCTTCTTCTTTGTCTTTTTCTGTTTCCTTTCTTGCCTCTGTCTTTGTTGGGATCTGCATGCTTTCTTCATGATTGTCTCAGCTTTTTGCCCCATTGGGTTTTTTCGCTGTGTTTGCTGCTGCTCTATTGTTGGTGGACGTCAGTGTCTCCAGCAGCTCTTCAGGCCTCTTCGTTAGCCTTTCGGGGTCCGGGCGGGTTCAGACTCCCTACCCCTGACCTGTTTTCCTTTTGCTACTTTCTGTATCCGTCTGCTTGGTCCATAGTCTTTTGTTGGACAACACTTGGGTCCACACTACTTAGGACAGGGTGGGGTCAGACACCCTCCATACATTCCTGCTGTTTCGCTGTGTCTCTTCACCACTGCTCCCCGGACTTCGTTGCTGCTGCTTGACTTCAGATGGGGCCGGGTGTGTATAGACACCCTCCTCTCGTGACTGTTGTTTGTTGTTGCTGCTACAGTTTGTGTGGGAACAGACACACATTCTGTCTTCCTTGAGTTTGCATGCCACTTGAGACGCGGGTGGGCCCAGACACCCGCTCTCACATCTACACGATCTTCATTACTGCTACTGCTCTCCTACTTTGAGGTCCGGGTGGGCACAGACACCTCCTCACCTTCCTCATTGCCACTGCTACTGCCCGACCTGTGGGGGTCACGCACACCTTTGAACCACTCTTGGATTCCCCTATGCTGTGGGATCAGGGTGGGCTCAGACACCCTCCCTCACCCCCTCCCTCACCCGACTACTTCTTCACATTTGCTCTTGGATCATTATCAGGCTTGTTCCAGGCAACTTGTGAATTCTTTTAAGAGCAGCTTTTATTGTGCTTCATCTTGTTTGCTCGATATACTGATCTTAATGGTTATTCGGTTGGTAGTTTCCCTATGACTTACTTGGGTGCGCCCCTTTTTGTTGGAAATTCGAAGTCTATATATTTTCAATCTTTGATTAATAAGGCTCGTTCCAGACTTCAAGGCTGGGAATATTCTGTCTTATCTCCAGGTAGCATAATGGTTTTGATCAAAAGTGTTTTGAGCTCCTTGCCTTTATATCTCTTTCAAGTACTTCAACCGCCAGGGGCTATTTTACATCAGATGGAGATGATTTGTGCTAAATTTTTATGGGGTTCAAAAGCTTCTCTTCATAAGATCCATTGGGTTTCTTGGTATGATGTTTGTTGTCCTACCATTGAAGGTGGGTTGGGTTTTCGAAGATTAAATGATGTATTGAAGGCTTTCTATATCAAACGTTGGGTCAGATTCCGGTCTCAGGATTCTTTATGGGCTAAGTTCCTTATGTCTAAATATTGTGATTTGTCATTGCCGGCTTCTAATGATTTGAAGGGTCATATTTCTCCGCCTTGGCGTCGACTCCTTCAAATTCGACCCATTGCTGAACCTGGTATTGGATGGTCTCTAGGCTCGGGTCTAGTTTCCATTTGGTATGATTCTTGGTTGATGCAAGGTCCTTTGGCTTTGCTTTGTCCAATATCTGGATCTCCAAATGTCCCTGTTGATGCTTTCTGGGTGAATTATGAGTGGGATTTTCATCGGTTAATTCAAGTGGTTCACGTTTATTTTATTGCAATGATCCTTCGGGTTCCTATACGATGGATTACCACTGATCTTTTCATTTGGAAACATAGTTCTAATGGTCTCTTCTCTACCAGATCTGCTTGGGAATTGATTCGAACTAGGAAGCCCAATAACCCCATTTTCATCCCTTGCTGGAATAAGGCTCTTACACCTACGGTTTCCTTCTTCTGTTGGAGGTTTATTCGTCGTAAAATTCCTTTAGATGAGGTGCTCAAGGAATGAGGTATTTTATTAGCTTCTAAATGTCAATGTTGTCATTTGGAAGAATCTTTGGATCATGTATTTTATTCGAGTCCTGTTTCTGTGGTGGTGTGGACTCATTTTGGGAGTATTTGTGGTGTGGTGAATCCATCCAATGTTTCTTCTTGGAAAATTGATGCTGATTGGCGAAATAATGGTCATGTTCGAGAAATTATGCCTGATAGGCTTAGATTTTGAGTGTTTTTAACTGTAATTTCTTCCTACTTTCCGTTCTTTTTCCTGGATGATATTATGTTTTTTGGTGTTTATTCGTTTGTTTCAGGAAAATAGATCGGAAGTGGAAGAAATGAGCCAATATGAAGATAACGGGCGAAATCGAGGCGAGAAAGAACTAAAATTTAGGAAATGAGATTTTCGGAATCTCGATCGATCGAGATTTACTCTCGATCGATCGAGCCAGGCAGAGAGTTGAGCATCAAAGAATTTCAAGTCTCGATCGATCGGTACAAATTTCCGATCGATCGAGCGAGGCAGTGACTCTAGAGCAAATTTTATTAAAGTCTCGATCGATCGGTGGAAAATCTCGATCGATCGAGCGAGACAGTGAGTTTCAAAAGCTGGCATGAACAGTGCACCGATCGATCGAGAAAACCTTCCGATCGATCGAGACGCGAAATCCTGAAGATTTTATTTTCCTTTTTTATCGTGATTGTGGGGGTTTTAAGCGGGAAATTGATTCATTCCAAGGGAAGAGAGCAGATCATACGATTTTTCTGGACAAAAGAAGAGCCCTAGCCTCCGCCCAGCCGCCGCCAAGGAGATCCGTTCTTCCGGTTCTTCGCCCGAGTCAAAGCCAATCAATTCCGGAGTGCAAGGAAGGAACAAGAGAAGAAATCACGGTGCAACGCACGGATTCATCCACCGTTTATCGTATTTCTAAACTTTAATTTATTTGATTTTCAATTCCATTTGATGTTTTTGAGGTCGAGAGACAATAAAACTCTTATGTATTTGATTTGAATTAAATTTAGTTTATATTATTGAGTTTTAGTTTCGTTGTGGTTGATTATTGATTCATTGGTATTTGAGTGCATTGATTGTTATTGTTCATAAATTAATTGCTTGTATAGATCAAAGTCTAGCTAGCTTTGATTGAATTTGAGGGTTACAGCCGAGATCGAGAGATAACGTTGTAACACGCTCTATTAATTTATGATGTATGTTACGATTGAGATCGAGAGATGATATCGCATACGTGAGAACTTGGAATCGAGAGATTTAGAGTTATAAGGTTTTGATAATCTATGCAACTTTGAATTAGTAAATAGGTGCACGAGAGTGACTTATTCTAATTTATCGTTAGTTTCTTTACAGCTCGAGAGAGTGTATTGAATAATATCGAAAACCGTTCACCTTTAAAATCAATTGGTTGATAATTTGAGAATTCTATTGAATCATTAGAGATAACATAATTGAACGACGAGCTCGGTAATTTTCTCGAGTAACTTACCTTTGCATTTTCGGAACCATCCTATTCATTATTTCTAGTTTAAATCTTTATTCTTTAGTTTAATTTAGCTCTAGTTAATCAAACTTCTTAAATCGTAGGCTAAATATAATTTTATTAATCTTATTTGGTACTTATACGTTAGTCCCTGTGGATTCGACAACCCGTACTTAATTTTCACTATACTAAAACTTGACAACCGTGCACTTGCGGTAGAATCGCTTCACACCATTCTTTGAAATATCTTTTGTTTAAAAATAAAGCGGTCAATGCCTTTTCTCATCCTTTGGTTTTTATGGACTTCTCGAAATGATTCCAAACACCGAGGTATTATTCCTTCTCCTCAACGTATTATTTTACAAGTGGTTAAGCATTTTAGTCTTTGCTATCCTTTGCTTAAATTTAAACATTGGAGGGGATTTTCTTCTGTGGCTCGAATTTTGCCTATCCCTTGGTCTTTTTCTCGTAAGACCCTGATTTCAATTGTTAAATGGACCAAACCTCCAATTGGATTCTTCAAATTAAATACTTATGGGTGCTCTAGAGGCAATCCGGAGGAATCTTCAATGGGTGGTTTAATTCGGGATCATCTAGGTGAGTTTATTTGGGGGTACTTTGATTATATTGGTGTTTGTACTTCGTTGAAAGCTGAGCTCACAGCTATATTAAAGGGTATTGAGATTTGTGTTCAGTTTAATCTATTTCCTCTTTGGGTTGAAACGGATTCTGAGGTTGTTTTGAAGATCATTAATAAAGATTGCTCTAATTGGGATTGTTCGACCATTCTTAGTCGCATTCACGTTTTCATGCTTGAGCATTCCATCTTTATTTCTCACGTTGTGCTTGAAGGGAATTCTGTTGCTGATTGCTTGGCTAATCTAGCCTTTGAAGATAGAGGATTTCATCTTATATCTGCAGATATGTTAGATTTGCTAGATCATAAAATTATGGGCCTGTGTAATCTGGATAGATTAGGGGTTCCTTACTTACGTTTTAAGTTTAAAGTTGTGTAATTTATTCTGAGAGGTCTTGGTCTAGTCCCCCTCTCATGTTTATTTCTCTTTTATTAATAAACGGGTAGGGGTCTGCCTAACCCCCCGCCACGACACTGGCGGCTTTGGTTAAAAGAAAAAACGTAAATCTAAACCCTAAACCCTTCAACCCCTTAACGCTAACCTCTAAACCCTAAACCCTAAACCTTAAACCCTAAACCCTAAATTCTCTTAATCACCATTTTTAGCCCCACTGTTACCATGTTCCAGTTATGGCCGGGCTCAGTCGGTCATGTGTGACTTACTTTTCTCTTTGGGTGCGGATTGTTTCGCACTTACATTGGCCCCTCGGCGGGCCCAGACGCCGCTCTACTTCATCTGCTGGTTACTGCTGTTTTGACGGGTTTCGACGGTCATTTGTCCCTTATGTTTCCCATCGGGTGCTCATATTGCACTGACATCGGTTTTTGGACGGGCCCAGTCGCCGTTAATCTTTTATGCTGCTGTTTTGGATGCGGATCTAGGATCATAAGGTTTTATTAGACTGGATGCGTACTCCTTAAAGGGTTTTCGATGCTTCTATTAGGTTTTCAGTGTTTTATAGGATTTTTTATCTTGTACTTTTGCTACCATCTTTTCGTTTTGTTTTGTTTTATTTTGTTGTCTTGTTGTTGTCTCTAGCCTTTTGAGAAGGTCTTGGCCTCGTCCCCTTCTCCTTAGGATTCTCTTTGTACGTTGGTTTTATTTTATCTACAGGTAGGGGTCTGTCTAACCCCCCGCTGCTGGTTTGGCGGTTTTCTTTATAAAAAAAAAACCCTAAACCCTAAACCCTATAACCCTAAACCCTAACCCTTAAAACGCGAAACCCTAAACCCTAACCCTAAACCCTAAACCCTAAACCTTAAAAAAAACCTAAACCCTAAACCCTAAACCTTAAAAAAAAAAAACCTAAACCCTAAACCCTAAACCATAAACCCTTCGTTTCAAATCTCCCAAGAAAATAAGCTAAAAATCGCCCAAAAATCGCCCAAAATTGATTCAAATTCATCGGCAATGCCGCCGCCAATCCGGTGCCGGCCACCGCCACTACCTGACTCATCTCAACCAGACGATCCTCATGTCCAAGTTCCAAATCGGACCCTCAATTTCCGCCTGAAATCGCCATTTTCGCGCCTCGCGTCGATTTGCCGGACTCCGGTGCCGTCACCATTGAACCGACCCCCTCTCCTGACCGTCTTCCCAGACGATGACAACCAACCAACCCATGGCTTCATCGGATTCCGTTTGTCCAGCCAAAATCAGATCTGAATTACCGTCGCAAAATGTCATTTTTTTGTCCTCCATCGCTCAGCCCTTTCCGGAACATAATTCCAGCAACCAAGACCCGACTAGAAGCGGCTCCCTCAGTCGACCAAAATCCCTCAACCCTCGCGCCCAATCATCCATGCCTCCGCCGTGAATTTCAGATCTACCGTCGCGGCTGCTGGAACCCTAACTGCCGCAACTTCATCGGACGATTGCCGTCACTCCGGTAAGTATTTTTATAGTTCCTTTGGTGCAAGTACTGATTTCGACATGGGCATTCCAATTTTGGAACTAATTTCATCATCGGCGTTGCTGGTACCCTCCAATTGGGGATTTTCGTTCCATGCGTTCATTCCACCGGAAAATATCCAAATCCCGCCGACTCCGGCGACTTTTGGCGGAATTCCTACCACTTTTAACTTCACCGCATCCTCCCTGTCCAGTGGGGTTACTCACCCGTCTGCTGATGGGGATGCTCCCGTCAAACCTAATGTGTAACTTGCCCAACAAAACAGTGATCAACAATGGGTTTTGAAACCGCATAGGAGGAGACACGCCCCTAGTAAGTCTTTTGTTCAAGATGCCTCCACCTCGAACAAATTTGATGTCCTCCATAACTTCGACGAAGAGGGCGGGCCCTAGTGGTGTGCACACTCACACTGAGCCTCCCTCTCCTTTTCTGGGTTCTAGTTCTGATACCTCTGCTCTTCCTGATCCGAGCATCAAAGGCAACGAACTTGTACTTCACGTTCATATTCCTGACCCCGACGCTACTCCACCTCATCCTTACATATTTTCTCACCAGGGTGAGGGTGGCCACAAGCAGCATTCTTGGGCCCAAGAGGTGGAGGATGCTGGTCAGTTTCCCCATGCTTCTAGCTTCACGCTTTTCTGCTCTCTTAATCTCGAATCCTTGGAGATTCCTGCCGGTTCCCCTCCCCGTGTGGAGTGCACAGACCCCACCAGCTCTGCTTTAATCTCGCAGCAAGCTCTCGCCTTGCACTCTTTTGTCTCGACCGATGGTGAATGGTCTAATGTTGAGGACTTGAGCTCTTTTATAGGCTCGTAGTCTTGCGATGGTTGCGATATGGGCCGGGATGAGATGGATGCTGGGTGTTCCAATCCCAGTTCAAACATAAAAAAGAATCCGCGATCGAGTCTTCAGATTCTCGCTGGAGGACGAGACGATAGTCGAGCTCCTCTGCTGCCCGATCTTGATGAATTGTCTCATTTGGAATATCAGGGGGATTGGTTTGCCCAACTCTCGGAGGCGGCTGCATTCTTTAGTGAAAGCGAACCGTGTTCAAATTGTAGCTATCCTTGAACCTATGATCCCACTAGATGCTGTTTATATGGCTTGGAGATTTGGTTTTCACCATGTTTTTTCCAATGTCTCCAACCATATCTGGGTTTTCTTAGCGGAGGAGGTACGAGTTGATATCCTTCTTGACCAACGGCAATTGATGCACCTTCGTGTGTCAGCCCCTTTCTTGCCTGCTGGTCTTTTTTGTACCTTTGTCTACGCTGAGTGCGATTACATTCAGCGTAGACATTTATGGATGCCCTCCTCAATGTTAAACCATCCAATGTCCCTTGGTTAGTAGGAGGTGATTTTAACATGGTGCGGGATGCTTCTGAGTGCTTTGGAACCAATAGTGTCGTAATGCCCCGATGGACGACTTTAATAATTTTTTATCCGACTCTGCCTTGATTGATGCTGGGTTTGAAGGCTCTTCCTTCACCTGGACAAACAAGAAGATTTGGAAACGTCTCGATAGAGTGCTTGTCTCGGTTGACTGGGGTGACTATTTTAATCCTATCAAGGTTAAACACCTGAGTCGTTCTTTCTCTTGCCACTGCCCCTTACTGATATCAGCCCCGAACATGACCCGTGGCCCGAGCTCCTTTAGGTTCCAGACTATGTGGATCAGGCACCCGGGCTTCTCCCAGACTGTCTGCCTCAACTGGAATCTGCCTTGTGCCCTGGGTGGTATGGCTAAATTATTCACCAAACTCAAAAGCCTCAAATGGTGGAATAAAGATGTTTTTGGTAATCTCTTCGATAAGCTTGATCCTTGATAAGACTGTCAAATATGCTGAGGCTGTTTGCCAGGATAATCCTTCTGAGTCCAAATGGACGGCTCTTTCCAATGCAATGCTGATCTGGCACTCTCTCTTTCTATGGAGGAGGACTTTTGGAAGCAAAAAGCTGCATGCAACTGGTTCATGGATGGGGAATGTAATACTAAGCTCTTCCATAACACGATGCGTAAGACGCGGCTCACGAATAAGATCTTCGGGATCTGGGACAACGGGGTTTGTCTGACTTTGCCTTCGGCGATTCAGGAATCTGGTATCTCTTTCTTTCAAAACCTTCTCACTGGAGATCCCTCTGCGTTCAATGCCCCTGACTTTTCCAACTTCCTTCCTGTTATATCTAAGTTACAAAACAGGGATCTCGTTTGTTTACCTTCTCTGGAGGAAGTTAAAGCAACAGTTTTCTCCATTCCTCCCAACAGTGTCGCTGGTCCCGATGGGTTCTCTTCTTCCTTTTTTCCAACATTGTTGGGAGATTATTAAGTCTGATGTGCTGGATGATGTGCTCGATTTCTTCAGTGGCACCCCCTACCCCGCAGTTTTACGTCCACCACGGGCTGATTTACTGCTCTGGTCCCTCAGTACGGATGGTACCTTTTCGACCAAATCAGCTTGGGATTCGATTCGCCCACGGGCTGATACTGATGATATTTTGACGCCTTGCTGGGGGAGATGTCTTTCGCCGACTATGTAATTTTTCTTTTGGCGACTTTGGCATAGATGGCTCCCTTCTGACGATGTTCTCCAGCATAAAGGCTTTAGTCTGGCATCTAAATGTCAATGTTGTGATTTACCTGAGTCTTTTTTCCCACATCTTCTTGCACTGCCCAATCGCTCGTTCGACTTGGGAATTTTTGGCCGTCTGCTTAGAGTTTCTATCCTCGTTACGGGACGACTTCTGTCTCTTTCTCAGTGCCTGGAAGCTTACTATGAAATGGTCCCCTGCTGGTCATGTTCGTGAGTCCACCCCCCTCATTCTTTGGTTCCACTGGACTGCTCGGAATGATGCGAAACACCGTCACATCAGCATCTCTGTGGACAGAGTGCACTTTCAGATCATTTCCCATCTCCATCTTGCCTTTCTTCGGCTGTCCTCAAGCCAAAATTCTGGAAAGGACCTCTGCATGTTGCGCAAGTGTTGGGCATTAATGTGGAGTACGCCCGTATTCACAAGACTGCCATTATACGCTGGCTGGGGCCGATTCATGGTACTTTTAAACTAAATGTCGATGGGAGCTCCAGAGGTAATCCGGGTGACTCGACCGTAGGTGGTATTTTCAGAGATTCAGTAGGTCAGGCGGTAGCTTTCTTCAGTGAATTCATCGGTGTTGGTTCGAACGTTCGGGCAGAGATGTGGGCTATTTGGAGGGGCTTTCTTATCTGTTTAGACCTCAGCCTTTTTCCCCTTTGGATTGAGACCGACTCCCAGATTGCTATCCAGATTATTCGTTCACGGAGATCCCGATGGGACTTGTATCACTTGGTTACGAGGATTTCCTGCTTTTGAGGGATCGGCCGGTGCATTTCTCTCACATATACAGAGAGGGAAATGCGGTGCCGGACGCCTTGGCTATTCACGCTCATGCTCGCAGACACTACATTTTAGAGTTTGGCTCATCTCTCCATGGCCATATATCTTTGTTGGCTCGTTCTGATCGATCAGGTATCCCTTATCTTCGCTCGAGACTTGCCTAAAAAAAATCATTTTTCATCTTTTTCTTTGCAGGTTCACCCCAGTTAGCTGGGATTTTAGGGGGTCTTTCCCTTATTGGCATCACCTGAGATGTAGGTGGCACAGACACTTATCTTCTTGTCTGTAGTGGCCTTCCTTTTATCTGCTGAAACGACGGGGTCCAGACCGTCATATCTGCCTCATACTACTGGTCGGATGTCCCTTTCTTGTCCATCTTTTGGATATGATGCCATGCGGGTTCACACGCATATTTTCATCTTATTTCACTACTGGAGCGTCTCTGGCAACGTTGATTGTTCTGATGGATTTGGTCTTCTGTTGGATTTTGCGGATCATTGTATTACAGATGCACTTTTTGTTGGACTTCGATTACTTGTTTGGAGTGCTAATGCGCATACGGTTGCAATTGTCTTCTCAGAGTTACACCCTGATTATGCTTCTGGATTTATGTTGTTGATAAACATCCGGCTCAGCTAATATTGTTGATACACGTACCGGTGATGTAGACACATCAAAATCATATCCCAACTGACAGTAGGAAGTCAACAAAGCTGACAAATGCATGACGTCCTCTGCAGTGTTCTTCACTTTCCGACTCAAAGCGTCAGCTGTCAAGTTAACTTTTCCGTGATGGTACTCTATCTCGCAATCATAGTCCTTTAGCAAGTCCATCCATCTCCTCTGTCTCATATTCAGTTCCGCTTGTGTAAATAAGAACTTCAAGCTCTTGTGGTCCGTGTAGATGGTAAATGAAGTACCAAACAAGTAGTGCCGCCAAATCTTCAAGGCAAACACAATAGCTGCCAATTCCAAGTCATGAACTGGATACCTAGTCTCATGCCGCTTCAACTGTCTTGAAGCATAAGCACTACATGCTTATCTTGCATCAATACGCATCCCAAAACCTGTAGCGATGCATCAGTATAAAGAACAAATCTCTTGTTCTCTATGGGAATCACTAGCACGGGCGTCGTCGTCTACCGGTGCTTCAACTCTTGAAAGCTCTGCTCACAAGCCTCAGACCAATAAAATGGCACTTCCTTCTAAGTCAACTACGTCAATGTCTTTGCAATCTTTGAGAATCTATCGACAAAGCGGCGGTAATATCCGGCTAAACCAAGAACAGAGGTAGGTGCAGACCATTCCAGCACTGCTTCTACATTTCTGGGATCCACTGATATCCCATCTCTGGAGATGACATGACCCAGAAATACCACACTGTTCAGCCAGAATTCACACTTACTGAGCTTGGCAAACAACTAATGATCCCAAAGAATCTGAAGCACGGAACGCAATACCTCACATGCTCCTCTCGCTTCTAGAATAGGCAAGAATGTCGTCAATAAATACTATGACGAACTGATCCAGATAAGGTTGAAACACCGAATTCATCAGGCTCATAAAGACAGTCGGGGAGTTCGTCACTCCGAACGGCATGACCAAGAACTTGTAGTGCCCATACCGAGTCTGAAATGTTGTCTTCTGAATATCCTCCTCTCTAACCCTTATCTGATGGTAGCCTGACCTCAAGTCAATCTTGGAATAATGCTTCGTGCCCTCTAACTGATCAAACAGATCATCAATCTGTGGAAGAGGGTACTTGTTCTTTACCGTCACCTTGTTCAATTGTCGGTAATCGATGCACAAGCGCATCAAACCATCCTTCTTCTTATGAGCCTGATGAATCTTGTGTTTCAACCTTATCTGGCTCAGTTCATCATAGTATTTATTGACGACATCCTTGTCTATTCTAGAAGCGAAGAGGAGCACGTGAGGTATTTGCGTACCGTGCTTCAGATTCTCCGGGATCATCAGTTGTTTGCCAAGCTCAGTAAGTGTGAATTCTGGCTGAACAGTGTGGTATTTCTGGGTCATGTCATCTCCAGATATGGGATATCAGTGGATCCCAGAAAGGTAGAAGCAGTGCTGGAATGGTCTGCACCTACCTCTATGCCCGAAATTCAGAGTTCTCTTGGTTTAGCCGGATATTATCGATGCTTTGTCGATGGATTCTCAAATATTGCTAAGCCATTGACGTAGTTGACTCAGAATGGAGTGCCATTTTATTGGTCTGAGGCTTGTGAGCAGAGCTTTCAAGAGTTGAAGCACCGGTTGACGACAGCGCCTGTGCAAGTGATTCCCACAGAGAACAAGAGATTTGTTCTTTATACTGATGCGTCGCTACAGGGTTTGGGATGTGTATTGATGCAAGATAAGCATGTAGTGCTTATGCTTCGAGACAGCTGAAGCGGCCTGAGAATAGGCATCCAGTTCATAACTTGGAACTGGCAGCTATTGTTTTGGCTTTGAAGATTTGGCGGCACTACTTGTTTAGTACTTCAGTTACCATCTACACGGACCACAAGAGCCTGAAGTTCTTATTTACTCAAGCGGAACTGAATATGAGACAGATGAGATGGATGGACTTGCTAAAGGACTATGATGCGAGATAGAGTACCATCCCGGGAAAGTTAACTTGTCAGCTGACGCTTTGAGTCGGAAGTGAAGAACACTGCAAAGGATGTCATGCATTTGTCAGCTTTGTTGACTTCCTACTGTCAGTTGGGATATGATTTTTGAGAATATCAGAAAGGCTCAGAAGTCAAATGATGAGATACGGAGATGGATAGCATAGGTCCTTCAAGGACAACCATTGAAGTTCATAATGGCCGAGGACGGTTCATTAAGGCTTGGTAGCCGTTGGGTAGTTCCGAATGCTCCTGAGCTATGCCAAGGAATCTTACAACGAGCTCCCAATAGCAGATTTAGTATTCACCCGGGTGGGAGGCAGATGTATAAGGACCTCTGCGACCAATTTTGGTGGAAGCGGATGAAATGAGATGTTATAGCATTCGTTAAGAGGTGTTTGATGTCAGCAGGTGAAGGCAGAGAGACAGAGGCCCGGTGGTAAGTTGAATAGTTTGGAAGTACCTAATTGAAGTGGGAACACATATCCATGGACTTCGTGACCCACTTGCCGAGGAGTGCTTCGGGATTCGATGCCATTTGGTGATTGTGAACAGACTGACCAAAGTGGCACACTTTATTCCATACAGTATGACATTCACTTCTTTGAGGATGGCTCAGCTATATATTCGTGATGTGGTTAGATCGCATGGGGGTCTTAGTTTCTATTGTGTCTGACCGAGATCCGCGTTTTACATCTCACTTTTGGCAAGGCCTCCAGTTAGCTATGGGATCTGAGGTGAAGATGAGCACGGCATATCATCCCCAAACAGGTGGCCAGACCAAGCGTACAATACAGAAGCTCGAAGATATGTTGAGAGCTTGTGGGTTAGAGTTTGACTCTACGTGGCAGGATTCAGGGGCATTGGTAGAATTCTCGTACAACAATAGTTACCAAGTGAGCATTCAGATGGCTCCATTTGAGGCCTTGTATGGTCGGCGTTGTCGATCACCGTTGTACTGGGGTGATTGGATCGTAAATCGGTCGGAGGACCAAAGTTGATTAGGAAAATGGAAGAGAAAGTAAAAGTGATCCAGTAGAAAATGAAAGCAGCCCAGGATAGGAAGACAGTCTATGCTAATAAACGGCGACGACCGTTGGAGTTTCAGTTGGGAGATAAGGTTTTCTTGAAGATCTCGCCTTTCAGAGGTGTGGTACGGTTTGGAATGCGTAGGAAATTATCTCTGAAATATGTTGGGACGTATGAGATCTTGCAGCGCACTGGTTATCCCTTGGCCTTGCCACCGTCTTTGTCCGAGATACATGACATGTTTCATGTGTCTATGTTGAGGAAGTATGAGCCGATCCGTCTCATGTGTTGCAACCTTCAGAAGTTCAGTTAGATTCTGATGTGTCCTATGTTGAACGGTCGGTTAGAATTTTGGATCGAGCTGATCGCAGACTTCGGAACAAGGTTATACCGATGGGTAAAGTTCAGTGGGAACACAGGGGTGTCGAGGAGGCCACGTGGGTGACGGAGCGAAATATGGTGCAGCACTACCCGAAACTGTTCTCCGGTATGTGAATTTATGTTTTATATTATGGCCTTTAATTATGATTTTGAGGTTATATGGTGTTATTATTGTGGTATGGTTGAGAAATGTATAGTTTAGCATGAACTGGTAATATATTTCAGGGTGCATGTGATGCATTGTGGGGATTGGTGTAAATTTAGCATGATAAATGTGGCTTTATTCTAGTGTTATAGAGAAAGCATGTTAATTGTGGCTCTTGTGCATTTTATTGGTAAAAGGTTTAAAATATCAAGTGGGAATATTTTAATACATCATGCTAAATACTTGGACATCATGTTAATCAACCCCCTTTTTATAATCTACCCCCCCCTATCTCTCATTCCCCACCACTCAATTAAAATCACACAAACCTTTCCCCCCAAACCCACAAAAATCGATCAAAAAGAGGGAAAGAATAGGAAGATTCCAAAAACTTGTAATCCTTGTTTCTTGCTAGGAAATTGGAGCAAAGTGGTAAGGAATCCTTCCTTTTGGTGTTTGATTACGTGTTAGCTGAGTTTGGGTTTGTGAAATTTGGGGGAAAAGGGGTTTTGATATGAAATGTTATGATATTTTGTTGGCTGGTGAGTTTTTATGGATGTTGATGTATTTTGTGTTGTGTATTGATGTATATGTTGTGTTGGATTGAGGGGAGATGAAGTTTTATAGGTTGTATGAGTTGAAGTAGGTGTTGTGTGAGAAAATGGCAAAAATCGCGTGTACAGAGCGACGCGATCGATCGCTGTGAAATAGCGATCGATCACCACGAGGCAGAGAGTTTTGGCGATCGATCGCTAAGTTTGGGCAATCGATCGCTGAATCTCACGATCGATTACGTGAAACGAAGCGATCGATCGCCGATTGCTAGATTTTGAATATCATGGCAGCAGGGTCTTGCGATCGATCGGGGCTTTTTGGCGATCGATTGCGAGACATCAAATGTTGAATTCTTGGTTATTTTGATAGGATTTTTTGTAATGGACTATTATTTGGTTCTAATATTGAGTTGGGCAATTGTGTAGAGCCTTCCCAGGTTGCAACACAATGCAGAGGATAAAGTCCTACCACATCCCATATTTTGGAAAGGTACGTAGAGAGATGTACGGGCACCAAACGGTATCATGTATTTTATATACATATTGGATTATGCATTGTGGTTGCATATATGTATTGGATGCTTGGTGCATAGCATGTATAGTCGTTGTTATACTCGAGTGATGACTTTAATGCTTTGTCGCCGTCATTTGAAGCGATGATAGAATATTTGCCGCTGTCATATCATAGCGTTGATAGAATATTTGCCGCTAATATGTCAAGCGAAGGTAAATGCCGATGTCATAATGAAGCGAGGGATATTAGTGTCGCCGATATGTCGAAGCAAGGGGTATTAGTGCCACGGTCATGACTAGCGAGGTGCATTAAAATACACTGTTATAACAAGACTATGATTGGTGTTCAACATGTGTGGGTTGGATATATGTCATGACATTTGTGGAACCATAATTTAATCCATTTATTATGATTACGAGTTATGGTACAGGGACAACCAATGGAATCTTTTTAAATGCATTGGAATACAGGAAGTGCTTTGTATTTATGATTTATGCATTTACTCATTATAATCATATTGTTGTGAATATGGATTATTATCTGCTCATGGTTTGGGGTTGTTCATGTAGGAACTTTTGGCATGGAGGGCGAAGGACAGGGTTGTTGCGGTGAGTTGTGTGAGGAGTGCTACTAGCATAGCAAGACAGGAATTCTTTTGTACAGTCTCTACTCAGGGTAGTGTAAATATATAACTTTATATACATTTTGATGGGAATGTAACTAATTCCTTTTTGGAAATTTCTTTTTGACACTGTAATCCTTAAACTCAATGCATCCACATGAACCCTTGTACCCTGGTGAATGTATGTCTAGCTCTCTTAGTGCACTAAATCCACACTTAAGGCCCACCAACACTTAAGGTAGTGAGGCCTTGCGCCTTTCATTCCCCCTATTCTCTCCCTATCACTCAAACCCTCCCCAAAAACCCATCAAAATCGCCTAGCATTTTGAGGAAGGGAGATGGGATTTCAAAGCTTGTATTGCTTGATTTGTGTTAAGGATTTGATGGTCAAGTGGTAAGAAACCTTTCTTGTTAAGATTTGATTATGTTTTGATGGGATTTTAGTTGATGATTTTGGGGAAAATGGGCTTGTTTTGAAATGTGGTGTTTATTTGTCGCGCGTATCGTGCCTCGGGCAGAAACTTTCCGCGATCGATCGCGAGTTTGCCCGATCGATCGGCAAGGATTTCGCGATCGATCGCAGAATGGCAAATTTTGCGTGATAAGGAAGTAGATTCTCACGATCGATCGGTGCACATTGGTGATCGATCGCAAGACACCATATGTTGGATTTTTGGTTATTTTGATGGAATTTTGGTGATGGACTATGATATTGCTTCTAATATTGAGTTGTGCAATTGTGTAGAGCCTTCCCATGTGGCGGCACAACGCTGGGGATAAATTCTGAAACACCACGCTTTATTTTGGAAGAAAGGTACATAGAGAGACGTGCGGGCATCAGTAACATGTATTTTTACATATTGGATTATGCATTGTGGTTGCATATATTGGATGCTTGGTGCATGATATTGTGAGTCGTTGTTATATTCGAGTGATGATTATAATGCTTGCCGCTGTCATGTCAAAGCGATGAATAGAAACTTGCCGCTGTAGTATCGTAGCGATGGAATAGAATATTTGCCGCTAATATGTCGAAGCGAGAATAATGCCGTTGTCATATCGAAGCGAGGGATATTATAATGCCGCTGATACGTCGAAGCGATGGGTATTATAAATGCCGCTATCATGTCGATGCGAGGGGCATTAGAATGCCACCGTTATAACAAGACTGTGAGTGACTATTGGTATTGATGGATCTGATATATGTCATGACATTTATTAAACTGTATTATAATCTGTTGAATCATGTGAATCTTGTTTAATGGGCAAGATGACTAAAGCTCCTTTCAAGAGACATGTTGAAAGGGCATGATTTATTGAGTCTCATACATAGTCATGTATGTGGCCCAATAAGCACACAAGCTAGAGGTGGTTTTCAATACTTCGTTATATTTACTGATGACTTCAGTAGATATGGATATGTGTACCTAATGAAACATAAATATGAAACCTTTGAAAAGTTCAAGGATTTCAAGAATGAAGTACAAAACCAGCTTGGCAAAAGTATCAAAATCCTTCGATCAGATCGATGAGGTGAATACTTAAGCCAGGAGTTTCATGACTATCTAAAGGAGTGTGGGATAGTCCCGCAACTCACACCTCTGTATACTCCACAATGGAATGATGTATCTGAAAGGAGGAATCAAACATTGTTGGACATGGTTTGGTCTATGATGAGTCATGCAGATCTTCTGATTTCTTTTGGGGACATGCTTTAGAAACAACAATATTTATACTGAACAGTGTTCCAACTAAATCAGTTGAAAAGACACCATATGAGATATGGAGTGGGAAATGTCCCAGTATGTCTTTTATGAAGATTTGAGGTTGTGAGGCTTATGTGAGACGTCACCCTCCAATAAACTTGGACCCAAATCTGATAAGTGTTTATTTGTGGGGTATCCTAAGGAAACAAAAAGATACTATTTCTATTATCCCACCGAGAAAGTTGTTGTTGCTCGGACATGTGTCTTTCTTGAAAGAGAATTTATTTCTAGAAGAACCAGTGGGAGATAAATAGAACTTATTGAAGTACAACCACAACAAAACACTGAACATAATATTGAGAAGGAAACAGAGCAGACACCAAGTTGTTGTGGACGAAATGCCTGCTCAAGAGACACAAGCCCAGTGTAGGTCTGTAAGAGTACACTGGGAGCCACAGAGATATGGATTTCTTGTGACTCAACAAGGTGACTTACTACTCATTGACGATGATGAGCCTTCATCCTATCAAGAAGCTATAATGGGCCCTGATTCTGAGAAATGGCTAGAGGCCATGAAATCTGAGATGGAATCCATGTAAATAAACCAAGTATGGACTTTGGTTGACCCACCTAAAGGGGTAAGACCCATAGGGTGCAAATGGATTTTCAAGAAGAAGACTGACATGGATGGTAATGTATAAACCTTTAAAGGACAATTGGCTGCTAAAGGTTTCAAACAAATTCATGGTATTGACTATGCCAGTTGCCATGGTTAAATCCATTCAGATCTTACTTGCAATAGCTGCATTTCATGATTATTTAATCTGGTAGATGGATGTCAAAATAACTTTCCTTAATGGGAATTTACTTGAGGATGTGTACATGACACAACCCGAGGGTTTTGTCGATCCAAGGGATGCTGGAAAGATATGCAAGCTACAACGATCCATTTATGGATTGAAGCAAGCTTCTCGGAGTTGGAATCTTCGTTTCGATGATGCAATCAAAGAGTTTGGTTTCATCAAGAACGTAGATGAACCTTGTGTCTACGAGAAGGTCAGTGGGAGCATAATTATCTTCCTCGTGTTGTATGTAGATGACATACTTCTCAATGGGAATGATATCCCTGCTTTGCAATCTGTAAAGATTTGGCTAGGGAATTGCTTTTCTATGAAAGACTTGGGTGAAGCCACCTACGTGTTAGGTATCAAGATCTATAGAGATAGATCAAGAAAATATCTTGGCCTAAGTCAAAGTGCATACATAGATAAAGTGCAAAAACAGTTTAGCATGCAAGAATCAAAGAAAGGAGTCGTGCCTATGACACATGGGATACATCTCTCGAAGGATCAGTGTCCTTCAACACAAGATGAGAGACAACGCATGAGTAAGAGCCAATATGCATCAGCTATTGGATCTATCATGTATGTCATGATATGTACTCGTACCGATGTTTCGTATGCTTTGAGCATGACGAGCAGATATCAAGTTGATCAAGGTGAATGTCGCTGGATCGCTGTCAAGAATATCCTGAAATACGTGAGAAGAACTAAGGATATATTCTTGATTTATGGAGGTGAGGAAGATCTCAATGTAATAGGTTACACTGATGCAAGCTTCCAAACCGACAATGTGATTTTCGATCGCAATCACTATATGTGTTTGGTGGCGCTGTGAGCTGGTAGAGTTCAAAGCAAGAGACAGTAGCCGATTCTACAACTGAAGCTGGGTATATTGCTGCCTCAGATGCAGCAAAGGAAGCTGTTTGGATCAAGAAGTTCATTTCTGAGCTTGGGGTTATGCCTAGCATTCTAGATCCGATTGAACTCTATTGTGACAACGATGGAGCCATCGCATTGGCTAAGAAACCCAGATCTCACCAGCGATCCAAACACATACTTTGGCGATTTCATTTCATTCGAGAAATCGTCGAAAGAGGAGATGTAAAAATATGCAAAGTACCAACTGATGATAATGATTTGACCCGCTGACGAAACCACTGTCACAGTAGAAGCATGATCGCCATACTAGATCTTTAGGCATTAAGTATATGTCTGATTGGTCTTAGTACAAGTGGGAGATTTGTTAGGATATGCCCTAAGACAACTCATTAGATGATTGATTTTGGCATACAATGTAATATGATTTTATTAAAGGCAATTCATTATTATATTTTATTCCAGTATCTATGTAATATGAATATATATATGTTAATGTCCTTAGAACAATATTGTATTATTCTTAAAGATTGCCCCTAGTCAAGTATTATCAGGAATTAGGATAATTATAATGCATTAAGACTAATATGTATTGGTTGATGAATTTGTTCATGGATCTTAGTTATCGAATCAACACATGGGTACATGTTAGAGAACTATGTACTGGAGAGACCCACCATGAGAATGCTACATGGATAGTTATATGAATGTCATAAGCAATTCTCATTGTGATAATAGCGTATGTAATCCTTATGACTTGAGATCACCAGAGATCCCAACATAAGGAGTTGTGTATCTTGATATTGTCAAACGTTATCTGTAACAGGGTAAACTATAAAGACAATCATTGGATACACCACAAATTATGTAGAGGGATGTTGAGTGATCAAGATGGGATTTTCCCTCCTATATAACAGGAAAAGTGTTTGGTCCCTTGATCAAGTGAGACTAAATGCATAGCCATTCTTGAATGAGTCGATATGTGATATCGATCTTATTCGTTTATTCTAGTCTACTTGGGGATCAAGAATAAAAAATTGAACTATACGAGTATGACTTATTCCATGAATCGCGTTTAATCTAAACGCATAGGCCCTGCAACTATGAATGCTTTTAACCCTAGATTTTCTATTCGGATCTTCAATTTCACTAGTATTTTCAGTAGGACCAAGATTGTCCATTGAGTTCTTTATCCCATACCTACATTCTAACTCCTTTTTAAACACCATCAAATTAAACCACCACATTTCCATAGAGTTTTCTTGCCCCCTATTTTTTTGCATAAAAATACAATAGATGAATAGTCATTCGAGCCACAATTTTTTAGTTTTATTTATTTCCTATCAGATTAAACATAGAAATTCAATCACTGAAATGGGAAAAAGGATTCTTTTTTGTTTTGTGGGAATCCGAGGGTAAAACTTCACTATCACTATATATGAGAATCTAAATATTCAATATTTTAAATAATAATGGTAAATAGAGGTTTTTCGTATGTCTTCGTATCGAACAAAAAAAGAACTATTTGTTATCTCCTAGAAACATTCGTAAAATCTCGTCTAATACTAATAAATGACTAATAACAAGAATAAATTAAGGTTCTATTCTAACACGAAACGAGGAGGACAATATATTATACAGGGTGGGTTGAAAGATTTGTGATACTTCACTTGATTCAGGGAAACTACAGAATATATAAAGAATATACCAATCCTAAGGATCCATAGGATTAATTGTGGATACAAGACAACAATAGAAACATTTAAGTCTTATATCTTATATCTTGTATCTCAAATCTTGTATATCTAGAGATATATGTATTTATCCAACATATATGCATAGAATCTTTGTATTTGGCTCAATCCTTTTAGTAAAAGATTGGGCCGAGTTTAATTACAATTCAATTAAGAGAACGGAGAGTAATTACATGTTTGTTATTATTTTTGCTCATCTTTTGGATCATCCAAAGTATCCACCGCTTTAAACTCAAATTTGGTCTCTTTCCATACCTCACAAGCGGCAGCAAGATCACGTCCTTTATTACGAGCTTGTACACATGCTTCTAGAGCTACTCGATTAGCTACGACACCTGACGCATTACCCCAAGGGTGTCCTATAGTTCCTCCACCGAACTATAGTACAGAATCATCCCCAAAGATCTCGGTTAGAGCAGGCATATGCCAAACATGAATACCCCCTGAAGCCAAGGGAATAACACCTGGTAGAGAGACCCAATCTTGAGTGAAATAAACACCGCGACTTCGGTCTTTTGCAATAAAATCATCACGTAGTAAATCAACAAAGCCCAAAGTGATGTCTCTTTCTCCTTCAAGTGTACCTACTATGTTACCCGAGTGAATGTGATCTCCACCAGACATACATAACGCTTTAGCTAATACACGGAAGTGAATACCAATGGTTCTTCTGTCTATCAATAACTGCATGCATTGCATGTTGAATGTGAAGAAGTAGGCCATTATCTCGGCAATAATGAGCCAAACTAGCATTTGCAGTGAATCCTCCTGTAAAGTAGTCATGCATTATGATAGGAACTCCCAATTCTCTAGCAAATATAGCTCTTTTCAATTTTTCTTCGCATGTTCCGCTATAATCTCATTTCTTTCGATGGAACGTTACAATCCCCACCACGGAATAGTGCACTTACACGCCTTCATTGCCGTTGTTTTTGGACTGGAAGAACGAGAGCTAACTATCGAGACTTTGGACTATGCGGACACATACTTCATGAAATGGTTCATGTATGTTTGTTGACAGGTGCAACAAGATCAAGTTGGTAAGGATTAACCTTTCATTTCTATGGTCAATGATCATAAAGGGTGACCTTTTTACCATTCTGTATTAATGGGCTATTCTATTTGTACAGATATGGTAGAGGGGCACATTAAATCCATTTGTCTATTAGTTTTGACTTTTTCTCTTCAGCGCGGGGTAGAGCAGTTTGGTAGCTCGCAAGGCTCATAACCTTGAGGTCACGGGTTCAAATCCTGTCTCCGCGACATCTTTTTTTAGTTTATCCAAAAATTGATGTTTGGCTCTGCTAACGATCCCCTTTGTTGGGAAACGATTTCTAAGTTTTGGTGATTACAAACACTACTGGATGAAGTCCTACCGGGTGATAAAGACCAACTGGATGAAGACTCCTACCGTATGTTAAACACCTGCTGGATGAAGTCCTACCGGGTGATAAAGACCAACTGGATGAAGACTCCTACCGAATGTTAAACGCCTACTGGATGAAGTCCTACCAGGTGATAAAGACCAACTGGATAAAGACACCTACTGGATATTGAAGTCTTACCGGGTGATAAAGATCAACTGGATACAGACATCAACCGGACAAGACATCAACTGGATGGCTATCAACTGGATAGACATCAACCGGACAGACATCAACTGGATGGCTACCAACTGGATAGACATCAACCGGACAGACATCAACTGGATGGCTACCAACTGGATAGACATCAACTGGATGGCCACCAACTGGACAACCATCAACCGGATAAACATAAACTGGATGGGCATCTACTGGACAACTATCAACCGGATAGTCTCACACTGAACAAAGACATCAACTGGTCATAAGAGGATGAACGACCAGTTGAACAAAGAAAACCAGCAGAAGGTTAAACTTCCAGTAAGAGCACTAAGCAACGAGACAAAATAAGTACAACATTCTCTGACAAAGGTACAATAGAGCGGCGCACCCTGCTATATCTCCGCCACCATTACCGGCAGAGTTAAAAGAGCCGTTGCTTAACAAAATAGGAAAGAAGACAATATGAATTTGGAAAGCTAATCTCCTCCATATACAGAAAATCTACCGTTGGACAACCAAACCTATAAATACGTCCAAGTAAGGAATGAAGAAGTGCTGAGCGATTTCCAACAAAGAAAAACACTTCAAAGCAAACAAGAAATTCAACTTACTGATATTCCAAAAGTTCAGCAAGGAGCAGACAAGCAGTGCAACTGAATCTGTGATAGATTATTCCAACTGAAGTCTGCTGATCAAGAACACTCAAAGCTAAACGTGTATTCTATAAAGAGTGTCATAGAACCTTTTTGTAATCAAATCAAGTAGTTGTGATTGCTAGGAGTTTAGGCCAAGCTGTGTGAGTGCCTAAGAAGGTTGTATACTGTAAAGTGTAAACCAAGTCTTCTAGTGAATCCTTCCTGCAAAGGAAGAAGGGGAGACGTAGAAGCGTTGTGCTTCGAACTTCCAGAAACAATTCTTGTGTCATTTGTTATTGCTTATTTACCTCAGTTTTATTCCTAACAAGTTAAGCAGACGTCTTCCGCATTATAATAAGTGTCTGCTGACTTGCCTGATATTGAGAAGCAACTGTAATACTTAACAGTTTACAGTTAACTAAGAAAAGAAATCGAAATTGAATCTAGTGTTTATTCAACCCCCCCCCCCCCCCTTCTAAACACTACCCCGATCCTAACAAGTGGTATCAGAGCTTAGGTCTTCTCAATATTGAGAAATTACCAATTACCATATACTGATGGCCTCATTCAGCAAGATTCCAATGTTCAAGAAAGACAAATATGATGATTGGAGAATCCGTATGCAAGCTCATCTAAGTGCTCAAGATGATCTTATGTGGTATGTAATCACTGAAGGTCCTATGAAGATCATGAAAATCAATACAGCTGCTTCTATCACAAGTGGTGATCCACAAATGGTAGAAAAAGACAGATCTCAATGGTCAAATGAAGAAAAGAAGAAAGCCAATCTGAATAACGTTGCTAAGGACATTTTGTTCAAAACTTTGTACAAAAACATGTTCAACAAAATAAAAATGTGTTCCACAGCTAAAGAAATCTGGGAGAAGATTGCCCAACTCTGTGAAGGAAATGATCAAACCAAAGAAAACAAGCTTACTGTGGCATTACAGAAGTTTGAGCATATCAAGATGATGAATGGAGAAACTCTCAACGAGTATGATGAAAGAGTGACCGGAATAATTAATGAACTCAGCAGTCTGGGTAAGGAGTTACCCAACAGAGAAGTCACCCTCAAAGTGATGAGAGGTCTCCCAAGAGAATGAGATGTCAAGACCATTGCTATGAGAGAATCAAAGGACATCAACAAAATAGATCTGCATGACCTGTTTGCTGATTTAAAAGCCTATGAATTCGAATTAGGTATTCGGGTTGAAGATGAACCCAATACAAGTCAGCCTACCAAAGCTCTCACTGCATCGGAGGCCATATCTACCGCTACAGAGATGACTCCAGAAAAAATATGTAATGATGCTATGGCAATGTTCGTAAAGAAATTCGGGAAATTCATGAAGAAGAATCAGAAATCATATCCACGAAGGCAGAGCTTCAAAGGAAGATCAGAAAAAGAAGAGCGTGTATGTTTCAACTGTCTCAAGCCAGAACATTTCATCGCCGACTGTCCAAAACCTAAAAAGGATGATCACAAAAGAGGATCCAAGGATCACAGAAAATCCAAGGAAACTAGAAGATCATCCAAAAGGGACAGAGATCAAAAGGTTTTGATGGCAGAAGAAAGCAAGAGCAAGTGGGCTGATTCTGAATCAGAATCAGAGGAGTCAACCAGCTCGTCCAGCGAAAGTGAAGACGAGGAAGTCCACTGCTTAATGGCAAATGATGAAATTGAGGTACACGAGTCTAACCTATCTGAATTTACACATAGTGAACTTACCAATGCTTTGCAGGACATGATCAATGAGTATCGGACGTTATATGAATCTTTTGAAAGCTATAAGACTGAGCACTCAATCCCAACTGAAACGCATAAAAACAAACTTGATTGTGAACAATCGAGGGAGTTGAACTGCTTAAGGGAAACAGCCAGTCTCCTAGTGAAAGAAAGAGATGAAGCCAAGTGTGCCTACCAGAAACTTAGCAAACTGGTTAGCACTTGGAATGCGTCTACTACCAGAAATGATGAAATGCTTGAGTCTATAAGGCTTGCTGGTGATTTAACAGGCATAGGCTATAATAGTAATGACGGCAGTTCATCTGGTAATGAACCTCAACTGTGTCTAACAAAAAGCAAAGTTCAATCAATGAACTTTGTAAGATCTAGCACAGTATATGACCCTTATGATCTGGTTAAAGAACCTGTTAAAGCAACACTCATCAAGGAACAGGCACAACACAAGGGTATCGGTTATGTAGAACCACTCAAAGAGGCTAAACTGAGGAAAAAGTTCAGAAATGAACTTAAACCTACTGGTCGAGCAGCTAGAGAGGTTAAACCTAACTGGTACTACAACTGTAAGCCTGTCCAGAAGAGGTATATGCTCTATAACAGGAACTACAAACCAAAAGCACATGCATACACATATTATCACACTCCACAGTCAAGATCATCACCATCATTTATGAATGCACACACGTTTCAGAACACACACCGACCTAAGTCACTCAGGGTCATACAAGTGTGGGTTCCGAAAGGACTAATCCTACCCGGACCCAAGTAGGATTGGGTACCAATCATTTTATCGCTTTAATTGCAGGAAACTAGAATGCATCAAGTTCGGAGCTCAGAATGGTACCTGGACAGCGGATGCTCTAGACAGATGACAGGAAATGCGAGCTTATTATCTGAACTGGTGGACTCCACCGGACCCAGAATAACTTTTGGAGATAACGCGAAAGGTAGAACCGTGGGTAAGGGTAAGATTATCTACGGTAACATCGTTATTAAAGATATTCTTTTAGTTGAAAATCTATGCTATAACTTGATTAGCATAAGTCAACTTTGTGACAATGGTCATGCTGTAGAATTCAATCAACACTCATGCACAATCAAATCTACTGATGGCAGTCTATTACTTGTAGGTAGAAGGCATGATAACACATATAAAATTGATTGGAATCTTAATCAGCCAACCTCCTCTACTTGCTTAGCTGCCCTGAACTCTTCCAAGAATTGGCTTTGGCACAAACGGTTGAGTCACTTAAATTTTAAAACTATTGCCAGTCTGTGTAAACTTGATCTAGTCATTGGACTACCTCAAATTGAGTTCTCAAAAGACAAGATCTGTGCAGCATGCCAACTTGGTAAGCAAATCAGATCCTCCTTTAAGAACAAAGGGAGTAAATCTTCTTCTCGGTGCCTCGAGTTGCTGCATATGGATCTGTTTGGTCCCATACCAGTAACAAGTCTAGGGAGAATGAAGTATACCCTAGTGTTAATAGACGATTACACTCGTTTCACGTGGGTCTTGTTCCTAAGTGGCAAAGATCAGGCTACTCCGAAGCTGATCAAACTACTGAAAAGACTCCAAAATGAGAAATAGTGTGGGATAGATAGAATTCACAGTGATAAAGGTACTGAGTTCACCAATCAATCACTCGAATCATATCTAGATGACCTTGGTATTAAACACGAATACTCTGCTACTAGAACTCCTCAACAAAATGGAGTTGCAGAGCGTAGGAACCGCACTTTGAAAGAAGCTGCATGAACTATGCTTGCGGAATCAGAAATATCGCAGAGATTTTGGGCAGAAGCTGTCAACACAGCTTGTTATACGCAGAACAGATCAATGATTAATAAGCGAGCAAAAAAACCCCCTTATGAGATCTGGAATGACAGTAAGCCAAATATTTCCTACTTCCATGTGTTTGGTTGCAAATGTTTTATTCACGACAATGGAAAGACTCATCTCACCGCCTTTGATGCCAAATCTGATGCTGGAATATTTCTTGGTTATTCTGCAGTTAGTAAAGCCTTCAGAGTATTTAATAATAGAACTCTTAATGTAGAAGAATCAGTGCATGTAAAATTTGATGAACCTACTGACTGTACAATATCTGATATACAAATCAACAACTTGAGCAATCGACTGGAAAGCACTTACATTGATGAAAATTTTGATGATGAGATGAATTACAGAAGCAGGACTGACTGCTCCTTAGAACCAGAACTTCCTGAAGCTCAAACAGAGGAGTCTGCTGGTCAACAAGAACAGCATCCAGCTGACAATGACACTATTGCATATACCCCTGCTGCAGTTGAGGAAGCAAGTGAAAAAGATACGACAATCAGAACTTCTGAATTACCCACTCACATCTAGTCAACTGAAGAACTCAACCCTCTTGGACCTCCGCTTCGGTGGATGAAGAATCATCCTCCCGAGCAGGTCATAGGTAACCCTGCTGCTCCTCTACGCACCAGAGGACAAATGATTAATGAATTCATTCATGCTGCATTCATATCTCACTTAGAACCTAAGAAGATTGATGATGCTATGTTAGACCCAAGCTAGGTAGACGCTATGCAAGAAGAACTAAATCAGTTTGAACGAAACAAAGTATGGTATTTAGTACCACGACCACAGCATCACACTATAATTGGCACCAAATGGGTATTTAGGAATAAATTAGATGAAAATGGAACAGTAATCAGAAATAAGGCAAGATTAGTTGCACAGGGCTACAGACGGGAAGAAGGCATTGATTTTGATGATATTCCTGATAGAGAACGCAGCCTGAAAATCCTCCACCTGAGGAACCAACTGCTTCACTGGCCATGGTACTTGCTACCTCAGTGGCTCCCGCTGCCAATTTTTCTGCACTGGTGAGCTCTCAGCAAGCACCAGGCTCTATCAGTTTTAGGACACCCAAGTCCTTGTGTCCTTACTGTCATCCGAAGACCACTACCGCTGGTAAAGGCAAAACTCTTATGGCTCCAATGTCCACTCCTGTTGCCTTCGAGATACAAATGGTCATGGATACAGTTGAAGCCAAGCTGCAGCCACAGCTAGACATTTTTGATCGATGGGTGAAGGCTCGAGTGAAAGTAGGATTTAATGATTTCGATCATATTCTGGATCAGGCAAGGGAAGATGAGAACCAAATTTTGGCTTATCTTCAAATCACAGAACCTGAGAAGAGCCTGAAGCTGAGAGATGTATTCCGTATGATGAACTATGTGGGCGAACTTCAAGCCCTTGTTGAAACACGTCTTCAGCATTTCAACGGTGATTCAGGCACTGCGAATCATGATAGAGCAGTTCTAAATGCTCTTGGACCAAAACTGGAAATGGCCGAGCTAGCTCTTCATGATCTTCGCATCTCAACTGGTATTCACTCATGCTCTATTGCTGCAAATATTGCAAGTCCCGACCAGCCTGACTTACAGATAGCCACTACTGATCTGGAGATTGCTACTACCAATGTGGAGATCACTTTGACTGCCCTGGAGACAACTCCCACTGGAGTGAAGACAGCATCAACTGCCTTGGAGGCAGCCTCTTCTGCTAAAGAACTATCCTCTCCAACTGCTCACCTCGTCTCCTCTGCTCCCAGCTCTTATAATGATCAACCGCCCCAACCGATGGTTGTTGATCACGCAAATGTGGACACAGTAATTCAGACGGTGGTTCAGCAAGTTACCATCTCCTCTGGCAACCATGAACCTAGTGGGTACTCACATTCAAATGATCACACCCAGTCGTCTGTTGCTGCCGTTGTCCAAGCCACTGCTGATATGGCTGCCCCACTTATTGAAGATACTGCTACTATGGCTGTTGCTGTCTCAGACTCAACAGCTGCCCCACTTATTGAAGACACTGCTACTATGGCTGTTGCTGTCTCAGACTCAACAGCTGCCCCACTTGTTGAAGCCACTGCTTTACTATCCACTGCAGTTGTAGATGCTAATCCCGGTGCTCTTGTTCCTACTGCTGACCCTCAAATAATTGCTGTGAATCCGTCCATGGTTCAAGAACTTTTAGAGGATTTCTTTGACTTTCCAACTTCAAACCCTCTGGACGAGCCACCAAACATTGCTGCCCAGCTAGCAAATCTATCCAATGCAATTACAGCACTCGCCAGCGATGTCAATAAACTCAAGCAGGAAGAGCGCACTGCGACTCTTATTCTAGGAACCCATCAGCAGCACGCGGACTCTCAGTTCCAGCAAGTCTACAGGGACTTAAATAGTCTAACGACTACTGTCACCAGACTTCAGACTTTTGCTGAGAATGCAGTTGCGGACGCATTTTCTCGAATTGGCCAGGCTCGTCTTCAGATCACTCAACATAATGAATCACTTCATGCTGCCACATCCATGGCTCTTGGAGATAAGATTGAAGACGCCAAGAAAGTCCTGACTGATCAATTGGCAACCATGCAGGCAGCATTCGCTTCCCAATTTCAAGATATTTGCAACAGTCTGCTTGCTGCTCCTCAAATAATCCAAAGACTGCCTGAGCCCAGCAGAACTGCTCCTCCGTCCCAGCGAGATCCGAGTCCAGCAAATCGTTCATCTACTGCAGCTGGAGTATCCCATCAGTCTAGATCTTCTACTCAGCAAAGATCTCGAAGTCCGCGCCAACCGCCTACCGAAAAGCGCGACTATTCCCAACATTGGTTAGGGAGGAAATATTATCATTTTCTGATCCCTTATTAATTATTCTTATCTATTACTGTTTTTAGTTGACTTTTTCTTCGCATTTATCGTAACAACATTAATGTGTTCACACTAAATGAATTTCTTCTATAAATAGAGACTCATGTTTGCTTTCATAACTCACATTCACTAATCATGATTCTTTTCAATTCATTGAAAATTCCTTTGTTTCCTTTTCACAACTGTTCAGTTTCATGGGTTTATTACTTATCTAAATCAACCCCTCATGGGTTGATTACTTATCTAACCCAGCTCCGTTAAGCTTCAGCGTTTGGATCCTGCTCTGATGCTCATCATCAGTCAGGAACTGCAATCAGGAGTTATCTGGGTGCTGATGACAAAAAGGGGGAAGACAGAGATAGAGTACTCTCAACAGAGATAGAGTATTTTCATTAGGTGAATCCATAAACCATGGAGGCCAGGTGAATATACATTTGACTCTTCCCGACTTCCTCTTTGAAACAAGGTGGATCGAGCTCTTCCTCTCTGAAATTAGGTGGATCGAAGCTCTCCGGTCTACATTGCTTGTTTAAAAATTTGTCATGTATCAGCTATAGTTTGTAAAAATAGATTTGTCTTAGGTTTTATCCAGTTATCAGAATTCATCTTAAATAAAGATGAATCTCTCTCAGTTGTCCAGTTTGATTACAACCTGTCCAGTTTGATTACAACTTGTAATCTGCTTATATTTATAACAAATGAAAATTTCTTTTCCATTATGTCTTCAAGTATTTTCAGGATTCTCATCTTAATTATTCAAGTATGAAACCGTTATTGCTTAGTTTTGTCATCACCAAAAAGGGGGAAATTGTTGGGAAACGATTTCTAAGTTTTGGTGATTACAAACACCTATTGGATGAAGTCCTACCGGGTGATAAAGACCAACTGGATGAAGACTCCTACCGGATGTTAAACACCTACTGGATGAAGTCCTACCGGGTGATAAAGACCAACTGGATAAAGACTCCTACCGGATGTTAAACACCTACTGGATGAAGTCCTACCGGGTGATAAAGACCATCTGGATAAAGACATCTACCGGATATTGAAGTCTTACCGGGTGATAAAGATCAACTGGATACAGACATCAACCGGACAAGACATCAACTGGATGGCTACCAACTGGATAGACATCAACCGGACAGACATCAACTGGATGGCTACCAACTGGATAGACATCAACCGGACAGACATCAACTGGATGGCTACCAAATGGATAGACATCAACTGGATGGCCACCAACTGGACAACCATCACCCGGATAAACATAAACTGGATGGACATCTACTGGACAACTATCAACCGGATAGTCTCACACTGAACAAAGACATCAACTGGTCATAAGAGGATGAACGACCAGTTGAACAAAGAAAACCAGCAGAAGTTTAAACTTCCAGTAAGAGCACTAAGCAACGAGACAAAATAAGTACAACATTCTCTGACAAAGGTACAACAGAGCGGCGCACCCTGCTATATCTCCGCCACCATTACCGACAGAGTTAAAAGAGCCGTTGCTTAACAAAATAGGAAAGAAGATAATATGAATTTGGAAAGCTAATCTCTCCCATATACAGAAAAGCTACCGTTGGACAACCAAACCTATAAATACGTCCAAGTAAGGAATGAAGAAGTGCTGAGCGATTTCCAACAAAGAAAAACACTTCAAAGCAAACAAGAAATTCAACATACTGATATTCCAAAAGTTCAGCAAGGAGCAGACAAGCAGTGCAACTGAATCTGTGATAGATTATTCCAACTGAAGTCTGCTGATCAAAAACACTCAAAGCTAAACGTGTATTCTATAAAGAGTGTCATAGAACCTTTTTGTAATCAAATCAAGTAGTTGTGATTGCTAGGAGTTTAGGCCAAGCTGTGTGAGTGCCTAAGAAGGTTGTATACTGTAATGTGTAAACCAAGTCTTCTAGTGAATCCTTCCTGCAAAGGAAGAAGAGGAGACGTAGAAGCGTTGTGCATCGAACTTCCAGAAACAATTCTTGTGTCATTTGTTATTGCTTATTTACCTCAGTTTTATTCCTCACAAGTTAAGCAGACGTCTTCCGCACTATAATAAGTGTATGCTGACTTGCCTGATATTGAGAAGCAACTGTAATACTTAACAGTTTACAGTTAACTAAGAAAAGAAATCGAAATTGAATCTAGTGTTTATTCAACCCCCCCCCCCCCCTCTAAACACTACCCCGATCCTAACCCCCTTTTTCGGGGGATGGTAGGAAAGGGAAGGGAAGGGAAGGGAAGGGAAGGGAAGGGAAGGGGGGGGGGATAGTCTCACTACACTATCACGTCTAATTCACTTCCTTTTTCTGTGTGAGTTTGGGGAATATCCCCATTCATAGGTCCAAGATCTACATTATGAATTGAAAGGTCCGAGTTATCAACTCTGCAATAAGTTGTTAGAATCAATTGGTCTTCAAATTGTTCATTTGAAAAAAATGGAAACCCTTCTTATTGGATGATCATGATACTTCCAAAAATCAAAATTCTTGATCAATGGAGGAACAATATCACACTTTTTGTTCAATAAGATACCAAAGTGGATGATTGACTCATTCCATACTAGAAATAATCGCGGGAAATCCTCTGCTAACACGGATTCTTATTTCTCAATGATATTTCACAATCAAAACAATTGGCTGAATCAGTGAAACCATCTGATAGAAGTTCATTGATATCTTCTTTTTATAAAGCAAATCGACTTCGATTCTTGACTAATCCAAATCAATTCTGCTTCTATTCTAACCCAAGATTCCCCTTTTTTGTGGAAAGGACTGTATCAATAATTATGATTTTACGTATGAAAAATTCCTCAATATCTTGTTCATTCGCAACAAAATATTTTCTTTGTGCATCAGAAAAAATACATGCTTTTGGGGTATAGATATTATTTCACCAATCGAGTCACAGGTATCATTTCTAACTATTTTCCACAAAATGCTGACGAAACATAGAATTTGTACAAATCTTTACATTTTCCAAGTTGATACGATCCATTCATTTGTAGAACTATTTACTCGATCACATACATTTCTGGAAGACCTCTAACAGAGGGACAAATAGTAAATTTTGAAAGAACTTCATGTCAACCTCTTTCAGATATGAATCTATCTGATTCAGAAGAGAAGAACTTGCATTAGTATCTCAATTCAAACATGGGTTTGATTCACACTCCATGTTCTGAGAAATATTTACCATCCAAAAATTGAGTTATTTAGGTCGTGAAGGACTAACAGGGTGAACTGCTAGTTTTCGTGTGATGTCCGGGGATTATGGTGTTAATCCCGGTGTGATATTACTCCTTGTTGGATTTCTTTAATTGTGGCAATTAGGAATTAATTGCGGTTTGGCATCTCCGAGGTTGTTAAATCGGGCATTTTGGAACGTTGGATCCAAAGGATGAGATTGTATTCTCATTTTGGTGAAAAACCTATGAGTAGGGTTTTTAGTGGGACTTGGTGTCCGGGGTGCCTTATGTTGGGGTCAGTCTGGGGATTTGATGTTGGAGAGAGAGTTTTTGAAAACATATGATTTTTAATGAATCATGATGTATTTATGGAAGTATTGGAATTCTGGGGCATTTTTGCTATATATACCAGTTGGACTTGGGATTCCGTCATTTGGAATCCACCCCATTCCTCTCCTCTCCCTCTCTCTCGCCCCTCTCACCCCCAAACCCTTTCCTTTTTTCCTTTGATGAGCAAATCGGTGAAGGCTCGTCCTAGGAGCCGGATTTCTCGAAGATAAGTTGGTAAGTTTCTTCCCCTCGACTTTGTCTTCGATTTGATAGTGATCTTGTTGGGTTTTGGTTAAGTTTTGGTGGGTTTTGAATTTGGGGAGTTTTGGGTTAAGATCCAAAATGTTGATTTCAGTGTTTTCATGGAGTTTAAGTGTTGTATTTGAGGTGTTGAGGTTGTATGGGGTGTTGGTTTGGAGTTGGTTGGAAAAACACCATTAAAACTCGAGTTTTTCCGGAAAAATCGCAGTCCGCGATCGATCTTGGCGAGGCGCCGATCGATCGCGACATGCTACTGGAAATTTGAAGAAGATGCACGGTATCGGCGATCAATCGCGAAAATTGGGCGATCGATCGCGAGGGTCTCAGCGATCGATCGCGAGATGTGGCGATCGATCGCGGATTGTTTTTTTCGGGCAGTAGGCTTGCGCGATCGATCGCGCCTGATGGGCGATCGATCGCGGCACTGTTCACCTGCATGTATTTTCAAAAATGTTGGAAAATGTTGGGATTTTGGAACCGAGGTCTAAAGGGCCGACTTCCGGAGTATTGTTCACATTCCAATGGGAATGCTACGCTTTTAAAATGGATTGGTTGAGGCCAAAGTTTAATTAAACGAATTTTTGGTTGGGTTTTTGTCTATCTATTAAGCATATGAAATGGAATATTTTGGGTATTATGCATGCTTAGCCGGAGGGCTTTTATTTTGGTGATCGTCATGGATTGACGATATGATTGGGAGTCTTGAACGTGCTTGGACACGTGGTTGCATGCTTATACTTGATTGTGAGTTGTTTATGTGTTTTAGCACATATCTCTCGAGGTAAGGAACTCAAGCAAAGGTTGGACTCAAGCTACGGAATTATAAGGTACGTATTGACGTACGAGCATAGCCCTTTAATATAATTGCAATTGTTGAGTGCTTGGTACACTGTATTGCAATGAATGTGTGTGGAAATGCATGACACGTGGTATTGGCAATAAACGGAGATTGAAATGCATGGTTTATTGTACTTGCTTCAAATGTTTATATATGCATTGAGAATTGCATGGTGCCGCTTTAGAGCGAGCAATGATTGGGATGTTGTCGCCTGTGAGCAAACATTGATTATGACGCCGCTGCCATCGAGCATGCGTGGAATTGGAATGCCGCTATTGTAGAGCGAGCAATGAAATGGAGACAGGAAACCATAAGTGAGGAACATAGATTGTTTATAATCATTGTTTAATGATTTGATGCTATTGTTTATGACATTGGTATATGGCTCATAGAATTGTTAATCAATGTAATGATTAACTGACATTTGGGAATTTGATGGTTTCAGTGTTTTGAGAACAGGGACAGTACAGGAAACCCCGGATGAGGATGATGCCATCCAGGGAGTATATTTTGTATTTCATAGCATTTACATTGTTGTAAATTATGAATTATATTGTTGTGGTTATTGGATTGGGATATTGGTATGCTCACACCGTGTGGGGGCTGTCTCTGTTGGGGCAGGTGGTACAGGTGTAGCAGCAGCTTTGGAGTTGAGCTCGGGCTGTTGATTGAAGTACTTCCAGGATTGAGGTACCAGAGCTGGATGGACAGGCGCTCAGATCCAGAGTCGAGATCGGGTTGCGCTTGAGAGGTGCTTCCAGGATCGGAACACCAGTAACGGTATCCAGCAGAGTGTTTTATACATTAGATACACGCTCATTCATTGGGTACTCTTGTGTGAGTACGTATTACGTGTATATGGGATGTATAACGGGCTACGGCTCTCCTCTGTTCATTTATGGTTTGCATGCAATTAGACATAGAATTGCTAAATGAACTAAGAGTATGTTAGTGTATTATGTGGGTGCATGCTATATGGATAATCATGGTTGGGGAATTCGAATATTATGTGGTTTAAATGCAAGAAATTTTCTGGGTAGCGCATGGTGTTGCACTTGCATATGTTTTCTTCCCTGATAGTATGATTATATGCACTAATGTTATGGATTAATATACTAATAACGGGATAAGGGCACGGGGGTCCTTACATTAGTGGTATCAGAGCAGTGGTTAGCTCTTTGGGGCTGTTGAAGGCCTGGAACATGCTGATAAGGATGGGTAACACATATTTATGCATGATAGTAGTTAGTGTTGTGTGGCACAATTATGTGCATTTGTGATATGTGATCATAGTGAAACGATTATATGTCATGACATCTATAGAATCATAATATAACCTGTTGATTATGATTGTGAGTTGTGACACAGGGGCAACCAAAAGGAGCATTTTGAAATGCATTGAAATATGGGAAGTACTTTGTACTCACAATTTATGCATTTACTCATTTTAATCATATTGTGGGGAATATGGATTATCGTATGCTCATGGTTTGGAATTGTTCCTGTAGGGACACTGTGACGCGAAAGGCTAAGGCCATGGTTGAAAGACACGAAACGGTAACCTGCATTTTACATACATCATGGAATTATGCATTGTGGCTGCATGTGTACATGTAGTGATGATTTTAATGCTTTGCCGCCAAATGTTGAAGCGAGGGGTGGGAGCGCCGCATGTCGCATTTGAGCGAGGTGCATTAAAATACACTCATGATGATGTATAGTGGAATATGGATTATGCTTTGTGATGCAGGTATGGATGGAATACTTGGTGAATATCCCATGAGTCATTGTTATGGATGAGTGATGATTTTAAATGCTTGCCGCTATCTATTGTTTTGTGCCGCTAAAATGTGAAGCGAGGGGTGGGAGCGCCGTATGTCACATTGAAGCGTGGTTATCATATGAGGCGAGGAAAGGATATTTGCCGCTAAAATGTGAAGCGAGGGGTGGGAGCGCCGCATGTCCATTTAAGCGAGGTTATTCTATGCCGCCTATATGAAAAGCGAGGGGTGGGAGTACCGCATGTTTTATTTAAGCGAGGGGCATTAAAATACACTACCGTGACAATGACTAGGGATCGGCTATATTGATTGGATATGGTTCACGCCGCCAGATATATTGATAGCGATGGTTCATTCCGCTATATTGATTGGCGATGGTTCATGCCGCCAGATATATTGATAGCGATGGTTCATTCCGCTATATTGATTGGCGATGGTTCATGCCGCCAGATATATTGATAGCGATGGTTCATATATTGATTGGCGATGGTTCATGCCGCCAGATATATTGATAGCGATGGTTCATTCCGCTATATTGATTGGCGATGGTTCATGCCACCAGGTATATTGATAGCGACGGTTCATTCCGCTATATTGATTGGCGATGGTTCTTGCCGCCGGATATATTGCTAGCGATGTCTCATTCCGCTATTCTATTGACGATGATTCGTGCCACCGGATATTACATAGCAATGGGTTATACCGCTATGTGCGTAGCGCTGGATTATGTCGCCTGCGAGCGATGGATGCTACTTGTGTACCGGTGGTGGACGACGGATACAGGTATTCCGCTATCTTGATAGCGATGAGGTATGGCATATTACTTGTGTTAGCATTATTGTGGATACTATGTGTTGCTATATATATGCCATGTGTTTGACGATGAGATTATGGATGTCGTGTATTGACATGTACCGTCATATGTTTGACGATGTTAATTGGATGTCATATGTTGACATATGCCGTCACGGGATGACGATGACATAGTTGATGTTCTATGTAGACGTGTAGCGTCGTTTTAATGATTAATACATTTATGTTATGTATTGAGTAGTATGGTTGGGTACCTTTGGTGGGCACATGGTAGTGTCTGGGTCACTAGTTGACGAGATCATTATACCGAGCAAGTTGCTCGAAGAATGATTGGGTGCACCGTACAGGGATTGTACTGCAGCACATATTTGGAGTATATTGTCCGAGTAATGATACCCTTGGGTATACTCGCTGGTTGGCTTAGGCCAAGTAATTGGTGGTAAGAGTAGTCTTCGAGGAAACTACTCGCTTGTTGATGTGATCTACGGTAGGCGTGGTCACACCCACCCTGAGGATGTGGGATGAGTCCTAATGGTTTAGGATTGCTTCGTGATTGAGCAAGGACACCGGGATGTCCATTGTGCTTGGTATTTTGGAGATGTGTTGGGCGATGACCCACAACTCTAATAGTTTGTACGGTATGGTATACCGGATTGGAACGTGTGTCACGTCGATAAGTTGGTATGAGCCTATGGGGCCAACGAACAGTTAGCCAGGTATTGTTGCAGTACCTTGGTATGCTTGTGTTAGCCTTTATGTTGCTCGTTGGATTCGAGCTGGATAAATCGTATGGTGATACGATGAGGATTATGGTAGACTTTTGTAGTCTTTTTGTGGCATGATGTTTAGGAGGCTTGTTGGGGATGACTCAATTTTGTTGGAAATACCAACGCGAGTGTCAACAAATCGTTGTTAGCTCTGGTTGAGCATTCTTGCATATGGCATGCAATGGGAGTCATAATAGTATGTGATATATAGTTAGTGGGGTGACACTACTATATTGATTTTATCTCTTGGGGAGATTGGAATCGTACTGTCATGGAGACAGCTGGTTTCGGTTGAAGGTTGATCGTGAATCAACCAGGGTGAGCCCTACTAGTGTTGGACTAGGTAATGACTTCGTACTTCCAGTGAGACGTTCGAGAAGACGTCTCTGGAGTAATGCTCGAGTGTGAAATGCTATGGCAATAGTACAGGGCATCGTTGTTTGAGTATACATGGCGTATACGAGTTTCGATTTGATGATAGTGGCTTCGATGCACTATTCTGAACCAATTGCATATTTTGGTTCCGAGATATAGGTTGGTTTGTATGTCCAGTTTTCCGGACGGTGGTTCGAGGTTGGAGGGTCATGGATTCATGACACTATCCTTTTTGGGAAATGCGGTATTGATGTACCTACCGGTTGAATCTTTTGGGAGATTCGTTGCTTTGATTGTGTGGTGTTGATGTTGAAATCACACCCTTTGGCTTTGGTCTGTCGACCACTATTCTCCGTGGAGTGAGAATGATCGAGGTTTGACAGCAGATTTTAGGACCTTGGGTATGCTTGGAGATACCCGAGTCTATTGATTTGAGTGTGCCAGTTGTGTTGGTGCTCATGCATGTATACCCGTGTGTGTATACGAATGCCAACTCTATTTCGTTCCTTGTTGAACGTCGGATTAGTGTGCTTGGTTTGATGAATCTCCGGTGGGAGATTGTGGCAATTTGAGATTGGTATTCTCGACGGCACGATGTATTCTGAGGAATAATCGTGAGGTCCGTTTGACTTCCCCTGAGGAGGGATTGTCGTGTTTTGGAACCTTGGTACTTCTTGTTGGACAATTCGATAGCCTTCCTATTTTAGGATTGTTGAATCCCAGGATAAATGAGGGATGGCCAGGATTCGGATTTGTTTAGTGTCACGGTTGACACGTATTCGGGGATACAATTGTTTGTCTTGCATGTCCCCTGTGGAACTTGAGACCTTGTAGAGTCTCGATAGTGTTTTGGACCAAGATGGGATTTCTTGGAACACATGGTTGTAGACATATGTAGTGATGTGTTTTGTGTGGTTTAGTGACCGTGGTTACCCGATCCGGATTGCATGTGGTGCAACTACTCCTTTGGAGGAGATGGACCGGGAAGCGAAACCGGATTTTTCTGCGAGTATACTATTGTATACTAATGGTCCACATCATAACGATGTGTGTTAAGCATCGTGGACGATTGGTGGATATCATGGAGGGATATCTATGTTAGAACCAAAGGGTTTTTGATTGATTTGCAGTCATGATGGACTGACTTCCGGGACAATTCACATCGAGGTATGTTATTATCTTTCGGGTTATATTGGTTTTGGTATTTGCTCTATTGTAGAGCTTGGTGCGAGATCAGTGTTCTCGTAGTTGATGATTCGATTCTAATGTGGTCTAGAATCGGGGTTGTGGCTTTACTTTGGTTGCGTAGTCCCGGTGTTACGTAGAGTATGCCGGTGAAATTTCGAGGACGAATTTTATTAGTGGGGATAAATGTGATGTCCGGGGATTATGGTGTTAATCCCGGTGTGATATTACTCCTTGTTGGATTTCTTTAATTGTGGCAATTAGGAATTAATTGCGGTTTGGCATCTCCCGAGGTTGTTAAATCGGGCATTTGAGATCTTTGGATCCAAAGGATGAGATTGTATTATCATTTTGGTGAAAAACCTATGAGTTGGGTTTTTAAGGGAACTTGGTGTCCGGGGTGCCTTATGTTGGGGTCACTCTGGGGATTTGATGTTGGAGAGAGAGTTTTTGAAAACAGATGATTTTTAATGAATCATGATGTATTTATGGAAGTATTGGTATTCTGGGGCATTTTTGCTATATATACCAGTTGGATTTGGGATTCCGTCATTTGGAATCCACCCCATTCCTCTCCTCTCCCTCTCTCTCGCCCCTCTCACCCCCAAACCCTTTCCTTTTTTCCTTTGATGAGCAAATCGGTGGAGGCTCGTCCTAGGAGCCGGATTTCTCGAAGATAAGTTGGTAAGTTTCTTCCCCTCGCCTTTGTCTTCGATTTGATAGTGATCTTGTTGGGTTTTGGTTAAGTTTTGGTGGGTTTTGAATTTGGGGAGTTTTGGGTTAAAATCCAAAATGTTGATTTCAGTGTTTTCATGGAGTTTAAGTGTTGTATTTGAGGTGTTGAGGTTGTATGGGGTGTTGGTTTGGAGTTGGGTGTGAAAAACACCATTAAAACTCGAGTTTTTTCGGAAAAATCGCAGTCCGCAATCGATCTTGGCGAGGCGCCGATCGATCGCGACATGCTACTAGAAATTTGAAGAAGATGCACGGTATCGGCGATCGATCGCGAAAAGTAGGCGATCGATCGCGAGGGTCTCAGCGATCGATCGCGAGATGTGGCGATCGATCGCGGATTGTTTTTTTCGGGCAGTAGGCTTGCGCGATCGATCGCGCCTGATGGGCGATCGATCGCGGCACTGTTCACCTGCATGTATTTTCGAAAATGTTGGAAAATGTTGGGATTTTGGAACCGAGGTCTAAAGGGCCGACTTCCGGAGTATTGTTCACATTCCAATGGGAATGCTATGCTTTTAAAATGGATTGGTTGAGGCCAAAGTTTAATTAAACGAATTTTTGGTTGGGTTTTTGTCTATCTATTAAGCATATGAAATGGAATATTTTGGGTATTATGCATGCTTAGCCGGAGGGCTTTTATTTTGGTGATCGTCATGGATTGACGATATGATTGGGAGTCTTGAACGTGCTTGGACACGTGGTTGCATGCTTATACTTGATTGTGAGTTGTTTATGTGTTTTAGCACATATCTCTCGAGGTAAGGAACTCAAGCAAAGGTTGGACTCAAGCTACGGAATTATAAGGTACGTATTGACGTACGAGCATAGCCCTTTAATATAATTGCAATTGTTGAGTGCTTGGTACACTGTATTGCAATGAATGTGTGTGGAAATGCATGACACGTGGTATTGGCAATAAACGGAGATTGAAATGCATGGTTTATTGTACTTGCTTCAAATGTTTATATATGCATTGAGAATTGCATGGTGCCGCTTTAGAGCGAGCAATGATTGGGATATTGTCGCCTGTGAGCAAACATCGATTATGACGCCGCTGCCATCGAGCATGCGTGGAATTGGAATGCCGCTATTGTAGTGCGAGCAATGAAATGGAGACAGGAAACCATAAGTGAGGAACATAGATTGTTTATAATCATTGTTTAATGATTTGATGCTATTGTTTATGACATTGGTATATGGCTCATAGAATTGTTAATCAATGTAATGATTAACTGACATTTGGGAATTTGATGGTTTCAGTGTTTTGAGAACAGGGACAGTACAGGAAACCCCGGATGAGGATGTTGCCATCCAGGGAGTATATTTTATATTTCATAGCATTTACATTGTTGTAAATTATGAATTATATTGTTGTGGTTATTGGATTGGGATATTGGTATGCTCACCCCGTGTGGGGGCTGTCTCTGTTGGGGCAGGTGGTACAGGTGTAGCAGCAGCTTTGGAGTTGAGCTCGGGCTGTTGATTGAAGTACTTCCAGGATTGAGGTACCAGAGCTGGATGGACAGACGCTCAGATCCAGAGTTGAGATCGGGTTGCGCTTGAGAGGTGCTTCCAGGATCGGAACACCAGTAACGGTATCCAGCAGAGTGTTTTATACATTAGATACACGCTCATTCATTGGGTACTCTTGTGTGAGTACGTATTACGTGTATATGGGATGTATAACGAGCTACGGCTCTCCTCTGTTCATTTATGGTTTGCATGCAATTAGACATAGAATCGCTAAATGAACTAAGAGTATGTTAGTGTATTATGTGGGTGCATGCTATATGGATAATCATGGTTGGGGAATTCGAATAGTATGTGGTTTAAATGCAAGAAATTTTCTGGGTAGCGCATGGTGTTGCACTTGCATATGTTTTCTTCCCTGATAGTATGATTATATGCACTAATGTTATGGATTAATACACTACTAACGGGATAAGGGCACGGGGGGTCCTTACATTTCGGATATGAGATATCCATCCTAGTCGCTATGGTCATATTTCCCCAATTGACACATCTGAGGGAATCAATATTGGACTTATTGGATCCTTAGCAATTCATGCGGGGATGGGTCATTGGGGATCTCTTGAAAGTCCGTTTTATGAAATTTCGGAGAGATCAATAGGGTTATGACTGCTTATTTATCACCAGGTAGAGATGAATACTATATGTTCGCGGCAGAAAATTCTTTGGCGTTGAATCGTGATATTCAAGAAGAACAGGTGGTTCCAACTGGATATCATCAAGAATTCCTGACTATTGCATGGGAACAGGTTCATCTTTGAAGTATTTTTCCCTTCCAATATTTTTCTATTGGAACTGCTCGTATTCCTTTTATTGAACATAATGATGCGAATAGGGCTTTAATGAGTTCTAATATGCAACCTCAGGCAATTCCGCTTTCTCAATCCGAGAAATGCATTGTTGGAACTAGGTTGGAACGACAAACAACTCTAGATTCAGGGGCTCTTGCAATAGCACAACGTGGGGGAAAGATAATTATATCGATATTGACATGATAATTTTCTCAGTGAATGGAGATATTCTAATATACCATTAATTATGTATGAACTTTCCAATAAGAATACTTATCTACATCAAAAACCCCAGGTTCGACGGGGTAAATGCATTAAAAAGGGACAAATTTTATGTGATGGTGCTGCTACGTTGGTAGCGAACTTGTGTGAGGACTTGTTCCTAATCAAGTGTAATGATTATTTATTTGTAAACAACGGAAGATTATTTAAAAATTCTGCCAACAAGTGGCACTAAAAATTTCGGCATGACCTCCCAACACGAGGGACATACCAAAAAAAATGAAAACACAATAATAATATCTTAGTGCAACAAGTAAATACATAATACTATCAGCAGTAAAAGAACACCGGCTAAACACCGTTATTCAAGACTCAATTAAATAAACTTACTTTACATAGTTATACTATCCAGGACACACCCTAGTATACTTAACTATCCTACGACTAGGAAAAGACAAAAGAAAACCAACATCAGGTAAGACTTCAATCGAGCACTCCCTCTTCGGGATCCTGGTTACCTGTAATACATGCCATTGTCCACACACAAGACAACAACAGCCCCCCTTGGGGTGAGCCAAAGCTCAATATGAAATTATCAAGTAAATACAACAAGCATCTATAAAATGTGATATATGATGCAATGCAGTGCAATGTAATGCAATGAATGTAATGTACAATGGATCGAATCTCAAGATATGTGAAGCCCAGGAATTAATGGTGTTAATCCCGGAGTGGTAATAATCCTTAATGGATTTTAGTTGTGGCAATTATGAATTAATTGCGGTTTTGGGACTCCCGAGGATTTTAAATCGGGTATTTAGAGTCATTGGATCCAAGGAATGAGATTGTAATCTCGTCTTGGTAATAACCTTGGAATTTGGTCTTTGGTGGGATTTGGGTTCCGGAGTACTTTGTACTGGGGCTAGTAATGGAATTTTAGATTGGGAGGTAATTGTTGAAAACAGATGATTTTAATGAGTCATGATGTATATGTGGAAGGATTGGTAATTTCGAGTTTTGGTGCTATATATACCAAGTAGACTCGGTATTCCGTCATTTGGCACGGATCTCTTCCCTCTCTCCTCTCTCTCTACGGCGAAAACCCTTCCCCCATTTCCCTTTTTTCCCTTGAAGGAAAAAGCATTGGTAGCTTGGCTCGGGAGCCGGTTTTCTCGAAAATAATCAGGTATTAATCATCCACTCATCCTTGTCTTCGATTTGGTTGTAGTATTGTAGAGTTTGGTTGAGTTTTGAGTTGGTTATGGAATTTTGGGGATTTTTGGTTAAAATCCAAAGTTGAGTTTTTGGAGTTTTTATTGGTTTTAAATGGAGTATTTGATGTTTTTAAGGTGTATGGGGTGTTGGTTTTGAGTTCGGGTGTGAAAAACACCATGAAAGCTCGAGTTTTTCGGAAAATCACAGGTGGCGATTGATCGTCGAGGGGCGCAGATCGATCGCGATGAGCTGCTGGATTTTTGGTGACGATGAACAGTGCGGGCGATCGATCGCTAGATCTCGGTTGATTGGAGCCAAAGTTTAATAAAACGGGATTCTCGATAGAGTTTTTACTATCATTTAAACTTGCAAAATGGTATATTTTGGGGATTATGCATGCTTAACCCGGAGTCTTTTAAAATGGTAAATTGTCATGGATTGACAATAAGTTTGGGGGTTATGAACATGCTTGGGCACATGGTTGCATGCTTGTGTTTAATTGTGAGTTATTTATGTGTTAGCACATAATTCATCGGGTCGTGGGACTCAGGTGAGGTCGGACTCATGGTATACGATACTTGCTATAAATGGATAGTGAAATGCATTGTATATGGTAATTGCGATAAATGGACATACATTGGGAATTATATGGTGCCGCTTTTGAGCGAGCAATGATTGGATGTCGTCGCCATTGAGCGACCATCGGTTATGAAGCCGCTATTGTTGAGCGTGCGTGGGGTTAAAATGGAGCTATTGTGGAGCGAGCTATGAAATGGAAATATGGAGTCATTGGCTAGATACATGTGATATCTAAAGTACTCTATTTGATGATGTAATCATAATGGAACTGCTATTGCAGGAATGGTTTTAGTTGATCAATGAGATGATCAATTGGCTTTTGAGAATTTAATGGTTTGGTTATTTTGAGAACAGGGACAATACAGGGGATCCCGGATGATGATGATACCATCCAAGGAGTATCATTTATATTCATGGCATTTACATTCTGTAAATTATGAACTGTAATATTATTGGTGGTAATGGTATGCTCACCCCGTGTGGGGCTGTCTCTGTTGGGGCAGGTGACACAGGTGCAACAGTAGCTTTGGAGTTAAGCTCGGGCTGTTGATTTGAGGTACTTTCAGGATTGAAGTACCAGAGCTGGTTGAATAAGTACGTAGATCCAGAGTTGAGATCGAGCTGTGCATGAGAGGTGCTTTAGGACTGAAGTACCAGTAACGGTATTTGGTAGAGTATCTTATACATTAGATACACGTTCATTCATTGGGTACTCTCATGTGAGCACGTTTTACGTGTATATGGAATGTATAAATGGTCATGGCTTTTCTCTCTACATTTATTGTCTGCATGCAATTAAATACGGAATTGATGAATGAACTGAGAGTATGTTAGTGTATTATTAGGGTTCATACTATGAAAGTGGTCTTGGATGTGGAAGTTGAACATTATGGGGTTCTAATGCAAGAAATTTATAGATGGTATATGATGCTATGCTTGCATGTGGTTTCCTTCCCATGATAATATGATTGTATGCACATTTGGCATGGATTAATACACTAATAACGGGTTAAAGGCACGGGGGTCCTTACATTAGTGGTATCAGAGCAGTGGTTTGCTCTTTGGGGCTGTTGAGGGCCTAGAAACATGTTAATGGAAATGGGAAGCACATACTTATGCATGATGGTAGTTAGTGTTGTGTGGCACAACTATATTGCTTATGTGCGTTTATGATATGTGTTCATAATTGGAATATGTTGTTGCTACCCATGGTGGTTGCAGGGTCATATGAGACATGGATTATGCATTACGGTTGCATATGTACGGGAGTGATGGTTTTAATGCTTTGCCGCTAAATGTTGAAGCGATGGTAAAATTTCGCATGTCACATTTGAAGCGATGTGTATTAAAATACACTTGGCGATGTTTATTGGGATACAAATTATGCATTACGGTTGCATGCATGGCGTAGCGATGTGAATACTTGCCGCTGTCATATTATAGCGATGAAGAATATTTGCCACAAATATGTCGAAGCGAAGGATAATTCCGCTGTCATATTACTATTGCGAGGGATATTATGCCGCTAATATGTCGAAGCGAGGTGTATTTCCGCTGTCATGATAAAACAAGGAGTAGTGGCGCCACTGTCATACCATCGCGATGAAGAATATTTGCCGCTTAAGCGAGGGATATTATACCGCTAATATGGCATAGCGATGAGCTTTCCGCTGTCATATGATAGCGATGGAGGATATTTGCCGCTTAAGTGACGGATATTATGCCGCTGGTATGTCGAAGCAAAGTAGCGAAGAGGGATATTTGCCGCTGTATAGCGAGGGATACAATGACGCTATTCTATTGGCGATGGTTTATGCCGCCGGGTATTCATAGCGATGGTTCATTCCGCTATTATTGGCGATGGTTTATGCCACCGGGCATTTATAGCGATGGTACATTCCGCTATTCTATTGGCGATGGTTTATGCCGCCGGGTATTCATAGCGATGGTACATTCTGCTATCTATTGGCGATGTTTTATGTCGCCGGGTATTCATAGCGATGGTTCATTTCGCTATTCTATTGGCGATGGTTTATGCCGCCGGGGTATTCATAGCGATGGTTCATTCCTCTATTCTATTGGCGATGGTTTATGCTGCCGGGTATTCATAGTGATGGTTCATTCCGCTATTCTATTGGCGATTATTTATGCCGCCGAGTATTCATAGCGATGGTACATTCCACTATTTTATTGGCTATGGCTTATGTCGTCGGGTATTCATAACGATGATTTATTCCGCTATTCTATGGCGATGGTTCATGCACCAGGTATTATATAGCGATGGATCATTCCGCTACCTCTTTGGCGATGGTTCATACCGCCGGATAATTATAGTGATGTTTTATGCACTTGACTCTATGGCGAGGGATCATGCCGCTGATTCTATAGCGATGGGTTATACCGCTATACGTAGCACTGGATTACGCCACCTACGAGCGATGGGTGCTGCTTGCGTACCACTGGTGGACGATGGATACAACTATGTCGCTATCTTGATAGTGATGAGGTATGGTGTATTACTGTTTTATTTGCATTATTGTGGATATCAAATGTTGTAATATACCGTCATGTGTTTGACAATGAGATTGTGGATGTCATGTGTTGGCATATACCGTCACGGGATGACGATGACATAGCGGATGTTCTATGTAGACGTGTAGCGTCGTTTTGATGAATAAAACTGGTGTGCGCTTATCGTGTACGCCCAAATTAACCCCACTCAATCCTCAAGATTGATAACAATAACGTAGTAGCGTGAGTAGGGATCGATCCCACGAGGAGGTGTGAATCTTTGTGTTAATGAAAATAAAAATCAAAACAATAAAAGATGGGGTTGTGAAGTTGAATTATACTAATTAAAATTAAAAACAAAGATTAACTAATGAAAGCGATTCTTGGTATCGGTCGACTCTTCCTTGGAATTATCATCTATTTCATCGATTCACAAAAGACTCCATTTTTCATATGAATATTCATCGTTGGACGTTTGATCCGATAATCAAAGTCCTATCTCACCTTACGTTTAGTTAAGTAGCCCAAGCGTTCTAGTTTAACCCTTATCAAACAATCAATCAAAATACAAGCGATTAAGATTTAAATCGATGATAGCATATGAACTAGTGAGATCGATGAAGCTAAACAACATAATCCAAACGTCTATGTTTAATCTAGTCAAGTGTTCTTCCTAAGAATTTAACAAACTCACAAGCTGAATTTAATTAATCTTAGTTGCTTCGTAAATTAGAGGGATCAAACGATTCCGTATTTGATATCTAATTTAGCGTTAGATTACATGCAAGTTATTAGGTTGTCAATCCAATAAACAAACACAACAATCATGACAATAAAATCAGAAAAACTCTTGATACCAATTAAAATTGATAATTAAAGCGTAAGAATCTCCCCAAGATAAATAAAATCCAAGGATTTGTCTTCCTCAACCAAGAATTAAAAACTAGCTAGACATAATCTAAGATAAAGCAATAAATAAAAACAAAGGAAAGAAAACTAATCCGATCTCCGCTCGTCGAGGTGTCAATCCCGCCTTCGTTTCGATCTTCGTAGAGTTCTTCAACAAAATTGAGAGAAAAATTGTAAAACTATCCTAGACTACTCTACCCTAACTATCTAGATGGTTAAAAGGTCTGAATTTCGAGTATATATGTATTGGGAGGCTGATGGAGTAGGTTAGAATCCATGTGGGAAGGAAAGAAATCAAGAATTTTAACTTTCCAAAATCCTATTGGCGTAATTACGCCTAAAATGGCGTAACTACGCCTAAATTCTCGTAGCACTGGCGTAGGTACGCCTGAAATGTCGTCTTTACGCCTAATTTTCCATTTTTCTGGCGAGTTTCGTATTTTGGCCATAACTTTCTCATACAAACTCCGAATTCGATGAATCAGCTGTCCACACGAAGATAACTGAAAGTTCTACAACCTCATGCTGACCACATTCCCAAAACTTGGCTGTAATATATAGAAATTTGAGGAGAAAGGAGCAATATGTGTCTTTGATTCTGGTTTTTCCTCTTTTCTTCAACTTTACTCATTCTTTCATCATTTTAGCTTGATTTCTTCACATTTTCCTACATTTACACAAATATACGATTAGGTAGCATATGTATCAATTTATCTATCAAAATATACCAAATCGTAGACAATTAAGCATACTAGATGTGTCTATTTCTAGTCACATCAAATACCCCCATACTTATTCTTTACTCGACCTCGAGTAAATCAGACAAAACTACATTATATTTTTTGCTTGGCTCATAGCATCATAACAATCTAACTTGTCCTCACTTTTATGCCTCAACAATTATATACATGCATAGTAATGAAAGACGGTGAAAAATTAATAATGGAACAAGTTCAATCTCTAAACAATTCGTACCCAACAAAGTAGTGAACGTGTGTGGGTGGTCATAAACAAGTGTCATGTACAAATTATAGATCCAAAAGAAGTAAACCCACAATAGTTCAAGTCATACACTAACACAAGTATAAGCTCACTTGCACACTCTTCTCCACTATCTTAGCCACTTTGCAAACATAAATCAAGTAGGTCTTTATTAGCTTGTAGTGTGGCCTAGGTATTGGCTTATGAAAGAAAGGTAAGGATATATCAAGTAAGAGAGTATGATGATATGCACACTAAAAGCTTCTCTTCTTGCTTGAATTTTTCAACTTTTGTTTCAACATTTTTCTTCTTTTGTGCCTTGGCTCCCCTTGGAGTCATATTTTTATCTATTTCCTCAAGGCATTCCTTTTCTTTCATGTATTTCATTCTTTTGACAATAAAGTTCACAAATATACTTCAATGATTCCCAAGTGCATTTGAATGAAATACATCATACTCCCTTAAAAGGTATGGATTGAAATCATATTTAGGCTAAAAGGGTAGGATGATAAGCTAGTCAAGGAATGTTGAATGGGGGTCTTTAGTATGCTTAGCATACTACCATTCTTTTACATTAAGGCTCAAAAAGGGTACTAGAGATTGATTTTATTTACATGGTAGGCTTGAAAGGCTCAAACGCATCAAAGATTGCCTATATCACTTTCATGTTTGCAAGTAGTCTTGATATACGCCTCAAAGAGCATGTAGTTAAGTTCTAGCATGTATTAGAGACTTCTTAAGACTATTACAAAGTTCACACAATCTTCACTAAGCTATGCACACTTCACAAGCCATGACAATAATGTGCTCAAAATATTCAACTACTAAGTTAAAGTAAACTTTGCATTAGAGTTCAAAGTGTTCCAAGGTTAACAATTCACCTATATTAAAAAACATGCATGCCATTAATTAGGTTTCATCATGGGATAGTGATTCTAAGCATGTGTTCATTACTAACTATGAGCTCAAAATTTTCAAATTTTTCGCTTTTTTTGTATTTTTGTAATAAAAAAGCAATAACACACCACTAATCCCTCCCCCATACTTAAATCTTACATTGTCCCCAATATAAGGCAAAAATACAAGAAAAGAGAATCTAACTACTAAAGCAAAAAAAATAAATAAAAGGGAGAAAAGAAACGAACTCCCCTTGGGTTGCCTCCCAAGCAGCGCCTATGTTTAACGTCGGTGGCCCGACACCAGTTCTCTCGCTTAAGGCGATGCCTATTCGCCTTGCACCTCTTGGAGGGTTTTTGTCTTTTCACTATGTCGCCTTCCTCCAAAGAAGTCAGTTGAGGTCGATCAAGATCTACCTCATGGCATCCTTTAACTTGTTGTCCCATATGCTCACCTTTGGGAATCTCATTCTGGTGAGATTCCTTGTTATCCACCTCGACCTCTATTTGTTCTTCAAGTAGTGATGGCATCAGTACCATTGTTTCTGGAGTTTCTACCTCGTTGCCACTGTCCAAGGTGATATTGTCTTCGAAAAAATAGTCCCAAGGATCCATTTCATCACAGTATTCTATTGCCGACTCCTCTTCCACAACACATGATTCATCTAAGTAATCAACATAGTTCTCAGTTGGAAACATACCATTCGGAGTTGTAGGATGTACAAGCTCCTTTTCTTCTATTGGCACATGTGTCTCCTCTTCTAGCTCGGGTGGCATCAGTACCACCTTCTCCATAGTCTCCACTTCTTCATCACTCCATGATTCGAATGCAATCATGGTCTCCTTTTGTGCTGCTATCCGATCGGCCAATCTTATTAGTTGCTCCATTTGGTTACCCAAATTCTGAGTGCTAGCCCTGAATTCCTGTTGGAATTGCAAAGTACTTTCATTAAGTGTTGAAACAAGATCCTCTAAAGACTCACCAGGGGTATGGTATTGAGGTTGTTGTGGCCATGGCAAGTATTGCGGTATGTATGGCGGTAGGGTGGACTTCATGTAAGATGGAGGTGGGCTCATCCATTGATTGTCATAGTTGAGATTGGGATGATCACTCCAACTTGAGTTGTATGCACTTTGTCCAATCCCTGCACCAAGTTGTTGCACAAGATACTCCAATTCGTCTAGTCGCCTATTGTCCTCCATGATAAAATCCAAATTTTAAGATATCAACCTGTAAGCACGAACAAACAAGAGTAGCGGTGGGGGGAAAAGAAAGAGAAAGAAACAAAACAGAAAATATTAACACAAAAATATACAACGCCTCCCCGGCAACGGCGCCAAAATTTGGTGTGCGCTTATCGTGTACGCCCAAATTAACCCCACTCAATCCTCAAGATTGATAACAATAACGTAGTAGCGTGAGTAGGGATCGATCCCACGAGGAGGTGTGAATCTTTGTGTTAATGAAAATCAAAATCAAAACAATAAAAGATGGGGTTGTGAAGTTGAATTATACTAATTAAAATTAAAAACAAAGATTAACTAATGAAAGCGATTCTTGGCATCGGTCGACTCTTCCTTGGAATTATCATCTATTTCATCGATTCACAAAAGACTCCATTTTTCATATGAATATTCATCGTTGGACGTTTGATCCAATAATCAAAGTCCTATCTCACCTTACGTTTAGTTAAGTAGCCCAAGCGTTCTAGTTTAACCCTTATCAAACAATCAATCAAAATACAAGCGATAAAGATTTAAATCGATGATAGCATATGAACTAGTGAGATCGATGAAGCTAAACAACATAATCCAAACGTCTATGTTTAATCTAGTCAAGTGTTCTTCCTAAGAATTTAACAAACTCACAAGCGGAATTTAATTAATCTTAGTTGCTTCGTAAATTAGAGGGATCAAACGATTCCGTATTTGATATCTAATTTAGCGTTAGATTACATGCAAGTTATTAGGTTGTCAATCCAATAAACAAACACAACAATCATGACAATAAAATCAGAAAAACTCTTGATACCAATTAAAATTGATAATTAAAGCGTAAGAATCTCCCCAAGATAAATAAAATCCAAGGATTTGTCTTCCTCAACCAAGAATTAAAAACTAGCTAGACATAATCTAAGATAAAGCAATAAATAAAAACAAAGGAAAGAAAACTAATCCGATCTCCGCTCGTCGAGATGTCAATCCCGCCTTCGTTTCGATCTTCGTAGAGTTCTTCAACAAAATTGAGAGAAAAATTGTAAAACTATCCTAGACTACTCTACCCTAACTATCTAGATGGTTAAAAGGTCTGAATTTCGAGTATATATGTATTGGGAGGCTGATGGAGTAGGTTAGAATCCATGTGGGAAGGAAAGAAATCAAGAATTTTAACTTTCCAAAATCCTATTGGCGTAATTACGCCTAAAATGGCGTAACTACGCCTAAATTCTCGTAGCACTGGCGTAGGTACGCCTGAAATGTCGTCTTTACGCCTGATTTTCCATTTTTCTGGCGAGTTTCGTATTTTGGCCATAACTTTCTCATACGAACTCCGAATTCGATGAATCAGCTGTCCACGCGAAGATAACTGAAAGTTCTACAACCTCATGCTAACCACATTCCCAAAACTTGGCTGGAATATATAGAAATTTGAGGAGAAAGGAGCAATATGTGTCTTGATTCCGGTTTTTCCTCTTTTCTTCAACTTTACTCATTCTTACATCATTTTAGCTTGATTTCTTCACCTTTTCCTACATTTACACAAATATACGATTAGGTAGCATATGTATCAATTTATCCATCAAAATATACCAAATCGTAGACAATTAAGCATACTAGATGTGTCTATTTCTAGTCACATCAAAAACGTCTGGGTGTATGTATTTAGTCGTATGGTTTGAGTGCCGATGGTGAGAACAAGGTGATGTCTACGTCACCGGTTGGCGAGACTATTACGCCGAGCAGGTTTGCTCGATGGATTATTGGATGCATTGTACCGGTGAGTGTACCACATCATGTAATAGAGGTAAATATTTTTGAGTAGTGATACATTTGGGTATACTAGCTGGAATGGCTAAGGCCAATGATTGGTGGTAAGAGTAGTCATTGAGGAAACTACTCGCTTGTTGTTGTGATGTGTAGTAGACATGGTTACAACCACCCTGAGGGTGTGGAATAAGTCCTAATGGATTAGGATTGCACCGTGGTTGAGCAAGGACACCGGGACGTCCATTATGCTTTGGTGTTTTAGAGAAATATTGGGTGATGACCCACTACTCTAAATGGATGTTACGGTATGGTATACCGAATGGAACGTATGATACGTTGGTAGGCTTGATATGAGCCTATGGAGGCAGCGCTTTGCTAGCCAGATATCGTGGCAGTGATATAGTGTGCTTGTTGAAGCCATTATACTGCTCGTTGGGACCAAGTTTGGTGAATCGTACGGTGATACGATGAGGGTTTATGGTAGACTCTTGTAGTCTCTATGTGGCATGATAATTGAGGCAGGGCTAATGCAGCAACTCTTGCTCCATTTCCAACTCGGAGATCAACTTCACCTTTTGCCAATGCCCTACTCCTTTTGAGATCCTGCACATTTACACAAATGTGAGATCCACATCCAGTATCTAATACCCAAGATGAAGAAGTAGATAAATTGACTTCTATAACAAAAATACCTGAAGCGGAAGTCACACTTCCTTTCTTTAGATCCTCCAGATATACTTTGCAGTTCCTTTTCCAATGGCCGGTCTCACCGCAATGGAAACAGTTCCCTTCCTTTGCTATCCCTCCCTTTGGCTTTAGTGCAGAAGACTTTGGCTTAGATTTAGCAAAGACTTTCTTTGCTTTCTTGTTGCCTTTAGCTTTGGCCCTTCCTTTGCCTTTATTCACAATAAGGACATTTGTGGCCTTAGTCTTCTTAGTGTTTGCTTCATATGTTCTCAACATACCAAGCAACTGGGGCAGAGTCTTTTCCATATCAGTCATATTGTAATTTACTACAAATTGACTGAAGCTCTCCGGCAACGATTGCAAGATTACATCGGTGGCCAACTCTTGGTCCAATGGAAAACCTAGCTTGTCCAGATTCTCAATGTACCCAATCATCTTGAGCACATGAGTTCCAACTAAGCTTCCCTCTACCATCCTGCACTAGAATAACGCTTTAGAGACGTCATACCTCTCTTGTCTAGCTTGCTGTTGGTACAACTGCTTTAAGTGTTCGATCATATCGAACGCCTCCATTTCCTCATGTTGCTTCTGAAGCTCAGAGTTCATAGTGGCAAGCATGAGGCACCCAACATCAAGTGCGTCACTCTTATGCTTCTTGTAAGCATCTTTTTCAGCTCTTGTAGCTGTTAGGGGAGGTTCCTCAGCGAGCAAGGGTTCCTCTAGAACATATTGTTTCTTTTCTTGTTTGAGGACTATCCTCAAGTTCCTATGCCAGTCTAGGAAATTTGTCCCATTTAATTTGTCCTTCTCAAGGACCGATCGCAGTGATAAAGTGCTAGTAACGTTGTTAGTTGCCATGGATATCTACAATATAAATATGCAAAAATAAGTTTATGATTTAAATCATTTAACATGGTCTTATATTAAATGATTCTCCCACTATTTTGTTTGAAAAATATCAACCCTCGAAACTTTTAGTGGGCCAAGATCCATATTTCACTTAATCTTGAGTTAGCTTTGGCTAATCGCCCAAGACTCGGTTATTTAGGTAGACAACACTTTGTCAATTACATCACATATAATTCTTGGATAGTTGGACGAACAACACTTTGTTCAATTCATCAAATGAATTATAATCCAACCCATGCCTCTAGGTTCCCAATCCTATTGAGATAACCTAGTTAAGTCGTACCTAATTAAAGTATGATGGATATCACTTTTATCCTTTCGCGCCTTACTAAGATTGCCACGGTGCTTTGCTTTGGCAAACCCACACATGTACAATCGAAGTTATTGACGAGTACTTTTATTTGGAAGGCATCTAAAACTTAATATTTTAGAGGGATTTATTGATCTCATGATTAATTTGATAATTTAAAATATGTCCACTACATATAGTTGTATACATATCTACATATATGTGTAATACTATTATCAAACTAAAACATAAGATAAATCATGCATCAACATACATAATTAAAACGTGACATGGTTATAGCCCCTACTAATGAGTTTCTCAAGCCAATGAGAAACTCCTATGAGTCAACCTAAGGTAACTTCATAAGCACCTTCCTTTGGCTCCAATTTGTGAATGGCCTCCTCATCCCGGCACGATGCTCCATCTTCATTGATCACCATCAATAAAATAAACTACACTATTTTACAAGATATAGAATTCCTCGATTCACATTCGAGGGGAACATAGGGAAGGGATAACATTTAGAATGAAATAGAGAAAGGCACGACACGCAGGTCGTATTTATAAATTACAATCATTCACAAATCCTATCTAATAGGTCAAAGGGCTATAACCACGCACCATGCTCAAACAACACATAAAGCATGCATTAACATTTAATTAATTAAATTCTAAACAATTTAAATTTAATTCTAATTAAAACTGTAAAATAATTTTTGAAAAATTATCGTACGCTCGGGACATCACATGCCACGAACTAAAGCGACTAAAACACGAACCACCATGATTCGAACCAAAACCCACGGCTGGACCAATAGTGGGCCTAGGGTCGAAACCCTAGCCCATGGCCGAGCCATGGTCCATACGGCGGCTTGGGTGCGGCGCTGCTAGGGTTCAAAACCCTAGCCGCCTTGCACCATCTTGATTCTATCGAGCCAACTTGCACCTTCTCAATACTTTATCGAGCCAAAAGAGTTCAAAACCCTAGATAGTGCGACGGCTTGATCCATGCTCGAGCCAGGGTCCGAACCCTAGCTCTTAGGCGGCGGCCGAGAGGCCAATTTGACTAGGGTTCAAAACCCTAGCCACTTTGTAGCGGCGGCCGAGCCATGGTGACTAGGGTTCGAAACCCTAGCACCTTGGTGGCCTCGGTCGTGAGCCTACACGAGCCATGTTCCGGTTTTTGATCACGAATTATCATATATTTCGATCCGTCAATTATATCATATATATTATCATACGATGATCTTCACAAAATCGATTTTTCCATATCATATATGAAAATACAGTTTTAAATAGCATGCAATATTAATTCTAACATGATTAAACTATTTAACCACATAAAATCCGATATGAGCCTTGTACACGGCTCTGATACCACTGTAAGTAACCCCATGAGTATACAACGCAGCGGAATAAAAATTTTGGGATTACAAACCAGCGATCTATACATAGGGATTCATATCGGATTAGAGAATTACAAGTGTCTTACCCTTGTAGCGTGTTTGAGGCCGAACTGCACCACGTCCTACGCCTTCTCCGAGTCACTTAGCAAAACTCGAATGGTTTTGCCTCAACGGTATCCACACGATCGAATCGAACGAAGGGATTGTTTAATATCAAGTTGCTAGACAAGATATTAAACCGGAACCAAAAACCACACTTTGATTCACAATCAAATTGGCACAAAATCACTCAACCCTTTTCGGCTATGAAGAAACCGAGAGAGAATGAAGGATGCAGCCGTGTGATAGCTTAGGGTTTTTGTTATGAAGTGTTTTGATCTTGTCTTACCATTAAACTCCATGCAATCATATTAAATATGATTAATTAAAGGCTTTCTTAAAGCTTCATGGGCTTAAGCCCATGATTTAATTAATCCTTATGATTATTAATTAAGACTCCTCTTAATTATTTAATTCATCTCATGAATTTAATTTCCCTTCTCGATTTAATCTTTTGTGCGACCCGATAGGATCTCGTAATGTTGGCAGTGACATAAAATCTCATTTTATGTCGCAAGCATTGAGCGGTATCTAGCAACACATCGATGCTACCCAAATTACGAGAATGTCAATGACTCGACATAACCTTTAGAACTTGTGATAATATTAACCATGTAACTTAATCCCTTTGTCCTTTGTGTTTAGATTGAACACGAGTCATGGAATAGTCATACTCGTATATTCAATCTCTATTTCTTGATCCCCAAGTAGAACTAGAATAAACGAATAAGCTCGATATCTCATATCGACTCATTCGAGCATGGCCATGCATTTTAGTTCTCACTTGATCAAGGGCCAAACACATCTCCTGTTATATAGGAGGGACAAATCCTATCTCGATCAGTCAACATCCCTCTACATAATTCGTAGTGTATCCAATAGTCGCCTTTATAGTATACCCTGTTACGGGTAACGTTTGACGATATCAAGATACATAACTCCTTATGTTGGGATCTCTGATGATCACAAGTCGTAAGGATTACATACATTATTATCACTATGAGAATTGCATATGACGATCATATAACTATCCATGTTGCATTCTCATGGTGGGTCTGTTCAGTACATCGTTCTCTAACATGTACCCATATGTTGATTTGATATCTCATATCAATGAACAATTCATCGATCAACATATACTAGTCTCTACGTATTATCATTATCCCTTTCATGATAATACTTGACTAGGAACATCTTTAAGAATAATACAATATTATTCTAAGGACATTAACATATATATTAATTCACAATGCACAGTTAAAAGAATAATATACAATAATGAATTGCCATTCATAAATCCATAAACATTGTATGTCTTAAACAATCATCTAATGACTTGTCTTAGGGCATATCCCAACATGTTTAACATCGTTGACTATGTCATGGAGATATCATCGAGCGATATCTATTTGGAATCACGAGTGATTCGTTTGATTTGCAGTTAGGGTTGGGTGACCGCTTTTGAGATGGTTAGCATTGATGTATGCCGACGTTCTGATGCAGTTGTGATGGTGTGGGAGGTTTATCCCATTCCAGGTTTTGGTGCGAGGCCGGTGTCCTCTCGTTTGGTGTGTCGTTCATGACATGTTCATGATTCGACGATGTGAATCCGTTTGGATTTTGTAATCTCGGCAATATGTGGAGTACGCCGTGCAAATTTTGAGGACGAAATTTTATTAGTGGGGGATAATTGTGATGCCCGGGAATTAATGGTTTTAATCCCGGAGTGGTAATAATCCTTAATGGATTTGAGTTGTGGCAATTATGAATTAATTGCGGTTTTGGGACTCCCGGGGATTTTAAATCCGGTATTTGGAGTCATTGGATCCAAGGGATGAGATTGTAATCTCGTCGTGGTAATAACCTTGGAATTTGGTCTTTGGTAGGATTTGGGGTCCGGAGTACTTTGTATTGGGGCTAGTAATGGAATTTGAGATTGGGAGGTAATTGTTTAAAACAGATGATTTTTTTAATGAGTCATGCTGTATATGTGGAAGGATTAGTAATTTCTAGTTTTGGTACTATATATACCAAGTAGACTCGGTATTCCGTCATTTGGCACGGATCTCTTCCCTCTCTCCTCTCTCTCTACGCCCAAAGGAAAATGCATTGGTAGCTTGGCTCGGGAGCCGGGTTTCTTGAAGATAATCAGGTATTAATATTCCCCTCGTCATTGTCTTCGATTTGGTTGTAGTATTGTAGAGTTTGGTTGAGTTTTGAGTTGGTTATGGAATTTGAGGATTTTTGGTTACAATCCAAAGTTGAGTTTTGGAGTTTTTATTGATTTTAAATGGAGTATTTGAAGTGTTGAAGGTGTATGGGGTGTTGGTTTTGAGTTCGGGTGTGAAAAACACCATGGAAGCTCGAGTTTTTCGGAAAATCGCAGGTGGCGATCGATCGCCGAGGGGCGCCGATCGATCGCGACGAGCTGCTGGATTTTTGGTGACGATGAACAGTGCGGGCGATAGATCACGAGATCTCGACGATCGATCGTGAGTGGGTTGGCGATCGATCGCGAGGATTGGCGATCGATCGCGAAGAGGCGTTGTTTGGCCACTGGTTGGGGGCGATCGATCGCGATATAATCGGCGATCGAATGCCGCTTGCAGATTTTTGTTTTTTCAAAATTTTGGAAAAATGTCGGGATTTTAGAATCGAGGTTTGAGTGGCCCATTTCCGGGACGTGGTTGCATGCTTGTGTTTAATTGTGAGTTATTTATGCGTTAGCACATAATTCATCGGGTCGTGGGACTCAGGCGAGGTAGGACTCGAATTACGGAATTATAAGGTACGTATGACGTACAAGCATAGCCTGTTATAATGTTGCAACTGTGACATGATATGTGGTATTTGCAATAAATGGATATTGAGATGCATGGTATATTGTACTTGCTGTAAATGGATAGTGAAATGCATGGTATATTGTAATTGCGATAAATAGACATACATTGGGACTTATAGGGTGCCGCTTTTGAGCGAGCAATGATTGGATGTCATCACCGTTGAGCGACCATCGGTTATGACGCCGCTATTGTTGAGCGTGCGTGGGGTTAAAATGGCGCTATTGTGGAGCGAGCTATGAAATGGAAATATGGAGTCATTGGCTAGATACATGTGATATCTGTAGTACTCTATTTGATGATTTAATCACATTTGGTTATGGAACTGGTATAGCAGGAATGGTTTTAGTTGATCAATGAGATGATCAACTGGCTTTTGAGAATTTAATGGTTTGGTTATTTTGAGAACAGGGACAATACATGGGATCCCGGATGAGGATGATACCATCCAAGGAGTATCATTTATATTCATGGCATGTACATTCTGTAAATTATGAACTGTAATATTATTGGTGGTATTGGTATGCTCACCCCGTGTGGGAGCTGTCTCTGTTGGGGCAGGTGACACAGGTGCAGTAGTAGCTTTGGAGTTGAGCTCGGGCCGTTGATTTGAGGTACTTCCAGGATTGAAGTACCAGAGCTGGTTGAATATGTACGTAGATCCAGAGTTGAGATCGAGTTGTGCATGAGAGGTGCTTCCAAGACTGAAGTACCAATAACGGTATTTGGTAGAGTATCTTATACATTAGATACACGTTCATTGGGTGCTCTCATGTGAGCACGTTTTTACGTGTATATGGAATGTATAAATGGTCATGGCTTTTCTCTCTTCATTTATTGTCTGCATGCAATTAAATACAAAATTACTAAATGAACTGAGAGTATGTTAGTGTATTATTAGGGTGCATGCTATGAAAGTGGTCTTGGATGGGGAAGTTGAACATTATGGGGTTCTAATGCAAGAAATTTTATAGATGGTATATGATGATATGCTTGCATGTGGTTTCCTTCCCATGATAATATGATTGTATGCACATTTGGCATGGATTAAATACACTAATAACGGGTTAAGGGCACGGGAGTCCTTACAAGTTACCCAAAAAATTGGAGTCCAAGGAAAGGTATCATCAACACACACACGCTAGGATAAGAATCCTGTGTTGTCTGGTCATCCCTCGTGTCTAGGTCCGAAAAACTGCTTGTCATCACCGTGCCCGTCGTCCCCGACACTCAGAGTAAGTCAACTCAGTCATCACCATGGATATCAAAGAAGTAGATAGATCAATATGATATGCCCATGTGTATGTCATATATCGATGTATATTTATCAAAATGATGTGTGTTAACAAACATTTATTTTCATACATCGATATGTCAATTATGAATGCTCATAATTCAATTTAAATAACATAACCAAGTAAATTACGTAATTCACGTAAGTTCGGCAAATCATGTATCAAATAATACAGATACCTGTCTTATGTTACTGATCGCAACATACCTGTTTCTTTCTTTTCTAAAGGATGAAAATCATCCTCTATTATTACATAAGTTTAATTCTCCTTTAAGTCTTATCAAGTTATTAGCGTTAGCCCATGTAATTAATTTAGGGAGAATAACATGTAATATGTTAAATAATCTAAGGATAAGAAACTCGAACCATCCTTCAGCTACCAATCTTTTGATTATTTAAAACTAGTAGAAATCTTCCAGCTAAGCTCATAGCCTTGAGAACTCATAAATCTCATAGTTTTCGTACTTAATAGTGATTAAATCTAGGAATATGAGATTGAACAGATGCTAGCAGTAAGATAAATGGAGCCAAAAATAGTAGAAAACTCGAAACAAGGCAGCAAGGTTTTCGAGCCAACACGCAACATGTTTTCACAACTCAAATAGCAGGAAACTCGGACTCTAACCCGGAAAAGGGGTCGAACCATATATATCAGAAAATTATGCCCATCAGCCAAGAATTCAACTGACATGCAATAGATTTTAAGCATTTTTCCCCAAACGATGAAAATCCCATTTTTAGTACGAGCCATATGTTAAACACTAAAGTTTCATTCAAACAATTCAAAAAACATCTCAAATCCATGTAGTTTTTAGCTGGACTAAAATCAAAGCACATAAATCAAGCAATTCATTAAAAAAAAAAGCCACATTCACCCGTAAACGGTGCACGTAAAATCTTACCTGACACGTAATTATGTAGGACTATTTTTGTATTTTCAACATGAAATTGACTTATATGAAAGCAAGTTTTTTTGGTAGAACGGGCCGAAAAATATTTCATCAACCATTGCGGACCTGAATTTCTCTAAAATAAACATGGTATAAGATACTTTGTTATCCATTATTAGGCATTTCTAATAAATGCTGCAGAACATTTATCTAGAATAACACTTGTGTGGGAGTGTAATACAAATGCCCACTGCATCATCGAGTATCTTCAAGGATATCTTTATCTCTTTACAAATGTCGATAACCAGAATCAGCAGATCGATCACCATAATCTTCTACGGAGTACAGTGGATTCCTCGCGCTGCCCAAGGAAGTGAGAAATGAGCATACCTCTTTATTTATGACTAGACCTTGAAGTTTTCATAACCATGAGCTTTGTTCAATCTCCATGATCTCTTGCAGAATGTTTTTGCCAATGAACAATAACTTATAATTGATTACTTTGATTTCTGTGACTCATATTTGGTGCTTATTATAAGAGAAAAGAAAATATGGACTATGCTCAATTTCTTTAACTCTAGCTAGTGCCACGTAATATATGTCTTCACCCTTCAATATGCAATATGTCTGGTCCAAGCTGATGTGAGTACTATCTGCTAACCTAATATGCATTTCATACTAGTACAAAGTCGCTGAATCTCTCTAAAAAAATCACATAATTATTTACTTTCTTGAATTTATGCTATATTCTTCATTTGAAGCAATCCTACAAAACTTTTTCCTTGTTTCTTCATAGCCGAAGTTAGTTACTTAGTTGACAAATAATTTACCTTGATAAAATATTTAATGAGTACCATAAGATTTCAAATTAATTTGTAAATAATACGTATTTGTAGGTTTAGTGTATTTGTTCAGCGATCTAGTGGTAAAATTGGTATTGCGCTTCCAATAAAACAAATCCCATGACCCGTGGTTATCTCATCTTCTCCATTAATGTGATGCCCGGAATAATTGATAATTATTCATTTGATTTAATTGTGATAAATTGTGATATAATTATGAATTATATTCTTGTGAATTATATTTTGGTCCGGAGTTTGAATAATTAATTTCGGATTGAAACTTGTAGTGTAAATTAAATTAAAAAAGAATTAGAACAATGATAGTACTAGTATATTATTTTTTATTAAAATTAAAAGAAATATAATTAAATTATGAAATTATATTATTTTTTATTAAATTAAAAGAAATATAATTAAATTATGAAATTGAATAGTCAAGTTTTAACCATGATTTAGATTAAAATACACAAGAAATTCTCTTCTTCTCCCGTACACCTCACGCCTCCCTCATTCTTTTCTCCTCCCCTTTCTATCGACCAAATGCAGCAAAGAGGGCGACGGGTTCCAGGGATTTTCATCGGGTTTTGAAGGTAAAATCTTATCATATTTTCGTGATTCTTCTTTTCCCTGAAATGTTTATTGTTTGTCTCGACGGTGGTCACGGTATTGAAGGGAAACGATGCTTTTGGATTTTTATTTCTGTTCGATAATGACTTCTTGTGTTTGGGTTATATTTTATCTTGATTAATCATGTAAGAGAGGATTTATGAACTTTAAATTTCATTTTCTGTTTGGGGTCAATTGGTGCTACGATTTCTGAGAAGTTTCTGTCGATCTTGGTGTTTTGCGGACCATGAACCTTCACTACGTGATTAGTCGATTAATTCCTTCTTGAGTTATATTTTAGATAAATGATTCTCAGTTGGTTGGTGGTAATGATCCCTTCACGTGCAACTCGTTACTTTCCCCTGCTGCTGAACGTAAAACCCGCTGCCATGTCGTGAACCAGCTGTTGCATTTGGTTCTGTTTCTTACTGTTTTGTCGAATGAATTTCTAATTGCATTTGGTCTTGTGTCTTGCTGCTGTGTCGAGAATGGGACTACTGCGTAGGGATTTTGTTGTTGATTCTTGATCATTTCCTCTTTGATAAGTGTCATATAAAGCTATTATTGTTTGGCCTTCATTCCCGCCTTGCGCTTCAATTTTAGCTATTGAGTTGCTTCAGCCATGAGTGGTTTCTCCAACCGTGGATGACATTTTATGTCCAACTAGTTCTAGTTAACGCTTGTTTAGCTCGATTTTAACTAGTTTAACGATTGTTTAAAGTGTCATGGCTAAGATTTTGTATACTTGATCTTCCTAGTCGCTACGTTAGAGTTTTTAGCAGCTGTTGTTCTTATCATTTAGTTCCAAGGTTGTGAGCTTGTATAATGATGATTTATGTTTTTATGATCAAATGTCCAGCCACTATCCTTACATTTGAATTCCATGACCTTATAGCACTGACTATTTTTCTGTGAATGTAGATCATGTAATCAAAACGCGAATTTGCTCTTTTCACTCCTTTTATACTATTCCCGGCGTTCACATGAATATTGAATGAACATAAAGATTAGAAAGCGAACAAATAATTTGTCATAGATAAACAAATATTGGAAGTGACGCCAATACTTTTTATTGACATGGTGGGAATTTTAAAGTGATTTTGACCGTAGATTGACAAATATTGGATGGAATGTGTGTATTCGATGTGGATATATCAGGGTTACTCCTGCATTTCAAGTAATGCTGATAACACAAGGTTTTATCCACAACAAATGATTGTCAAAGCCAACTCAATTCCCATTACATTTTAATTTCTTTGTCAAACCTTCTGTATTTGCTTCTAATCAAACTTTTTTTGCCCATTCTCAGCCCTTATCATTCAATTTTAATATACATGCAGGTTCTTAGACCCTATATTGCACGGAACATAGCAGAAAGAGATGCATCGGTATACCATTTTCTACAGTAAAGACTGTCTTTACTTTGAAGGTAAATCACGAGAACCGCGACTTTCCAGAGCAGAGGGCTTGGCACTGCGTACCCTTATAAGAGATGGCGAACCACTAAGTTCAAGCATCTATAATTTTTAATTTGACATCTTACTTTCAGTAAATCTGACTATATGTAGCTATGAATGTAAGAGAGGAGTGGGGTGGAGGGGTATATTGTTAAACCCAAAATTGGGTTGTTGATGAATAACACAATTTAGCAGTAAAAACTCACAAAAAGCTACACTGGAACGAAAGGAAATTAATGTATTGAAAGGAACTGCAACCACCAAGAACTACAAGAATCAATTCTACTTGGTAAGTTACTAAAATAACCTATAATTGTACTGATAATGCAGAAAGAGATGGAATACAAGGAAAGTAAGCTCACATACACACACTCAAGAGTGAGTGAGAAATCCCTCTTGCCCAAGCACTTGTTTGCACATACCCTCTTCCATTTCCCCCTATTTATTTCCCTTTTCCTCCTCTAACAACTAACTACCCTTCCCTTGTTGTTCACGTGACTTCTAGATCTCTCTTCGTAGGCTGGTAAATAGTGGGCTTCTTCGTTTGAGCCTGCTATTGGACTTAGCTAATATAGTTCCCGTAACAATACCTCCCTCCTCAAAATCAGCCTTTTGTAACTTGGGAATCCTTAGTTAAATTAATATCTTCTCTTCCTCTATCCCAAATCTGGTTAGCATCGATTACTTCACCGATTATGAAACCCCGGAAGGTCCCCTTTCCATCCTCCCCAACCAACTGCAATTGTTGAATCTTAGCCTCGATGGTGACAACCAATTCTTGAACCATGATGCCCACGACGAATCTGCATAGGTCAATACAATTGTTTCCTCCTGATCCAACACCATTGTGGCTAATCCTTGTATCCCTCCACCGATCTACAAGATATATTCCGCAAAATTACAAATCAGTTAAGTATTTTTCATTCCATACCTGGCATCTGACGAACATGATGATATCACCATTAACAGAAATCACCCCTTCCTTAATCTTCAACGTCTTAATGTCTTCAATGTCGAAAAGATCTTTCTGCACCCCATGTAAGAACTTATATTTGTTAGTATTAAATTTATAGAATTATTGATAACACAAGATATGGAAATCCAAATTGTACTTGCAATTCAAGGAAGATTACAAATGAGAATTCAAACAAGAAGCTACAAAGCAAATAACTGAAAGACACGTTTTCCACCCTAGCACGTGGCTAGTCTACTATTCCATTTACAAAAGAAAATAACTAAATGCCTAAAACTGACTCCTAAAATACTTGTTCGTGTCACGTGCTGCTCCTTTTGTTTTCTTCCTGATATGCACCTTCTGGATTGCGGGCTTCTCTTTACTGGTATGATTTGGACCCTCGTTAGTTAGGCTTGTAACATTCCCCCCGTCTTCAAAATTTGCCTTGCCCTCAAGGCAAAATTCAGGGAACTGTAATTCTAAATCTGCAGCATCTTCCAACGTGGCTTCATCATTTGTTCTACCCTTCCATGCTATCATTACCTCTGAAATCTCTTCCCCTCTCTTGCTCTCTTCCTCTGTGCCAACACTTTCTCAGGTTCGGAAGATGCATATCAATTATTGTCCAATTATTTTGGTAATCGTATCCCCTGTTCCACTTGACCCACTACTCTTTTTAAGTTCGATACATGAAAGACCGGATGTACCTTTGGGCCTTCTGGGGAGTTCCAATTTGTATGCCACCTTCCATACTTTTTTTTAAAATTTTGGAAGGCCCATAAAATCGAGCTGTTAACTTCTGAAACACCCTAGTACTAACTGACCCTTGTCGACGAGGTCTTAACTTCAACCAAACAATATCCCCTTCATGGAAGTTCACACCTCTTCTCATTATTCGTCCTTTGTACAATGAGTGATCTTTAACCAAAATGAACCGAAGCGGCTGGCTTTCTCCTTTTCGCAATCCTTGAATTATTTTGAAAAACCCAGAATCGTTGTGCATCTCTTGTATTAGCCCCTCTGCCCCTGTCCATGAGACTTTTGACAGGAGATGAAAATGACCACCCTCATCCCTTCGAGAAAGAGCATCAGCAGCCCCATTATCTAATCATGCTTGTGCTTTATCTCAAATTCATATCCCAATAACTTGACCACCCAATATTGTTGGTCAGTTGTCGAAATCCTTTGGTGCAACAAGTTTTTCAATGGTTTATGATCAGTTAACACAACAAATTTCTGACCCAATAAATAATGTCCCCAGTGTTGTACAACAAGCACCAAAGCCATCAATTCCTTGTCATATCTGACTTTGCTAATACTTGATCGGCTAAGGCCTTGCTAAAATATCCCACATACCGTCTTCCTGACCCAATATCGTTCCAATTCCTACCCCCGAATCATCACAATCAACCACGAGTTCTTTGGTAAAATCCGGCATTCTTAACACATGTGCTTGGCTCAAAGCTGCTTTCAAGGTTTTAAAGGCATCTTCTGCCTCGTTACCTCAATCAAAGTTTTTTTTAATTGATTCCTGATAAACTTGCGATAATATCCTGTCAATCCCAAAAAAACCCTCAATCCTTTTGCATTCTTCGGTCTTGGCCAATAAAATACACTCTCAACCTTCTTAGGATGTCGTCAAAGAAAACTATAACAAATTTGCGTAAATAAGGGCGAAATACCTCATTCATCGTAGATTGGAATGTGGTAGTGACATTTTTCAAGGCATCACCATGAATTCATAATGCCCGGTGTGTGTTCTGAAAGCTGTATTGTGCACATCCTCCTCGTGACTCGAATCTGATGATACCCAGATTTCAAGTCCAATTTGGAGAAATGATTTGCTCCATGTAGCTCATAAAACAATTCATCCACTGCAGGAATTGGGTATTTTTAGCTATAATGATGTTGAGCCTTAAACGCATGGTTGCGTTTAATGCGTTAAATTATCCCCGGTCAATCTTTGAGTTTTGATGATCAACAAAACTTGTGTTTGTTGTACTAATACATCTACTTAGTGTGCAGATTAAGTGGTGAAAAGTGGATTGGAATGAAGAAAATCAAGTGTGCATATTCTGGCCTGGATCGCCCCAGGCGATGGTGATCATCGCCCCAGGCGATGGGTGCCAGGCGAGGCATCGCCACGCACATCGACAGAGGCGATGGCTAGGCGAGCAACACCAGGAAGATCGCTCCAGGCGATGATGACCATCGCCTGAGGCGATGGCAACCATTTGACACATCGCCCCACACATCGACAGAGGCGACGCCGAGGCAATGCGCGGGCATGCGCGCAGGGGAGATCGTTTGAGGCGATAGGCTGAACGCCCGAGGCGATGGATGGAACGCCTGAGGCGATGTGGACTTCGCCCGGGGCGATGCAAGATTTTAGGCTGCTGAGGCTACGGCATTGGAATTTAATTTGGATCGCCTGAGGCGATCGGGACATCGCCTGAGGCGATCCGTGATTTATGCTGACCGTTGGAGCGTGGCGATGGAGATCGCCTGAGGCGATGGCTGAGGCGATGCAGGAGTGATTTCAGCCTTTTGTATAGCAACGGCTAGTAGGAGCCTAGGGGGCCTCCTACACTATAAATATGGATGCTTTGGAGCATTTTGAAGCTAAGGAACAAGCCTACAACTTATACAAAGTCTTCATCAATTACAATTTCATATTGCTATGCAATCTCCATTGTTGTTGTATTGGAGCTTGTAATTCTTTTCTTTGTTAGAGCTTGTGTTTCTTCGTGTGAGTACACCGTGAAGGTGTTTTTGATTTGATCCATTGTAAAGGTCCTCCAACACCAAAGCAAGTTGGAAAATTGTAAAGTCATCAACAAGTCTAGTTGGTGCAAGTGTGTGGCTATCCTTGGAGCCCTTAAGGCCAAGAAGACTCGTGAAGAGTGTTGGTAGCTCGGGAAGAGCTTTGTATACTCGGGAAGAGTATTGTGCTCGGGAAGAGTGACCGCTTTTTTTTTAAACAAAAGATATTTCAAAGAATAGTGTGAAGCGATTCTACCGCAAGTGCACGGTTGTCAAGTTTTAGTATACTGAAAATTAAGTACGGGTTGTCGAATCCACAGGGACTAACGTATAAGTACCAAATAAGATTAATAAAATTATATTTAGCCTACGATTAACAGAGTTGATTTACCAAAGCCAAATTAAACTAAAGACCAAAAATTAAACAAGAAACAAAAAGATGAATGGTTCCGGATATGCGAAGGCAAGTCACTCGAGAACTTTACCAAGCTTGTCGTTCAACTATGTTATCTTTAATGATTCAACTAAATTCTCAAAATATCAACCAATTGATTTTATAGGTGAAAGGTTTTCTCTATTATTCGATACTCTCTCGAGCTGTAAAGAAACTAACAATAAATTAGAATAAGTCACTCTCGTGCACCTATTTACTAATTCAAAGTTGAATAAATTATCGAAACCTTATAACTCTAAATCTCTCGATTCCAAGTTCTCACGTATGCGATATCATCTCTCGATCTCAATCGTAACATACATCATAAATTAATGGAGCGTGTTACAACGTTATCTCTCGATCTCGGTTATAACTCTCAAATTCAATCAAAGCTAGCTAGACTTTGATCTACACAAACAATTAATTTATGAAAAATAACAATCAATGCGCTCAAACACAATTGAATCAATAATCAAACACAACGAAACTAAAACTTGAATAAAATAAACTAGATTTAAATCAAATCAAATACATAGAGTTTTATTGTCTCTCGACCTCAAAAACATTAAATGGAATTGAAAATCAAATAAATTAAAGTTTAGAAATACGATAAACGGTGGATGAATCCGTGCGTTGCACCGTGATTTCTTCTCTTGTTCCTTCCTTGCACTCCGGAATGGATTGGCTCGACTTTGGACGAAGAACGGAGATTAAATCTCCTTTGGCGGCGTTAGGCGGCGGCTAGGCTGCTTCTTCTTGACCTAATTCACGTCTGGTATCCTCTCCCCTTGATTTGGAAGTGATTTATCCTTTTATACCTCAAAAATCATTTAAAAAATGGAAGATAAGATTTTCCCGGATTTGCGTCTCGATCGATCGAGATTTGCGTCCGATCGATCGGTGCACTGTTCATGTCAGCCTTTGATACTCACTGCCTCGCTCGATCGATCGAGATTTTCTACCGATCGATCGAGACTTTGAAAAAATCAGCTCTGAAGTTACTGCCTCGCTCGATCGATCGAGATTTTCCACCGATCGATCGAGCCTTGAAATTCTTTTCTTCTCAGCGCACTGTCTGGCTCGATCGATCGAGATAAAATCTCGATCGATCGAGATTCCGAAAATCTCACTTCCTTCATTTCAACTCTTTCTCGCCTCGATTTCGCCCGTTATCTTCAAATTAGTTCATTTCTTCCACTTCCGATCTAATTTCCTGAAACAAACGAATAAACACCAAAAAGCATAATATCATCCAGGAAAAAGTACGGAAAATGGGAAGAAATTACCGTTAAAAACACTTAAAATCTAAGCCTATCAACTCCCCCAAACTTAGACTTGATCGTCCTCGAGCAAGCAATAAGCTCAAAAAGAAAAGTTAAACTCGATACTAAGCACGAATCATCTTTACAACATACGTAAAAACTCAGAAATCCTACTTACACATCAATAGAAATCATTCAACACTTAACAAGAAGCAATTTCTCCTAAGTTAAACAATACATCGCAACATCGGAACGTGCGTGTGTGCTATTGTCAAACATGAGTTACATACATATCTTTAAGATCAACATGTGCCATATCAACTCCTAGTCAAGATTACTTTGAATTACTCTACAAATTTACTATCCAGCACTTCTCCACTAATGTAATTATTCCCTAGACTTGGATCAAAAGGTCTTAAAAGCTTATAACGTTAGGCCTTTTGGTGTCGGCTCCAAATAAAAGGTAGGATAGAAGCAAAGAAGAGAGTATAACAGATTCAGTCAAAATCTTCTCACATAATCATTGAGCTTCTCTTCACATTTTCTAGCCTTGGCCACTTTGGGTCTTATTTAAATTTTCTTTTCAAGGCTTTTTCTCTACATCTTTTCTTTTTCTTTGCTCATTCTTTTGTTCATTTCATTTCTTTCACAATGAACTTATCAAAATATAACAATTTAATGCAATGAATGAGATTCATTATACTCCCTTAGGGGTGGGTAAAAATTTTCTTTTAGGCTCAATCCAAGGTAGGTATAATGAGGTTGTCAAGAATGTTGAATGGGGGTCTAATCATATGCAATGCATATACCATTCTTTTTCAATAAGGCTCAAAAGGGGATACTAAAGAATAATGTATAACAGGTAAGCTTGAAAGGCTCAAACGGTCCAAAGATCGCCTAAATCATCTCCAAGTCTAGTTCCTAACTATAAATTTCGCCTCAAAGTGCTTTCAACTAAACTGTAGAGTTATCTAAGATACTCAAGACTCATCATAGTTAACACAAATTTTCAATTTAATCAATACATACTTCACTCAATCATGACTCAATAAGTGCTCAAATTATTCCTCAGTTTTGACATATAGTTAACAAAGGATATATACAAACAAGTTAAACATTTCCATGACTCCTATCTAGATGAGGATTAATTTCATCATGTATTACCGTTGCAATTCCAACTCATCAACTCTCAAGAATAACTCAATCAATAAAAAATTTTTTGTTGGTAATGCTCAAGGATGAATCAGTCACAAAATCATGCAGTCATGCAAGGTAGGGTAACAAGACAAGTAGCAATATGTGTAAAAGCAAGATATATACAAATACTCAAAAACCCCCCCAAACTTAGCATGTGAATTGCCCTCAATGAACAAGAAAAATGAATGCACAGGCAAAGACACATACCATGACGACGATCGTCACTAATCGTCGTCCTCATCATGCTCCGGAGGGGGAACTGGGTAGTGGTGCTCCTCGCCCTGATATGGCGGAAATGGTGGGTACTCAGAAGGTGGAGGTGCATGCGGATGATAAGGTGCAAAGTGTGGCTCCGACGGGAACTGGAAATTTGGAAAGCCTTGGGCCATGGCAGTGTTCCATGCACTCTGATAGTGCATGAACTCCATCTGTCGCTGAGCTACCTGCTCATGGTCCATCTGCAATGCTCTCTGCATGCTTCCCGCTGCATGCTGTGAATGCTCTGCTGCTCCAGGAGAATATCTTGGAGATCCCTATGAAGAGAGTCCAAAGTAACACGTGTATGTTCTGCAGCAGAGGATGATGCTCCAGCTTGTGTAGTGTCCGAAGGTCTTCGTCGGCCCGTAGGAGGTGGTGGAGCGTCCACAATGATCGGTGTCTTCGGCGGAAGTAGCTCCTCGTCTTCCCCCCATGTCACTCCGTACCGCTTACATAAAGCAGTGATCGTGGATGGAAACGGTAGTGCGGAGGTCGGTGGGCTGCTCCCAATCTCTTGAATGTGATCACTGATGATCTCGCCGAAGTCCACTTCCTTCCCTGAGAGGATGGCATATACCAGGACTGCTCTGTCTTTTGTCACCTCAGAAGTGTGGGTCGATGGCATGACCCGCGAGGCGACAAATGAAAACCATGCTTGGGCCTCTGGCTTCAAATGTTTCTTTAGAACCAACTGTGGCTCTGCTTTATCATTCCTTTGCCAATCCACTCCCGGCTTGCCAATAACTGTCAATATCTCATCGTAATCAATCCTGCTGTTCTTGAAAGATTGGTATGCACAGTTGTGAATTAAAGGCATCCGGTGAATATTGTTGATTGCGGCTCAATCCACCAACACATCCTTCCCTCGAACATAAACACTTACTTGGTGCCCTGGTCGAACAGCTCGAAGATTTGTGTAAAACTCCCTTACCAGTGGCACCACATCATCAATTGGTGTCTGAACAAATTGAAACCACCCTTTTCGGCGTACTGTCCTAATGACAGGACACTCCAATTTATCCATGCTCATTCCCCTTTCACGGCTCAGGGGTTTCTTATGATAGGTGGGATATAACTCAGCAATTGTGGCATTGATAAACTTCTGTTCGTCATACCCTGGCTCAGAAACAGTGGCCTCCTTCTGCTTTTGCTTTTGGGAAGCCTCCGCCTGCTTTGACCTCTTTCTAGACGACATTTTCTTGCTAAATTATTCCCAACTAACTCAATTAACTTCAACTAACCACCACCTCAAAGATACAGCAGTGCCAATACCCCTCAACACAACAATACTTCCCCCAAACGTTGATGCTTATCTACCCAATTCATTTCAACAAAGTAATTGCACCAACGGATGAAAATAAATGAATTTTGAAAGCAATTACCAAGTAAAAATCTGATCTTTAATGACTCTTTGTGCTTGACTTGGAATTTCCTTTCGTCTGCAATTCTACCCAATTCGGAGTGTAATAATTCAGATCTGCAAAAAAATTCTCATTAGAATCAATTCTTACTTCAAAAATTGGAGATAATTGGACAATTGATGGAACAAGGATGAGATTAGGTGGAAGAATTGAAAGAGGCGATTAGGGTTTTGCTGTGGAGTAGGAGAGAAGGTGTTTTGCAAAGTGCAGCTTTGTCTTCGGTGCCCTATATTTTTTTCAAAATTTTCTCTCGCTCGATCGATCGGAAAAATTGTCGATCGATCGAGCGAGGCAGTGTTCAAACCCCAATTTAACAGCTTTGGGCGATCGATCGAGATTTTGTCTCGATCGATCGCCCACACCAGAAGACAGAAATTTAATTTTTCTCTCGACACTTTCTCTCGGGTTGCCTCGCCTACATCCTTATTGCTCTTACTTTCACACCTGCAATCAAAACACACGGACTTATTCACGGATAAAATAGAAACACAACTAACAACCAAACAAACTAACACAAGGAATTAAAACAAAATACGAGGAATGAAGAGAAAGTTCTTAATTTATAGTCCCAAGCTGGACTGTCACCTCCTTGTCTTCTCAATTTGATGGCTCCTTTGGATTCTTTACAGAATCACTTGGGAGTGTACCTTGCGTTCTCCCCGATATCAACGTGGCCAACTGCCCTATCTGCACTTCCAAATTTTTGATCGATGCATCTTGATTTTGCATCCTTACCTCTGTCGATGAAATCAGCTTTGCCATAAGTTCCTCCATACTCGGCTTTTGTGTGAACCCTGCCTGCGGTTGTGGGTTCAACACATTCTCTTGATTCGACCACCTCAAATTCGGGTGGTTCCTCCATGGTTGGTTATAATTCGAATATGAATTGTTGGGTGGCCTGTTACCTACAAAATTCACAGCCTCAACAGATTGGTTAAACTGGTTACCTGCCTGACACTCGATGCTAGGATGACCGCCTCCACACAGCTCACAGAAGATAGCTTGGGCTTGCATTGCTGCTGCTCTCATGCTGTCTATCTTCCGGTTCATGGCTTCTAATTGAGCCGAAAAAGCAGTGATATCGTCCACTTGATGGACTCCCATTGGTTTCTGTGGCGTGCTCCTCTCTGACTGCCACTGGTAACTGTTGCACGCCATTTCCTCCAACAAGCTATATGCCTCTTCCGGCGTCTTCCTCATGATTGATCCCCCAGATGCTGCATCAATCATTGAACGGTTAGAAGAAAATAAACCGTTATAGAAGGTTTGTACCTGCAACCAAATGGGTAGACCATGGTGTGGGCATCTCCTCAACAATTCCTTAAAACGATCCCACGCTTCATATAATGTCTCGGGGTCAAACTGCCCAAAAGTTGTGATATCGTTCCGCATCTTCGCCGTCTTGGAAGGGGGAAAGTACTTTGATAAAAACGCCTTCGTCATCCCCTCCCATGTTGTTATAGAACCTGCAGGTAGTGAATTCAACCATGCCTTAGCTTTGTCTCGTAATGAAAAGGGGAAAAGTCTTAACCTGATGGCGTCGTCGGAGACGCCATTATGTTTGAAAGTGTCACAAATCTCCAAAAAGTTGGAGATGTGATTATTTGGGTCGTCCGTGGCCGCTCCCCCAAACATAACCGAGTGCTGTATCATTTGTATGATCGCCGGCTTGATCTCAAAGTTGTTCGCTTGAATCGTCGGCCTCGTAATACTTGACAACGATCCATGAAAGGCCGGTTGCGCAAAGTCCATCATTGACCTTGGGTTCTGTGCTTCATTATTATCTGCCATGGCTCGAGCTTTTCGTAATCGCCTAAGTAGGGTTCTTTCTATTTCCGGATCGAAAGGCTCGAGAATGGGCTCCTGTCTTCTAAGCATGCACTAGAGAAACGATTCCTGTACAAAACAGACAAAAGGAGACAACAAAATACACAAAGTTATTAACAAAGATCAACAAAAGAAAACAGAAAAGAAAAACAAAAACGCAATAATAAAAGAATTGGCTAAATTACAATTAACTAATCTCGTATGATATTATACTGATTAGTACCCAGCAACGGCGCCAAAAACTTGACCGCTTTTTTTTTTAAACAAAAGATATTTCAAAGAATAGTGTGAAGCGATTCTACCGCAAGTGCACGGTTGTCAAGTTTTAGTATAGTGAAAATTAAGTACGGGTTGTCGAATCCACAGGGACTAACGTATAAGTACCAAATAAGATTAATAAAATTTACGATTAACAGAGTTGATTTACCAAAGCCAAATTAAACTAAAGACCAAAAATTAAACAAGAAACAAAAAGATGAATGGTTCCGGATATGCGAAGGCAAGTTACTCGAGAACTTTACCAAGCTTGTCGTTCAACTATGTTATCTTTAATGATTCAACTAAATTCTCAAAATATCAACCAATTGATTTTAAAGGTGAAAGGTTTTCTCTATTATTCGATACTCTCTCGAGCTGTAAAGAAACTAACAATAAATTAGAATAAGTCACTCTCGTGCACCTATTTACTAATTCAAAGTTGAATAAATTATCGAAACCTTATAACTCTAAATCTCTCGATTCCAAGTTCTCACGTATGCGATATCATCTCTCGATCTCAATCGTAACATACATCATAAATTAATGGAGCGTGTTACAACGTTATCTCTAGATCTCGGTTATAACTCTCAAATTCAATCAAAGCTAGCTAGACTTTGATCTACACAAACAATTAATTTATGAACAATTACAATCAATGCGCTCAAACACAATTGAATCAATAATCAAACACAACGAAACTAAAACTTGAATAAAATAAACTAGATTTAAATCAAATCAAATACATAAGAGTTTTATTGTCTCTCGACCTCAAAAACATCAAATGGAATTGAAAATCAAATAAATTAAAGTTTAGAAATACGATAAACGGTGGATGAATCCGTGCGTTGCACCGTGATTTCTTCTCTTGTTCCTTCCTTGCACTCCGGAATGGATTGGCTCGACTTTGGACGAAGAACGGAGATTAAATCTCCTTTGGCGGCGTTAGGCGGCGGCTAGGCTGCTTCTTCTTGACCTAATTCACGTCTGGTATCCTCTCCCCTTGATTTGGAAGTGATTTATCCTTTTATACCTCAAAAATCATTTAAAAAATGGAAGATAAGATTTTCCCGGATTTGCGTCTCGATCGATCGAGATTTGCGTCCTATCGATCGGTGCACTGTTCATGTCAGCCTTTGATACTCACTGCCTCGCTCGATCGATCGAGATTTTCTACCGATCGATCGAGACTTTGAAAAACTCAGCTCTGAAGTTACTGCCTCGCTCGATCGATCGAGATTTTCCACCGATCGATCGAGCCTTGAAATTCTTTTCTTCTCAGTGCACTGTCTGGCTCGATCGATCGAGATAAAATTTCGATCGATCGATATTCCGAAAAATCTCACTTCCTTCATTTCAACTCTTTCTCGCCCTCCGCTTTTCACGGGTGATAACTACGGTTATTGGAAGAATAGAATTTCTCTATACATCCAATCCGTAGATTATGATCTATGGAAAATCATAGTGAAAGGTCCACATATTCCTTTAAAGGAAGTTGGGGGAATTAGTGTTCCCAAATAAATGGACGATTTCACTAGAGCGGACATGATTTTAATATCTCAAACTGCTAAAGCTATTAATATTTTGCATTGTGCTTTAGATATGAAGGAGTACAACCGGATCTCGATGTGCTCAACGACTAAGGAAATATGGGACAAATTACAAATTTGTCATGAAGGCACTAATCAAGTGAAGGAGACCAAGATTGATCTTCTACAACTCAAATATGAGACATTTGAGATGGAGTCCGGAGAAGAGGTGGATTCCATGTTTAGGAGGCTCACCCTTATCATAAATGAGTTTGCTCAACTTGGAGAGAAGTACCCTCCAAAACAAATATGGAGGAGAGCACTAAGGGCCTTACCTAAAGAATGGGATGCCAAGAGGACGACCATTATCGAGTCCAACAAAGGGGAGAACGCATCTTATGATCTTGATGAGCTCCATGGCACATTGGTGACTCATGAGCTTGAAGTTGCAACAAGAAGAAGATGATGATGATGAGGAGATGATCTTGTTCACAAAGAAGTTCAAGAAGTTCTTCAACAAACATGGCAAGTCAAAGACCTCAAATGCTACCAAACATGAATCCAAAAATGAGGTAACTTGTTATAATTGTCAAGATAAAGGTCATTATGCTAACAAATGCCCTAGGAAGAAGAATGAAGACAAAGGCAAGAAGAAGGTGTTTATAGCCACATGGAGTGATAGCGACTCCGATGAAGAAGAAGCCACAAATCTTTGCTTAATGGCTCTTGGAGATGAAGGAAATGAAAGCGACGATGAGGTACCTTCATTTGATGAACTTTTAGAGTCTTATAATGAACTTATTGATGCTCTTGGCAAAACCAAGATGAGTAACAAATTACTCAAACTTGAGATTGCTAAGAAAGATGAAGAAAATAATTCATTGAAAAATGAATTAAATTCTTTAAAGATATCTTTTTGCAAATATAGTGAAAGTAGTCAAAAGATGAGTGAATTGCTTGGATTACAACGTTGTAGCTTTGACAAAGCCGGGTTAGGCTTTTCAAGCAAATCAAAATCTTTTTCAAGCTTGTTGGCCAAAGCAAATCATGATTCTCCTACTTGCAACTATTTTTGTAAAAATGGCCACACTAAGAATAAATGTAGGTTTGCTAGAATCCAATACCAACCTAATAAGAGGTGGAAATGGATTCCAAAAGTGCCATTGAAAGTTAACCCTCTAGGACCCAAAAATCAAATGGGTACCAAAGATCCTCCTATTGTACATTTGTTTTGTAGGGACAACCATGGATTGGAGGATGAAGGCACAAGCAACTCAAAGGAGGAGTTTGTATTATTCACCACTATAGAAGAGGCGCGAGGCGTTGGACCTATGACAAGAACGAACTCTTGTCATCGAGGGTAAAATTTACTTTTTTACATGTTAAAAGAGCAATTCAAAATTTAATTGGCACAAATTAATTTTGACCAATAAATATTGAAGCTCAATATTCATTGTAGTAAAATGGAATACCCCTTAGCATAATTGTTGAAATGCATGATGTATGCTTATCTTTTTATAGTAAGTATCTTGATATGCGTTGCATTCAAATTTGAATATGCTATGTGAAAATGTGAAATTAAATGATTTGTTATAATGCTTGATAATTTTATTGTTTATTGGGCATGAATGCATGAACATATGCACACATTGCAACTTTTAGAATTAATTGTTGAGTGCCTTAAACACATGGTTGTGATTCATCTCTATGATGTAATCTTAGGCTTGTTATGCCTATTATATGGTTGATGATGGACATGTGAAAATTGTTAAATTATGCTATGTTTATTTGAATTTTATGCTTTTTGATTATCACAAAAAGGGGGAGAATTTTGTGATAAACTTGAACCTTAGTACATGCATAGTTTAAGGGGGAGAGCTTATGTATGCATGGTTTGAGAGGGAGAGTTGTTTTTCCTCATGATTTACTTGGTTATCTTGTATGTGCTATGCAATTGTTAAGGGGGAGTCATTTGTACTCACATTTCATGCATATTACTTATTCAAGTTTATCAAGTTTTGTGATCATCAAAAAGGGGGAGATTGTTGAGCCTTACACATGGTTGCGTTTAATGCGTTAAATTATCCCCGGTCAATCTTTGAGTTTTGATGATCAACAAAACTTGTGTTTGTTGTACTAATACATCTACTTAGTGTGCAGATTAAATGGTGAAAAGTGGATTGGAATGAAGAAAATCAAGTGTGCATATTCTGGCCTGGATCGCCCCAGGCGATGGTGATCATCGCCCCAGGCGATGGGTGCCAGGCGAGGCATCGCCACACACATCGACAGAGGCGATGGCTAGGCGAGCAACACCAGGAAGATCGCTCCAGGCGATGATGACCATCGCCTGAGGCGATGGCAACCATTTGACACATCGCCCCGCACATCGACAGAGGCGACGCCGAGGCAATGCGCGGGCATGCGCGCAGGGGAGATCGTTTGAGCGATGGGCTGAACGCCCAAGGCGATGGCTGGAACGCCTGAGGCGATGTGGACTTCGCCCGGGGCGATGCAAGATTTTAGGCTGCTGAGGCTACGGCATTTGAATTTAATTTGGATCGCCTGAGGCGATCCGTGATTTATGCTGACCGTTGGAGCGTGGCGATGGAGATCGCCTGAGGCGATGGCTGAGGCGATGCAGGAGTGATTTCAGCCTTTTGTGTAGCAACGACTAGTAGGAGCCTAGGGGGCCTCCTACACTATAAATATGGATGTTTTGGAGCATTTTGAAGCTAAGGAACAAGCCTACAACTTATACAAAGTCTTGATCAATTACAATTTCATATTGCTTTGCAATCTTCATACATTGTTGTATTGGAGCTTGTAATTCTTTTCTTTGTTAGAGCTTGTGTTTCTTCGTGTGAGTACACCGTGAAGGTGTTTTTGATTTGATCCATTGTAAAGGTCCTCCAACACCAAAGCAAGTTGGAAAATTGTAAAGTCATCAACAAGTCTAGTTGGTGCAAGTGTGTGGCTATCCTTGGAGCCCTTAAGGCCAAGAAGACTCGTGAAGAGTGTTGGTAGCTCGGGAAGAGCTTTGTATATTCGGGAAGAGTATTGTGCTCGGGAAGAGCTTGTGTACTCGGGAAGAGTAGTGTGCTCGGGAAGAGCTTTGTATACTCGGGAAGAGTATTGTATACTCGGGAAGAGCTTGTGTACTCGGGAAGAGTAGTGTGCTCGGGAAGAGCTTTGTAAACTCGGGAAGAGTTGGGTTGTGGCTAACTTGGAGCCCTCAAGGCCAAGATCATTTATTCTAGTGGAACCTCGGTTGGAGGTTATCTAACCGGGAAGAGGAGACGTAGGCGATTCATCGCCGAACTTCTATAACAAATCCTTGTCTCTTTTATTGCTTTATTTCCTTTACGCATTTATTTATTTTATTCTTTTCATTTATCGATTGACTAAAGGCTTCCGCAAGCGCAAAACTCTTTTATTTTTCAAACTCATTTTAAAACGCTAAAGTAGCCAAGGAATCTCATTCACCCCCCCTCTTCGATTCCAACAGATATCATTTAACGCCCGAAAGTGCACATAATATCCAACTTCCATCCTTGTTTTTACTAGAATCACAGGACTGGAGTATGAGCTATTACTAGGTCGTGTGACTACATCTCAGCGACCATCTGCTCAATTTCATTTTTCTGTCGCCCAACACTGGTCCAATTCCAGGCGTGATGCTAATGACATGCTCAAGTCCTCTACTGGGTGGTAGTCCAACAGGTTCACAAAACACATGAGCGTACGTCTCCATCAATTTTCTAATGTCACTAGCCACTGCATCCATCCTGTTACACCCTTCCTACCCCTCCAATTCACTCCATTTTAGAATTGCAGTGACTCCATATTCTACATCACATGTTTTAATGACAGCCTTAAATGAACAAATGGTCCTACTGAGTGTTCTCCCAATAGGACAATGGCCTGCTCATTCAACTTAAACTTACTGTGCATCTGTGTTCAATTCAAAACTACATCCCAAGTGTTGCAACCAATCAACTCCTACAATAAAAAGCATATGATTTAATGTGGATTTTACATTGATCCAAATCCACATCTAATCCCTTACACATACTCTGGCAATTCACACGTCCACCATCTCCAAACAAACTCCAAATGCACACTAAAATCTACCTTCAGTCCCAACTCTCCTACTAACCTTTTTGACAAAACATTATGGCTCGTCCCGCTATCCACCATCTCAATGATCTCACGTCCTTCGATTTTTCCTTTAACCTTTAATGTTCATGGTTGATTTATCCCATTGACCGAATACAAAGGTAACTCAAAAGTGTTGTACTCGATACTGTTGGAATTATTGCAGCCCATTACTTCTATTCCTGCCTGGACATCTTCGTCACCTCCCTCACCAAATCCCCTTCATCTCCTTCTTTTTCCTCCTCGGCCAAAATCGTAATTCTCAAGGATTTATTTGCAAACTTTTGTGTAGGATGATATGGTTCCTTACACTTGAAACATAATCCTTTTCCCTTTGGAGCATATACTCTTGATGTGATAAAACTTTTCCATCTTGATCCTTTTTTAACGGAATTCTTCCGTTTTTGTTGCCATTTGTAAACCTTTGATTGTTACTTGGGTTGGTTCCTCTAAGTTCACTTCTTCCCAAAGCTTCTCCCATACTTAATGAACTTGAGAAATTCGTCAACTTATTACTGTCCCTCTCCGTGGATTGAATCTGATTGACCCATCCCATATTCACTCCTCCACTCATCTAACGTCGTCCACGATCAACAACACCCCCAAAAAACTCCCTCTCCAGACCTCGGGCTAAAGTAATGGCCCGATCAACATTTCGTGGATTATGCACATACATTTTGTTCCGAATTTCATCCCTTAAAACACCTCAAAAAGTAACCAAAACACTGCTTTTTCTGAGACCTCTGCAATCTGGGCTACAATGATCTCAAACTTTTCCACGTACCAATCCACGGATTGTTGATCTTGTTTTAATGAAGCCACCAATTCAAATAGATTGATGTTATACTCACTATACCTCTTCATCAGTTCCTCAGCAAAACAATCCCCACTCATGTTTGGAATCCTAGTTTTCATTCATCGAAACCAGTGACATGTCGATCCTTGCATACTGATATATGCGAGCCTGAGTCTTGCATCGCTTGGTGTACTGTGGATGTCGAAAGGATGCTGCAACTTCTTGGTGTGCTCGACTGATAGACGTCGACTGCGATACACTGAGAAGAGTTTGAATCATAACATTCCCTTGGGCCAAATCCGATTTAACGACCAAATCGAACAAGCCAGCCCAATGATCTTCTGTTCTATCCCAATTTCATTATTGGGCAACCAGAAAATATAATGGGCCATGTATTTTTCTGCAAGTTGTGCGTCAAAGTGCAAGAAGAAAAATATTGGAGGATCATTGTATATCTATTGAGTTCTATTTCAATGATGTACGTCTCAATCAACCACTAAAAGGCAAAATTCATTCCCCAGATTCAAATTTCGCCACCTGATATACCTCCAACCCAACGACGGCCAGTTGCCGGCGCTCCATCGGCCGTCCTCCTTCTGCCCATCCTCGTACCCCGGTGTTCTGTAATTACTTCTTCCCCTGCTAAATTACTAAGATGCAAGTCACGATGTGTCATTAAATGGAGGGCACAATCTCCCCCAAGCCTATTTCCACTCTATGGGCCTCCAATTGCTGGTACTAATATTAGCATCAGAGACTCTGTGCCTAACTGAATTACAGCCCAAATTGAATTATTGAGTAGAACCCATACCAATGGTTTATTCATCTCCAGGTTGTCGTGAAACCCAATCACCGTTCCTTTTGTAACGACACAACCCATTCACCGCCAAGATTAACTCCTTTACAACCCCCGTATCTCCTTATCAATTCCGACGCTGCTACCTCCCCATCTCTATGTTGAATCTTGTCTTGAATTTTTTGGTTCCAAAGGTTCTGCAGATTCTTAAAACCAATTGATTGGGGCTTGAATCCCAAATCTATCACTTGGTCTACAGATTGCGCAGCCTCTTTGGCCATGTTGGCTCTTCCTTCTGGTGTTCTTCTCGGATCTGTGGTGCAATTTTGAAGCTATGAGTGTGTCCTTTCACATCGTTCACGACACTCGAAATTTCTGGGATGATATGTTCTTCACTGGTTTCCTACATCTCTTGTCGTAGTATCTGCTTCAATATTGTTGATCTCAGTTTCAGCCTTTTTGATCTCCTCTACCCCTCTCAACCAACTCTAGCCCGCTGATTTGTCCCCTTCAAGTGACCTCTATCTGTCAACATAGCTCCATGGTCACCAAATTTCAGCAATAATTCCTTGGTGAAGCCATCCCATGTGAGATTGGGTATACGTAAAGTAAGCTCGTAGAACCAAAAATCAGCTTCACACACACACTCAAGGGAGAAATCCCCCTTGCCCAAGCACTTGCTTGCATGTAGTCACTGTATAACTTCTCGACTACCCTCTCTTCCCTTTTCCCCCCTATTTATTCCCTTTTTCCTCCTCTAACAACTAACTACCCTTTCCTTGTTGTTCACACTCTTCATAGGTTAGTAAATGGTGGGCTTCTTCATTTGTGCCTGCTATTGGACTTAGTTAATATATTCCCGTAACATATACTTTTTTTTTATAAGACAAATATTTAATACTAATAGGAGTACAACAACCAACTTACAAGAGATTCTACATTATTGAAATATGAGGGATATACGTTAAGTAATTGTTGAGTAAGGTTGCTAGTTGTTAGTTAGGGAAGTTATAGGCTGGTCTTTATATTTGTTCATTCCATTCAATCTAATATCTATTCCAGGTAGGGGGACTCTCACATTTAAGTTATTGCCATACCTATCGTTGATGTCTCCTCTAGCTGAAATAAAAAAATATATATAAAAAAAATTTACTGCATAATCAAGTATCAAGAATTCCTAGGGATGGTGTTTACTTGAGATTAAAATCAAATTTCTGCACACTGATTACTTTTTTTTTTATTAGTGCAGCTTATCAACCATGCTCTCGAGTGGTGGAGAAAACAAAGCATGAAATTCAAAATTCATAAATCTCTCAATATAAGAAATCAAGAAAAAAAATGTTTAGTCAAGAGACAGTGGTCATAGTCATAGAGGGTTATGGACAAGAGTTTGTTGTAGCAGAAGATCAAATGCTAGACTGGGGAGGGGACATATATTTCTTATAGTATCTTTACCAAAATATTTGAGAAAGCGTTGCTCAATTCCTAGGCTTCCTGCTACATTCAGGCTAACGTAAAACCACACAAAAACGTGAGTTATTTTTACTCGGTAACTCTACCTAGATTATAAAACAGTGCAACCCATGATGATGAATTACTATCTGGCCTGTCTCCAACAGGACATCGTTCCGGTCTCTGCCCTCACTTCGATGTTGTTGGTTTCACAATTCTTCTCCAAGTCAATGAAATGGAAGGCCTGAGCAAGAAATGGAGTTTGGATCCCTATTGTACCTCTCCCTGATAAAATTTTCATCGACATTGGAGCTATCTTGCAGGTATTTTATTGTTCTTAACATTGTTATTTAGTGTCTTCTTTCTTGATTAATGTTCACTAGTTTTCACAACTACTGGCAGATGTGACGAATGGCTTTTATTGAAGCATTGAGCATAGAGCGATTGTGAACTACAAGAAAGAGAGGCTCTGCATCACCTCATTTCATAGCCCAAATTCGGATGGCAGCATCAAGCACAACATTGTTCAAAGGATTGGTGTGAGTGATTGGTTTAAGGGCTTGTTTTCTCGGGAACTTGTTGGGAACTCATACGTGAGAAACATGAGAACTTAGAGTGCTTCAGATATAGTTTCCAAGTTATCTTTTTGTTTACCGTTGACCTTGTGTTCAATTGAAGTCATATGTACAAATTTAAATCAGCTGTTGGGAACTTAAAGTGTTTTGTTTTGTTTTTGTAAACCTACGTTCTTATTACTTTTAAACTTTGTTAAGACTCTTTTAATTTAAGATTGATTCATTAGCTAATTTTTTTTAAATTTTGTTTATTAATCAGGGGAGGGGGAGGAATCGAACTCGATAGTTTTTACATTGGGGAAATAGATACTACTAGGCCAAAGCATTGTTTGTCAAGATTCAGTGACTAACTTGAGCTATATACGGTTAAAAACTGACATTTGTTTTATGAAATAGCCATTTATTTGGTTAATAAGATGCTACAGTGGGTGTATTACACCACTGCAGATACAATGGTCATCGTTGTCCCAAACACATGAGGTCCATGCTAGACCACACATCAAAAAATTGGGTCAATAATGGCCATGGGATCTACCATGAGGGTATTACCGTTGGATAGGTCTCAACCCATCAATTTGCTTAGTACGAGGAAAAATTAACCCATTTGAGCTCAACCCTGTTAATAGGAAAATAATAATGAACTAATCAGCATAACAATTAGCAAAAAGCAAACTCCTTCAAATTCTGATACTATGCAACACCTTGTGCCGTAACATAATGCTATCAGAAACACACTCTTAGGAACCATAAGCCAAGCAATATAAGAAAATCTTGCCAAGAAAGCATGAATGTTGATATTATTTTCGAATGTTTTTAAGCTTGAGAATGGTACATAGAAATGAGCTGCTTTTGTGCCTGCTTTCAAACAATTAATATTAGATTAGGCTAGTGGGCAGCAAGGTGTGATTTAGGAAGTTGCTTAGTAAGCTCAACCACAAGTAAGCATCTTCGTTGAAAAATAAAAAGAACTATTGATGAAGATGTAAGCAATGCTTGCTTGTTTACGTTTTGTATTGATTCCACATCACTTGCCACAAATGCCATAATATTATCAAAATAAAAATGTTTTACTAGTTGAAATTTGGCTTCTCCTTTAATAATTTTTTTTTTTGTGAGCCATAAATCAATGAACACAATGGTGGAGATAAAAGATATCAATAATTGGACATCAAACTATTCCGTTTCAATTTAAAAATCAAAACAATCTTACTGTCTCATTTTTACTTTCTTGACTCATGATCTTCTAACAAAATCAAAACAACTAATTTTTGAATATAATTTTTGAAAAATTATTTCCTAAAATAATCCTCTGAATATGAAAAACACAACCAACGGTAGCTCAATTTTTTAGCAATACATGGGAAGATAACTACTATTTCTCCTTTCCTTTCTCGAAAGTTTAGATCAAAGTATTGAAAACTCGTGAAGCCACACTAAATAAAAACAATAAAAAAATATTTTGTTTATAATTTCTATAAATATAAAATATTATCTGATGAAGATGCTAAATAAAATATATGCACCAGCTGAGTTTGGGTTTTGTTATTTTGAACAATGAAAAGATAAAAAAAACAGCTTTTGTTTTAACATGTGCACCACTTGTGTCTATCAATGCATGCATATCACGTGCGATGATAGACTCAGGCGGTGTGCGTGAGTTACGTGCACCTGACATCATTAGGGTGCATGTGGTGCATGCAATCGGTGCACATGAGATACGTGCACTAGGTCAGACACACAATAACAATTAAACCAGTGCACCGTTAGCATCCAACTTCGTGCATCTCAACAATAAAACACATGCACCTGTACAATAAAGTATTTATTTGTCAAAACATACATTTTGAGACTAAAATATTAGCATTTGCACCACTATAACAATAAATGTAGCTGTTTGTTACAAAGATATACATGTATTGAGCAATTTACAACAAAATTTGTAATTTTGTGTTACAAGCTATACTATTGAAATCAGCTTTAGAATGTTTGGCCACTGGTTGTATCAAACAATTGTATCATATATGAATTTCCAAATTTTAAGAAGAAAATTAACAATTTAGTTTTATTACTCAACACATGTTGTCAAATACATATACTATCTTCTCCGATCTTTACAATGTGGTATTTGCAATATCGTCCTGTTGTATAAAATTTCTCTCAAAGTGTATCTCAGGAAAAAATAAGAATGGCTTCAAAAACAATTTTTATGTCGAGGTGAGATTTGTAATCTCCGTCCTTAAGACAATATTGCCCAGCTATGGTGCTAACGGTTTGCTATGGCAATTTGTCTCCCAAGATACAACGACTATGACTTGTGATAGGAGCACTCCAAATCACAAGTCCTCAAACCACAAAGGTTCAAAGCACTCAATTTGAAGAACAACAAATGCTCTCAAATTTCACTAAAAATCATGAATGAATTTCGAAAATTCTGTATGAAATCAAGTGGGTTCATGTTGGTTATATAGTAGACCAAAAGCCATGTCCAAAGGACACCATTTGGAGGCACCATTTGGCCAAAAATCGCACCCCAAACATGAATGGACATACTATTTCACAAATCTGAAATAGGGATCGATCGATCGAGCATCCCGCTCGATTGATCAAGCTCCTGTAGCAACCAACAACAAAGTTCTGGTCCGGTCGATCGATCGAGCAACTGTGCTAGATCGATCTAGCCTTTAAATTTTTTTTCAAACTTTCGTTTTTCCAACAATCCCCCACATGAATTAAATTTTATGCATGTATGCAATTGAGTGGTGTAAACCAAGACACTTGAACCCACACCATAACAATTCTAACCTCCGTATTGGTTTCTTACGGTTGTGTCCGTTTCGGCCATGGACCACGCTTGGTTTCATAAGTGCTTTCCATTCTTTGAAGCGGCCACATTTCGCACTTACGTAGGTGATCTCCTAGAAGAGTATCCCGCTATACTCCAACAAATTCTAATATGTCTTAGAAATCATTAAAGACCTTTTGCCTATCCTCATACCCATTTTGCAGGCTACACCCCTTATCATAGGAATGGGTCGGAGATTAATTCTCCAAGGTGTTTATAAAATCTTGTAGTTTGGTTGTCCCTTTTGAACCTAGATCTTGGGATCTCCAGTCACATATGTTGGGTATCCACCACAAGATTTTGATTATAGGGTTTAATCCCATTCCCCTCGATAAACTATATACTTGATCTATAGGCAAGCCTTTCGTGAGCGGATCCGCAATATTCTCATTTGACTTCACGTAGTCAATGGACATAATGCCATTTGAGATCAACTGCTTAATAGTATAGTGTCTACGACGTATATGTCTAGACTTACTATTATACATGCTACTCTGTGCCCTTCCTTAGCAGATTGGCTATCACAATGTATTTTAATTGCAGGCACAGGTTTTTCCCAACAAGGAATTTCTTCCAAGAAACTTCTAAGCCATTCGGCTTCTTCTCCCGCTTTATCCAAAGCTATGAATTCAGATTCCATAGTGGATCTAGCAATACAAGTTTGTTTGGTAGATTTCCACGACACTGCAGCCCCTCCAATGGTAAACACATAACCACTTGTCGACTTGGAGTCTTGTGTGTCCGATATCCAATTTGCATCACTGTATCTGATGTGACTAGAAATAGACACATCTTGAGTGCTTAATTGTCTACGATTTGGTAGGTTTTGATGGATAAATTGATACGTATGCTACCTAATCGTATATTTGTGTAATTGTAGGTACAATCGAAGAAAACGAGCTAAAAACGATGTGTAAAGACCAAGGAGAGACATGTACATGACAAGGACTCAAAGTTGATCAAGAAAAGGGCAAAAACGTAATTTTGGAGGTGGCAATCGATCGCCCGGAAGTGGAAATCGATCGCCTATGGACAGAAACATTTACATCAAAAATTACGGGTCAGCGATCGATCGCGAAGAAGTGGCGATCGATCGCCAAAGTCTACTGGAGCTCGGCGATCGATCGCCACTTTATAGCGATCGATCGCCTCAATGATTTTTCCGAAAAAAAATAATGCAGCGATCGATCGCCACATTCAAGGCGATCGATCGCCGAAGAGTCCGAAAATAAGGAAATTAGGTCTTTTACCATGTTTAGAAGATTGTAACCTATTTTATCAACCACCAACCCCCATAACTCGGATTATTCAGTTCTTAGGCATAGTTTTTAGTAGTTTTTCATACTTTAGAATATTTTGGAGATTTTAGGTTATTTTGCTTTCAAGTTTTCTTCAAGAACAACGAAGAACGGAACCGGAATCGACAAGCCAGAATCGTGATTTATATTAGTAATTTCTTTTCCTTTATTTATTTAATGTTTTCCATTGAATTTTTATTGTTTTTAGATTTAATTATGCTAGGCTAAAACTCTTCGATTCTTGGTTGAAGGGATACCTGCTTTTGGAATTGAACCTTTTATGAAAATTTGGTTTGATTGTTGAATTATATTTCGATTTCAATTCGTTTCTTAAATTTCGAATTCCATGATTGTTGTGTTTGTGTATTAGACCGATCACCTAATATTCATTTGCATAATCGATAGTTTGTTAAGAAACAACTAAGATCAATAATTAACCGGCTGTAGGTGTTATTGAATTCTTAGGAGAAACGGTTGAATAATCAATTTTAACGGCTGTAGTTTTCATTGATTAGATTTATCGAACTCATTAGTTTTGAAAACTATCATTGATTTAATCATTAACGGCTGTAGTGGTGATTAGAGATTTGGTAAGGGTTGAATTGAATGCTGTTTTCTCTTTGACTACGAATAAGATGAGTAGGAATTGAATTTCCAATCGATAGATAATTGAAAGGATTCGAATGTTTTGATTTGATGATTAAAAGATAATTTTCCAAAAGTACGGTTACCTGGAAACCAAGAATCGCTTCACTCTCATAAGTTTAATCATCTTAGTAATCTCGTTAATTAGTTTAATTTTAGAATTTGCTTAGTAGTAATCATTCATCCTAAAACCCCCTTGTTACTATTCGCTTTTGGCACAAAATAAATTTACCTTCCCTGTGAGATCGATCCCTACTTCCACTACTACATATTTTTGTCATTAACTGAAGAAGGGTTAATTTGGGCGTACACGATAAACGCTACCAAATTTTGGCGCCGTTGCCGGGGAAGGCAACATTTATTTGTGTCGGTTTTTTTTATTTTTTTATTTTTATCCCGCATTACTACTTTGGTTTGTTAATGAGTACAGGTGGATCGTTCAATCACGAAGATAACTTTCACTACGATCCTGAGATTGAGAGGACGCTACATCAGAGAAGGAGAGAAGCAAGGCTGCTTGAAGAGGAAGAGAGGAACAACATGGCTGCAAATCAAAGCTTGAGGCAGCTCGCAAATCCTAACTTGGATCAACAACCACTCTGCATCAGTTTCCCTGCTCTGGCCAATAACGTAAATTTCGAACTCAAATCTGGTTTAATTCACTTATTGCCAGCTTTTCATGGTCTTGCAGGAGAAAACCCACATAAGCATCTGATGGAGTTCCATGTGGTGTGCACTACCATGAAACCATCCGGAATCACTGAGGATCAAATAAAGCTAAGAGCATTCCCATTTTCTCTAAAGGACGCTGCAAAAGACTGGCTCTTCTACTTACCATCCGGGTCGATCACCACGTGGACTGACTTACAAAGGGTATTCCTAGAAAAATACTTCCCAGCTTCAAGGGCAACGAACTTGAGGAAAGAGATATATGGTGTGAAGCAGCTCTACGAGGAATCACTACACGAGTACTGGGAGAGATTCAAGAAGTTGTGCGCAAGTTGTCCACAACACCAGATAAGTGAACACCTTCTCATCCAATACTTTTATGAAGGTTTACTTTCTTTTGACAGGAACTTAGTGGATGCGGCAAGCAGAGGAGCATTTATAGATAAAACAGCGGAGGAAGCTAGAAGGTTGATAGCTAACATGGCGGCCAACTCCCAACAATTCGGATCTGTGCGCCATGGACAACCGCAAAGAAAAGAGGTAAACGTATCAAACTTAGAACAACAACTGATAGACCTCACTTTTCTTGTGCGTGGTATGGCAGGTGGAAATGTAGGTAAGACAAAGCCGTGTGGAATCTGTTTGGCTGCGAACCATTCCACAGACGCATGCCCCTCACTACAAGAGACAACCACGGAGAACGTAAATGCTGCGGGAGGATTCCCTGGCCCCCCACAAAGGAGTTATGACCATCCACCAAACAACTACAATCAAGGGTGGAGGGACCATCCGAACCAAGGATATGGAAACCCGCAGATGCACCAACCTCAACCCTACAGACCGCCATACCAGAGGCCTCCACCACCGCCAGCGCACCCTCCTTCTGACAGGTTAGAACATAGCATTAAAATTATTGCTGAAAATAGTTTACAATTTCAACAGGAGACGAGGGCAAGCATCCAGAGCCTGACGACACAGATGGGACAACTGGCAACTTCAATCAGCAAGATCGAAGCAAGGATTTCAAATGGACTGCCATCACAACCAGAGATGAACCCCCGGGAAAATGTGAGTGCTATCACAGTGAATGTGAATGAAGATGCAACTGAAGAGAAGGTGGTACTGATGCCACTTTAGAAAGAAGAGATGACGGAGACAGAGACAGACGTTGAAGAGCCAATGCAAGGGGAGGAACCCCGAGGTAAGTACCCCAAACTTTCTGAATATAAAGAACCACCCCCTTTCCCCCAAGCATTGAAGGACAATAGGAAAGGTGCCGGACTCAAAGGGCTCTACGAGATGAGTCCACGCGGCAAAGAGCAAGCCCCATTGCATGAAACCGTGAAAGAGGATCAAAGCAAGGAACACAAGGGGCAGCCCAAGTTCGAGCTCAATGACAATGTTTCGGCGGATAACCAAAGAAGCATCCCCATTAAATGCAAGGATCCAGGTATGTTCTTCATCCCATGTGAGATTAGGTCTATAAGGATTGAGAAGGCTATGCTCGATTTAGGATCGTCCATAAATGTCATGCCTTACTCAATGTACACTCAACTGAAAATGGGACCTTTAAAAAGAAATAGCGCAGTTATTCACTTAGATGATAAATCCACTGTCGTACCTATGGGGATAGTAGAGGACGTAGTTGTGCATGTAAAGAACTTGGTCTTCACAGCCGATTTCTATGTCTTAGACATGAGAAATGGTGACCCTTCCAGTCTAATTATTTTAGGAAGACCATTCTTGAAATCATCAAACTCAGTAATCAATATGAATAGCGGTTTGATAACCATGGAGTCTAATGGTGAAATTGAAAAATTCAACATGTATGAACCCATTAAACCTCTTGAGCATTCTAGTTACGCTATTGATGTACATGACGACTATGATTCTGATTTCGATAATGATGAGTTGTGGGAGATGGAAAAGGCTACTGATTGCCTTAACGATAAGAAAGGTATAGATTCGAGCTCTTTTCCTACCGTTCATACGATTGCTACTCTGTCTACTCATGATACTTCTGATTCTCTTATTTCTCACTTGCAGGATCGTACCAATGGAAAGAAGCATCCTCCGGATAAACCATGTCAAGCAAGTGGTGAAAGAGTAAGGACTGGGCATAACCACTCAAAGACCAACAAACCGAAATACCGAGGAGTGAAGAAGATATTGAGGTGGTTAAGGAAGGATAGAGCAACACTGCATCAACCACCTTGATAGAGGACTGGCGTCGGGCCACCGACGTTAAACAGAGGCGCTGCTTGGGAGGCAACCCAAGGGGAGTTAGTTTCCCTTTTACCCTTTTATTTTTATTGCGTTTTAGTTGAACTTTTCTTTTCTCTTGTCTTTTTGCCTTACATTGGGGACAATGTAAGATTTAAGTATGGGGGAGGGATTAGTAGTGTGTTATTGTTTTTTTATTGCAAAAATACAAAAAAATCGAAATATTTAAAATTTTGAGCTCATAGTTAGTAATGAACACATGCTTAGAATCACTAGCCCATGATGAAACCTAATTGATATCATGCATGCTTTTGAACATAGGTGAATCGTTAACTTTGGAACACTTTGAACTCTAATGCAAAGTGTACTTTGACTTAGTAAGTTGAATATTTTGAGCACATTATTGTCATGACTTGTGAAGTGTGCATAACTTAGTGAAGATTGTGTGAACTTTGTGATAGTCTTAAGAAGTCTCTAATACATGCTAGAACTTAACTACATGCTCTTTGAGGCGTATGTCTAGACTACTTGCAAACATGAAAGTGATATAGGCAATCTTTGATGCGTTTGAGCCTTTCAAGCCTACCATGTAAACAAAATCATTCTCTAGTACCTATTTTGAGCTTTAAATGTAAAAGGATGGTAGTATGCTAAGCATACTAAAGACCCCCATTCAACATTTCTTTACTAGCTTATCATCCTACCCTTTAAGCCTAAATGTGATTTTAATCCATACCTTTTAAGGGAGTATGATGTATTTCATTCAAATGCACTTGGGAATCATTGAAGTATATTTGTGAGCTTAATTGTCAAAAGAATGGAATGCATGAAAGAAAAAGGGATGCCTTGAAAAAAAATAGATAAAAATATGACTCCAAGGGGAGCCAAGGCACAAAAGAAGAAAAGTGTTGAAATAAACCTTGTGAAAAAGAACGAAGTCGAAAAAATTCATACAAGAAGAGAAGCTTTTAGTGTACATATCATCATACTCTCTTACTTGATATATCCTTACCTTTCTTTCATAAGCCAATACCTAGGCCACACTACAAGCTAATAAAGACCTACTTGATTTATGTTTGCAAAGTAGCTAAGATAGTGGAGAAGAGTGTGCAAGTGAGCTTATACTTGTGTTAGTGTATGACTTGAACTATTATGGCTTTGCATATTTTGGATCTATAATTTGTACACAACACTTGTTTATGACCACACACACACGTTCACTACTTCGTTGGGTACGAAATGTTTAGGGATTGAACTTGTTCCACTGTTAATTTTTCACCGCCGTTCATTATTATGCATGTTAAAATTGTTGAGGCATTAAAGTGAGAACAAGTTGCTTTGTTATGAACCTATGAGCCAACCAAAAATATTGTAGTTTTATTTGTTTACTCGAGGTCGAGTAAAGAGTAAGTATGGGGAGTTTGATGTGACTAGAAATAGACACATCTTGAGTGCTTAATTGTCTACGATTTGGTAGGTTTTGATGGATAAATTGATACATATGCTACCTAATCGTATATTTGTGTAATTGTAGGTACAATAAAAGAAAACGAGCTAAAAACGATGTGTAAAGACCAAGGAGAGACATGGACATGACAAGGACTCAAAGTTGATCAAGAAAAGGGCAAAAACGTAATTTTGGAGGTGGTAATCGATCGCCCGGAAGAGGAAATCGATCGCCTATGGACAGAAACATTTACATCAAAAATTACGGGTCAGCGATCGATCGCGAAGAAGTGGCGATCGATCGCCAAAGTCTACTGGAGCTCGGCGATCGATCGCCACTTTATAGCGATCGATCGCCTCAATGATTTTTCCGAAAAAAAATAATGCAGCGATCGATCGCCACATTCAAGGCGATCGATCGCCGAAGAGTCCGAAAATAAGGAAATTAGGTCTTTTACCCTGTTTAGAAGATTGTAACCTATTTTATCAACCACCAACCCCCATAACTCGGATTATTCAGTTCTTAGGCATAGTTTTTAGTAGTTTTTCATACTTAGAATATTTTGGAGATTTTAGGTTATTTTGCTTTCAAGTTTTCTTCAAGAACAACGAAGAACGGAACCGGAATCGACAAGCCGAAATCGTGATTTATATTAGTAATTTCTTTCCTTTATTTATTTAATGTTTTCCATTGAATTTTTATTGTTTTTAGATTTAATTATGCTAGGCTAAAACTCTTCGATTCTTGGTTGAAGGGATACCTACTTTTGGAATTGAACCTTTTATGAAAATTTGGTTTGATTGTTGAATTATATTTCGATTTCAATTCGTTTCTTAAATTTCGAATTCCATGATTGTTGTGTTTGTGTATTAGAGCGATCACTTAATATTCATTTGCATAATCGATAGTTTGTTAAGAAACAACTAAGATCAATAATTAATCGGCTGTAGGTGTTATTGAATTCTTAGGAGAAACGGTTGAATAATCAATTTTAACGGCTGTAGTTTTCATTGATTAGATTTATCGAACTCATTAGTTTTGAAAACTATCATTGATTTAATCATTAACGGCTGTAGTGGTGATTAGAGATTTGGTAAGGGTTGAATTGAATGATTTTCTCTTTGACTACGAATAAGATGAGTAGGAATTGAATTTCCAATCGATAGATAATTGAAAGGATTCGAATGTTTTGATTTGATGATTAAAAGATAATTTCCCAAAAGTACGGTTACCTGGAAACCAAGAATCGCTTCACTCTCATAAGTTTAATCATCTTAGTAATCTCGTTAATTAGTTTAATTTAGAATTTGCTTAGTAGTAATCATTCATCCTAAAACCCCCTTGTTACTATTCGCTTTTGGCACAAAATAAATTTACCTTCCCTGTGAGATCGATCCCTACTTCCACTACTACATATTTTTGTCATTAACTGAAGAAGGGTTAATTTGGGCGTACACGATAAACGCTACCAGTATCCTTCCAATACAGCAGGATATCTTGTATAGTACAATCCATAGTTCATGGTGTATCTTAAATATTTAAGTACCCTCGTCAATGCCTTCCAATGGTCATTGTTTGGATTGCTCGTGAATCTACTTAGTTTGCCAACCGAATATGCAATATCAGGACGTGTACAGTTCATGAGATACATGAGACTGCCAATTATCCTTGAGTATTCTAATTGCATGACAGGGTCCCCTTTGTTTTTAACCAAATGTAGATTCGGATCATAGGGTTTTTTACAGACGACGTGTCATTCGCGAGAAATTTCTCGAGTAGTTTCTCAACATAATGAGACTGTGACAACACTCGTCCTTCAGATATCTTGGAGATTTTAATTCCAAGTATCACACCAGCTTCGCCCATATCTTTCATTTCAAAATGTTTTATCAACATTTTCTTTGTCCCGTTGATGATTTCTAAGTTGCTTCCCACTATGAGCATATCATCAACGTCCAAGCATACTATTACATATGCTTTAGGCATGTTTTTCATATATACACATTTATCGCACTCATTAATTTTGAAACCATTTGACAACATAGTTTTGTCAAATTTTTCACGCCATTGTTTTGGCGCTTGCTTAAGCCCATACAATGACTTAACGAGTCTACACACCTTTTTCTCTTGTCCGGGAACAACAAAACCCTCGGGTTGTTTCATATAAATTTCCTCCTCAAGTTCCCCATTGAGGAATGCCGTTTTACATCCATTTGATGTATCTCTAAATTGTTTAGAGCAGCGATAGCAATGATCACTCTAATGGACGTAATTCTCGTGACTGGTGAATATGTATCAAAGTAATCAAGGCCTTCTTTTTGTCTATATCCCTTTGCCACGAGTCTCGCCTTGTACTTATCAATTGAACCATCCGACTTATATTTCCTTTTAAGAATCCATTTGCATTCTAATGGTTTACTTCCAGTTGGAAGGTCTACCAATTCCCACGTTTGGTTTTGCATTATGGATTCTATCTCGCCATTAATAGCCTATTTCTACGTAAGAGCATCAGGGCTAGATAAGGCGTCACTAACCGATCTTGGTTCATTGTCCAACATATATGTCATGAAGTCAGGACCATAAGTCTTAGCCACTTTGGTCCTCTTGCTACGTCGTGGTTCTACTTCCTTAATAGAGTCACGGTTAGCGTCTTCATACACCCATTTCTTAGGGCTCATTTCCTTGTTAGTTTTGTAAGGAAACCCTCTTCAAAAAATACAACATTTCTTGATTCCATGATTGTACCTTCATGCACATCACTTATTTCAGATTTATGTACTAAAAATCGATATGCACTACTATTGTTAGGGTTTCTGCGCTTTTGGTTCGATATCTTCGAATCTACTACGAATTGGACGAAGCCAAGGCACCGTATCTCTTCCTTGCACCTGGACGAAACTTTCTACACCGGTCGCCGCCTCTACCGACGCCGGAGCCCGCCGGAATCGTATGAAATGCGTGCGTGAACAGTGTGCAAAATTGGATTCTTCATGATTCTCAAGATGTCGGGATAGCCCATCATGTTGTCGGCTATAAGATACGTGGTGACGTACGAGCAGGTATACCCAGTATTTATATATTCATGCATACATGTATTTTAATGTGATGTTTAAGGTTCAGTGATTGAGTTTGATAATTGAGTTTAATACACGTGGAATGGTGGATACGTCGAGTACGTGATCCGGGTATACGAGTTGATTATTGATGCCTTTGGCATGATCGATATGCGAAGTGGTTGAGAATGAGATTAATTGAGCTGCCTTTGAGATAAGATTCCTCGTGATTAAGTATAAATGATAAATTGTGGTTATGTCGTATTTATTGCATTGATGAGTATCATGCTTTGAATAATGATATTGAACATGATGTTTATGCAAGTATATAAGATTGAAACAAGAACAGTTCGTGATAGCTATTGTTGGGAAAACGATTTCTAAAGTTTTAGTAATTACAAACCGGATATTAAAGACAAACTGGATGAAGTCCTACCGGATATTAAAGACCAACTGGAAAAAGACTCCTACCGGGTGAAGACATAAACTGGATGCCTACCAACTGGACAAGACTCAAACTGGATGGACATAAACTGGATAAGTCACCAACTGGATGGACATCAATCGGAAGAAGTCACCAACTGGATAAGACATAAACTGGATAAGTCACCAACTGGATGGACATCAACCGGAAGAAGTCACCAACTGGATAAGACATCAACTGGATGGACATCAACCGGAAGAAGTCATCAACTGGATGGACATCAACCGGAAGAAGTCACCAACTGGATAAGACATCAACTGGATGGACATCAACCGGAAGAAGTCATCAACTGGATGGACATCAACCGGAAGAAGTCACCAACTGGATAAGACATCAACTGGATGGACATCTACTGAACAACTATCAACTGAATAGTCTCTCACTGTACAAGGACACCAACTGGTCATAAGAGGATGAACGACCAGTTGAACAAAGAGAACCAGCAGAAGTCTGAGCTTCCAGTTAGAGCACTAAGCAACGAGACAAAATCAGTACAACATTCTCTGACAAAGGTACAACAGAGCGGCGCACCCTGCTATATCTCCGCCACCATTACCGTCAGAGTGAAAAGAGCAGTTGCTTTACAAAATAGGAAAGAAGACAATATGAAATTGGAAAGCTAATCTCTTCCATATACAGAAAGGCTACCGTTGGACATCCAAACCTATAAATACATCCAAGCAGAGAATGAAGAAGTGCTGAGCGATTTTCAACTAAGAGATATACTTCAAAGCAAACACGAAAGTCATACGACTGATATTCCAAACGTTCAGCGAAGAGCAGACAAATAGCAAAACTGAATCTGTGACAGATTATCTTCAATTGAAGTCTGCTGCTCAAAAACTCTCAAAGCTAGAAAGTGTATTCTGTAAAGAGTGTCATAGAATCCATTGTAACCAAAAGTTAAGAAGTGTGTGATTGCTAGGAGTTTAGGCCAAGTGTGTTAGTGCCTAAGAAGGTTGTATACTGTAAAAGTGTAAACCAAGTCTTCTAGTGAATCCTTCCTGCAAAGGAAGAAGGGGAGACGTAGAAGCGTTGTGCTTCGAACTTCCAGAAACAACTCTCGTGTTATTTGTTTATTGCTTTATTACTTCAGTTTTATTCCTCACAAGTTTTGTAGACGTCTTCCGCACTATAACAAGTGTCTACTGACTTGCCTGATATTGAGAAGCAACTGTAATACTTAACAGTTTACAGTTAACCAGAAAAAGAAATCGAAATTGTATCTAGTGTTTATTCAACCCCCCCCCCCTTCTAAACACTACCCCGATCCTAACAAGTGGTATCAGAGCTTAGGTCTTCTCAATCTTGAGAAATTACCATTTACCAAAAACTGATGGCCTCATTCAGCAAGATTCCAATGTTCAAGAAAGACGAATATGATGACTGGAGGATCCGTATGCAAGCACATTTAAGTGCTCAAGATGATGATATGTGGTATGTAATCACTGAAGGACCTTTGAAGATCATGAAAATCAATACAGCTGCTTCTATCACAAGTGGTGATCCACAAATGGTAGAAAAGGAAAGATCTCAATGGTCAAATGAAGACAAGAAAAAAGCAAATCTAGACAACGTTGCTAAGGACATTCTGTTCAAAACTTTGGACAAAAATATGTTCAACAAAATAAAGATGTGCCCTACAGCCAAAGAAATCTGGGAGAAGATTGCTCAACTCTGTGAAGGAAATGATCAAACCAAAGAAAACAAGCTTACTGTGGCTTTACAGAAGTTTGAGCATATCAAAATGATAAATGGAGAAACTCTCAACGAGTACGATGAAAGAGTGACTGGAATAATCAATGAACTAAACAGTCTGGGTAAGGAATTACCCAACAGAGAAGTCACTCTCAAAGTAATGAGAGGTCTACCAAGAGAATGGGATGTCAAGACCATTGCTATGAGAGAATCGAAGGACATCAACAAAATAGATCTACATGATCTGTTTGCTGATTTAAAAGCCTATGAATTCGAATTAGGCATTCGGGTTGAAGATGAACCAAGTACCAGTCAACCAACAAAAGCTCTCACTGCATCAGAGTCTCTGCCCACTCCTACAGAAATGACTCCAGAAAAGATGTGTAATGATGCTATGGCAATGTTTGTAAAGAAATTTGGGAAATTCATGAAGAAGAATCAGAGATCTTATCAATCATATCCTCGGAGGCAGAGTTCCAAAGGAAATTCAGAAGAAGAAGAGCGAGTATGCTTCAACTGCCTCAAACCAGGGCACTTCATTGCAGACTGTCCTAAACCCAAGAAGGATGATCACAAAAGAGGATCCAAGGATTACAGAAAATCCAAAGAAACCAGAAGATCATCCAAAAAGGACAGAGATCAATCAAGCTTGATTGTGAACAATCAAGGGAGTTGAACTGCCTAAGGGAAACAGCCAGTCTCCTAGTGAAGGAAAGAGATGAAGCCAAGAATGCTTACCAGAAACTTAGCAAACTGGTTAGCACTTGGAATGCGTCGACTACCAGAAAGGATGAAATGCTTGAGTCTATAAGGCTTGCTGGTGATTTAACAGGCATAGGCTATAATAGCAATGACAGCAGTTCATCTGGTAATGAACCTCAACTGTGTCTAACAAAAGGCAAGGTTCAATCAATGAACTTTGTAAGATCTAGCACAGTATATGACCCTTACGAACTGGTTAAAGAACCTGTTAAAGCAACACTCATCAAGGAACAGGCACAGCACAGAGGTATCGGTTATGTAGAACCACTCAAAGAGGCTAAACCGAGGCAAAAGTTCAGAAATTAACTTAAACCCACTGGTCGAGCAGCTAGAGAGGTTAAACCCAACTGGTACTACAACTGTAAACCTGTCCAGAAGAGGTATATGCTAAATAACAGGAACTACAAACCAAAAGCACATGCATACACATATTATCACACTCCACAGTCAAAATCATCACCTATATCTATAAAAGCACACACATTTCAGAACACACACCGACCTAAGTCATTCAGGGTCATACAAGTGTGGGTTCCGAAAGGACTAATCCTACCAGGACCCAAGTAGGATTGGGTACCAATCATTCTATCGCCTTAATTGCAGGAAACTAGAATGCATCCAGTTCGGAGCTCATAATGGTTTCTGGACAGCGGATGCTCTAGACATATGACAGGGAATGCGAGCTTATTGTCTGAACTGGTGGACTCCACCGGACCCAGAATAACTTTCGGAGACAACGCGAAAGGTAGAACCGTGGGTAAGGGTAAGATTATCTACGGTAACATCATCATTAAAGATATTCTTTTAGTTGAAAATCTATGCTACAACTTGATTAGCATAAGTCAATTGTGTGACAATGGTCATTCCGTAGAATTCAATCAGCACTCATGCACAATCAAATCTATTGATGGTAGTATACTACTTGTAGGTAGAAGGCATGATAACACATATAAAATTGATTGGAATCTTAATCAGCCTATCTCTTCTACTTGCTTAGCTGCTCTAAATTCATCCAAAAATTGGCTTTGGCACAAACGGTTGAGTCACTTAAACTTTAAAACTATTGCCAGTCTGCGTAAACTTGATCTAGTTGTTGGACTGCCCCAAATTGAGTTCTCAAAAGACAAGATCTGTGCAGCATGCCAACTTGGTAAGCAAATCAGATCCTCCTTTAAGAACAAAGGGAGTAAATCTTCTTCTCGGTGCCTAGAGTTGCTGCATATGGATCTATTTGGTCCTATATCAGTAACAAGTCTAGGGGGAATGAAGTATACTCTAGTGGTAATAGATGATTACACTCGTTTCACGTGGGTCTTGTTCCTAAGTGGCAAAGATCAGGCTACTCCAAAGCTGATCAAATTACTGAAAAGACTCCAAAATGAGAAATCGTGTGGGATAGATAGAATTCGCAGTGATAAAGGTACTGAGTTCACCAATCAATCACTCGAATCATATCTAGATGACCTTGGTATTAAACACGAATACTCTGCAGCTAGAACTCCTCAACAAAACGGAGTTGCTGAGCGTAGGAACCACACTTTGAAAGAAGCTGCGCGAACTATGCTCGCGGAATCAGAAATATCGCAGAGATTTTGGGCAGAAGCTGTCAACACAGCATGTTATACGCAGAACAGATCAATGATTAATAAGCGAGCAAATAAAACCCTTATGAGATCTGGAATGGCAGTAAGCCAAATATTTCCTATTTCCATGTGTTTGGTTGCAAATGTTTTATTCACAACAATGGAAAGACTCATCTCACCGCTTTTGATGCCAAATCTGATGCTGGAATATTCCTTGGCTATTCTACAGTTAGTAAGGCATTCAGAGTATTTAATAATAGAACTCTTAATGTAGAAGAATCAGTGCATGTAAAATTTGATGAACCTACTGACTGTATACTATCTGATATACAAATCAACAACTTGAGTAATCGACTGGAAAGCACTTACATTGACGAAAATGTTGATGATGAGATTGATTACAGAAGCAGGACTGACTGCTCCTTAGAACCAGAAGTTCCTGAAGCTCAAGCAGAGGAGTCTGCTGGCCAACAAGCACTGCAGCCAGCTTCAAATGAAACAGTAGTATCTACCCCTGCTGCAGCAGAAGGAACAAATGAGAAAGATGAGTCAATCAGAACCTCTGATTTGCCTACTCACATCCAGTCAACTGAAGAACTCAATCCTCTTGGACCTTCGCTCCGGTGGAAGAAGGATCATCCACCTGAGCAGGTCATCGGTAACCCTCTTGCTCCTCTACGCACCAGAGGACAAATGATTAATGAATTTCTTCATGCTGCATTCATATCTCATATAGAACCTAAGAAGATTGATGACGCTATATTAGACCCAAGTTGGGTAGAAGCAATGCAGGAAGAACTAAATCAGTTTGAGCGAAACAAAGTATGGTATCTAGTACCACGACCACAGCATCACACTGTAATTGGCACCAAATGGGTGTTTAGAAATAAATTAGACAAAAACGGTACAGTAATCAGAAATAAGGCAAGATTAGTTGCACAGGGCTACAGACAGGAAGAAGGCATTGATTTCGATGAAACCTTTGCCCCTGTAGCTCGACTAGAAGCAATTCGCATATTTCTTGCAGTTGCTGCGTTTAAAGACTTTAAAGTCTATCAGATGGATGTTAAGAGTGCATTTCTTAACGGCAAACTCCAGGAAGAAGTCGATGTTGAACAACCTCCTGGATTTGAAAACCATCAGCAGCCATCTCATGTTTTCTGTCTCAATAAAGCCTTGTATGGTCTAAAGCAAGCTCCCCGTGCCTGGTATGAAACTTTATCAAAATATTTGACAGAACACAATTTTATTATTGGCACGGTGGACAAGACCCTTTTTAAATTTACAAAGGGAGACCATACTCTGCTTGTTCAAATTTATGTTGATGATATTATTTTCGGAAGTACTAACTCAAAATTGTGCGAAAGATTCTCTAAAATTATGCATGACCAGTTCGAGATGAGCATGATGGGAGAACTATCATTTTTCTTAGGATTGCAAGTCAAGCAATCTAGTGAAGGAATCCTGATCAATCAGTCTAAATACACTAAAGAGCTACTGAAGAAATATGGAATGAGTACCAGCTCAGCTGCTGCTACACCAATGAGCTCATCTGCCAAACTCGACTTGGATAATTCAGGAATACCAGTCGAAGTTACAATGTATCGAGGCATAATCGGATCTTTACTATATTTGACAGCCAGCCGACCAGATATTATGTTTGCAGTATGTATGTGCGCCCGGTTTCAAGCAAATCAAGCAGTCGCCCTTCACTGCAGTCAAAAGGATCCTAAAATATTTGAAAGGCACTGAGAATGTCGGTCTATGGTATCCAAGAGACTCAACCTTCAATCTTATCGGATACTCAGATGCTGACTATGCTGGATGCAAAATTGACAGGAAAAGCACCAGTGGGTATTGTCAATTCCTTGGTGATCGATTGATATCATGGGGTTGCAAGAAACAGACATCCATTGCAACTTCCACTGCAGAAGCAGAGTACCTTGTTGCTGGAAGCTGCTGTGCTCAACTGCTCTGGACTCAGCAACAACTCAGAGACTATGGAATTCAGTCTACAGAGGCTCCTATTTTCTGTGACAATACATCTGCCATTGCCATAACGTACAATCCAGTTCTTCATACTCGTACTAAACATATTGACATCCGTCATCATTTTATCAGAGATCATGTCATGAAGAAAGAAATTCGGCTGGAGTATATTTCTACAGAACAACAGGCAGCAGACATCTTCACAAAGCCCCTACCGGACGCTAAGTTTTCTTACTTTCGAAATATTCTTGGTTTAATTGAAATTACTTCTTGATTATAATGAATTCAGGGGGAATTAGTTAGTTTATGTGCATAAATTTAGGGGGAATTTCTGTTATAATTCTATCATGGTTATTTAAGCTCAGCTGGTAATACAATGGTCAGCTGCAGTAGGTGTATCCGAACCAGTAGGACTCCACAACCAGTGGATGTTTTCCTACCAGTCGAACCCTACATACCAGTTGATGTTACCAAATATGCTTTGACAAAAATAACCCTCGATACTTATTAACCTAATGAACGTCGGAATTCAAAACTACTTTTGGTTAAAAATAAATTATTTCACTCCCGCCTAAATCCTGTTCTTTCATTTATTTGTTAAATCTTTTTAAACCGTTAGATGATCGCCACGTATACATGTGTCCGCTCATCTACAGTACGACGTTACATATACTTCCTTTTTCACCGCCATTAGTTTCACTACTCTTCTTCTCCAACAAATCACTGCGATTTTTTTTTCTCTTTCAGAAAACTTACTCTAACAAACTGCTGCTACTTCTTCCTCTTACTCACTCAAAATGTCGAAGAATGTTCAGCCAAGTTTCATCACCAATGCTATTCACGTCGATTTTCATTCAATATCCACATCCTCTGATGAAACCAAAGAGTTGATACAAAGGCTGGATACCTCCGGACTCCTGGTAATCTTGAGCCAGACCCCTTCCTTTTACAAGTACGAACTACAAGAGTTCTTTGCTACTGCCAAAGTTGTGGATGACCCGTGGTGGCATCCGTCTCTGGACAATCAGTCACCATCACCCAACCAGAATTTGCCACTCACCTGTGCCTACCCTCTACCGGACTCACTGATTTTTCGACTATTCCGGCAGAACTAAGAGAAGAGATGCGTCTCACAGTTTCGGACTCTGCTCATCGCCTTCCACGTCCGCCTTTCCGGAAAGTATTGATGAAGAGTCATTATAGACAACTAGCTGACATAATCTCAAAGCGGCTCCTCTGTAAGGCAGGATCATTTGATACCCCTGAGAAGTTTGACGTTATGAGCGCTATATGCAAAGGGTTGGAGATAAACTGGTCAGCTGTGTTATTTCAAATACTGACTAGTCTGGTAGCATCTGGCAAGGGTCAATCAGGTTTTGCTCTCCCACTCAGCAGTCTTTTTGAGAGCAAAAACATTAAGACAGGGGCTCTTTCTCACCTTCATCCAGGGAGGCTCATCACTCACAAGTATCTTCAGCTTCATCGCCAACGAAGTGGCAGAGAAGGCGGAGTGAAAAAGCGTCGCTTGACTCAGGTAATAAGTGACTCTGAACAGACTGTATCGGAATCCGCTGAGTCTTCTCCCCCTCCTCCGCCTCCTAAGAAGCCAAGAACACGAAAAGCTGCTCCTCAGACCGCCGACAACTAGACATTGCAGCCTCCGACACTATCTCCTCCGCCGGTCCTACAGATGTAAATCCTGATAGGGAACCCAGCCCTGCCATCCCTTCAACTGAGGAACCAACTGCTTCCTTATCCATGGTGCCTGCTCCTTCGGTGGTTCCAGCTGACACTCAGTCAGCACTGGTGAGCACTCAGAAGCACCAGGCTCTATCAGCTTCAGGACACCCAAGTCATTATGTCCATACTGTCATCCCAAGACCACCCCTGCTGGAAAAGGAAAATCTCTTACGGCTCCAGTGTCCACTCCTGTTGCATTCGAGATTCAAATGGTAATGGATACAGTGGAAGCCAAACTGCAACCACAGTTGGAGATTTTTGATCGATGGGTAAAGGCCCGTATCAAGGTTCGACTAGATGATTTTGATAGAATTCTGGATCAGGCTAGGGCAGATGAGAACAAAATACTAGCATATCTTCAAATCTCAGACCCTGAAACAAGCTTGAAGCTGCGAGATGTTTTTAGCCTGATGATCTATGTGGGTGAACTTCAGGCCCTAGTTGAAACTCGCCTTCAACTATTTGATTTGACGGTAATTCGGGAACAGCGAATCATGATAGAGCTGTTCTAAATGCTCTTGGACCCAAGCTCGAAATGGCTGAGCTTGCTCTTCATGACCTTCGCATATCCAATGGTATTCACTCTTGCTCCACTACTGAAACTGTTGCCAGCCCTGATCAGCAGGATCTACACTCCGTCATTGCAAATTTGGAGATTGTCCCATTTTCTGTGAAGCTCACTTCTACTGCTCTGGAGACTACTTCCCCTGGAGCGGAGGCCGCACCAACTGCCTTGGAGGCAGCCTCCTCGGTTCAAGAACTCTCCTCTCCAACTGCTCTCGGTGTCTCCTCTCCTCCCAGCTCTCACAATGATCAACAGCCCCAGCCAATGGCTGTTGATCACACCAATGTGGATGCAGTCATACAGACAGTGGTTCAGCAGGTTACTATATCCTCTGCCAATCATGAACCCAGCGAGTCTTCACACTCAAATGATCACACCCAGATGTCAGCTGCTGTGGTTGATCAACCCACAACTACTTTGGTTGCTCCACCAAATGAAGAAACTGCCCAATTGGCTGACACTATCTCAGAGTCTCCAGCTGCACCAATTGTTGAAGCTTCTATGTTGCCATCCACTGCAGTTGACGATGCTCACCTCAGCGCTCTTGTCCCTACTACTGATGCTCCACTGATTGCTGCAGATCCGTCCATGGTTCAAGAGCTTTCTGAAGATTTTTTTGTCTTTACCAACCCTATGGACGAGCCTCCAAACATTGCTGCACAGCTAGCCAATCTATCCACTGCCATATCAGCACTAGCCAGCGATGTTCATAAGCTTCAACAGGAAGAACGAACTGCAACTCTCATTCTAGGCACTCATCAGCAGCACACGGACTCACAATTCCAGCAAGTCTACCGGGACTTAAGTAGTTTAACGACTACCGTCACCAGACTTCAAACATTTGCTGAGAATGCAGTGGCGGATTCTTTTACTAGAATTGGCCAGGCGCGTCTTCAGATCAATCAAAACAATGAATCTCTTCATGCTGCCACCTCAATGGCTCTTGGAGAAAAGATTGACGACGCCAAGAAAACATTGACCGATCAGTTGGCCACTATGCAGGCAGCATTTGCCTCTCAAATTCAAGATATTTGCAACAGTCTGCCTGCAGCTCCTCAAATTATTCGCAGATTACCTGAACCCAGCCGAACTGCTCCCTCAACGCAGCGAGCTTCAAGTTCAGCTGATCATTCATCCCCTGCAACTGGAGCACCCACTCAGTCCAGACCAACTGCTCAACCAAGATCTCGGAGTCCACGCCAACCGTCTGCCGAAAAACGCGACTATTCCAAACATTGGTTCGGGCGCAAATAGTATCGTTTTCTGACTCCTCCTTTAATTACTCTTATCTATTTACTGTTTTTGTTGACTTTTTCTTTGTATTTACTGTTCCACTTAAATACATTCACATTAATTGCAACCTTTTCATTTCTATAAATAGCGACTCTTGTTTGTTCACAGAACACACATTCACTCAACATGCTTACTTTCAAGCTATTCAAAATTCCCTGGTTTTCTGTTAGATCTTTTTCCGCCTCATGGGTTTATTACTTATCTAAAGCAACCCCTCATGGGTTGATTACTTATCTAACCCAGCTCTGTTAAGCTTCAGCGCTTTGATCCTGTTCTGGTGCTCCTCATCAGTCAGGAACTACTAACAGCAGATGTCTGGGGGCTGATGACAAAAAGGGGGAAGACAGAGATAGACTATTCTCATTAGGTGAATCCATGAACCATGGAAGCTGCCTGATGAATATACGTATGACTCTTCCCGACCTTCTCTCTGAAACAAGGTAGACCGACAGAGATAGAGTATTCTTATTAGGTCCTCTCGGAAACAAGGTGGATCGAGCTCTTCCTCTCTGAAATAAGGTGGATCGAGCTCTTCCTCTCTGACACCAGGTGGATCGAAGCTCTCCGGGTCTACAATGCTTGTTTAAAGATTTGTCATGTATCAGCTGTATTATGTAAACTAAATTGGTCTTAGATTCTAGTCAAGTTATTAGAATTCATCTTAAATAAAGATGAATCTCTCTCAATTGTCCAGTTTGATTACAACTTGTAATCTGCTTATATTTAATGAAAATTTCTTTTCCATTACGTCTTCAAGTAATTTCAGGATTCTCATCTTATTTACTCAAACTGGAAATAGATCTTTGCTTAGTTTTGTCATCACCAAAAAGGGGGAAATTGTTGGGAAAACGATTTCTAAAGTTTTGGTAATTACAAATCGGATATTAAAGACAAACTGGATGAAGTCCTACCGGATATTAAAGACCAACTGGAAAAAGACTCCTACCGGGTGAAGACATAAACTGGATGCCTACCAACTGGACAAGACTCAAACTGGATGGACATAAACTGGATAAGTCACCAACTGGATGGACATCAACCGGAAGAAGTCACCAACTGGATAAGACATAAACTGGATAAGTCACCAACTGGATGGACATCAACCGGAAGAAGTCACCAACTGGATGGACATCAACCGGAAGAAGTCACCAACTGGATGGACATCAACCGGAAGAAGTCATCAACTGGATGGACATCAACCGGAAGAAGTCATCAACTGGATGGACATCAACCGGAAGAAGTCACCAACTGGATAAGACATCAACTGGATGGACATCTACTGAACAACTATCAACTGAATAGTCTCTCACTTTACAAGGACACCAACTGGTCATAAGAGGATGAACGACCAGTTGAACAAAGAGAACCAGCAGAAGTCTGAGCTTCCAGTTAGAGCACTAAGCAACGAGACAAAATCAGTACAACATTCTCTGACAATATCTCCGCCACCATTACCGTCAGAGTGAAAAGAGCCGTTGCTTTACAAAATAGGAAAGAAGACAATATGAAATTGAAAAGCTAATCTCTTCCATATACAGAAAGGCTACCGTTGGACATCCAAACCTATAAATACATCCAAGCAGAGAATGAAGAAGTGCTGAGCGATTTTCAACTAAGAGATATACTTCAAAGCAAACACGAAAGTCATACGACTGATATTCCAAACGTTCAGCGACGAGCAGACAAACAGCAAAACTGAATCTGTGACAGATTATCTTCAATTGAAGTCTGCTGCTCAAAAACTCTCAAAGCTAGAAAGTGTATTCTGTAAAGAGTGTCATAGAATCCATTGTAACCAAAAGTTAAGAAGTGTGTGATTGCTAGGAGTTTAGGCCAAGTGTGTTAGTGCCTAAGAAGGTTGTATACTGTAAAAGTGTAAACCAAGTCTTCTAGTGAATCCTTCCTGCAAAAGAAGAAGGGGAGACGTAGAAGCGTTGTGCTTCAAACTTCCAGAAACAACTCTCGTGTTATTTGTTTATTGCTTTATTACTTCAGTTTTATTCCTCACAAGTTTTGTAGACGTCTTCCGCACTATAACAAGTGTCTACTGACTTGCCTGATATTGAGAAGCAACTGTAATACTTAACAGTTTACAGTTAACCAGAAAAAGAAATCGAAATTGTATCTAGTGTTTATTCAACCCCCCCTTCTAAACACTACCCCGATCCTAACAGCTATGCCGGTTCGGAATTTGTAACAGGGAGTATACTTTATGAGTTTTGAAATAATCTAAATTGTTGCATTACAATTTAGTATATTGATTTGTGAATGAATATTGAGTTGGAGTATGCTCACCCGTGTGGGGGCTGTTTCTGTTGAAACAGGTACAACAGGTACTAAGCTACTTTGGGATATTGGTTCGAGCTTGTTGAATCATGCCGCTTCCAGAAGAGTATATGAGTGTGGGTAAATAGTATACGCTATTTATTCAGTTAGATTGGCATTCATTTATTTGTTGCTCGTATGTGAGCAACTGGAAGCATGTATATGGACTGTATAAGGGTGTTGAAGCCCACTTTTGATGTCTTCTTAGTATTGTGTTTTTCCCTGGCTGGGAATTGTTTTGGTGATGTGTTTTATTTTGGGATAGCTCAATTTATGGGGAGACTTTGCCCAAATTTTTATAAAAACCCACAATGTAAAAGTGGTGCAATGGTGACGATAATGTGTGAACCTTAAGTCTTATTGCTGAGTATTATTTATGTCATGGATAATATGTGTCATGGATAATATGTGAAACATGTAAGGATTCGTTTAAAGAATGAAATTTTTTTTTATACTCATACGACGTCATAAATGCACTAATGACGAGTATAAGGGGTTGTGGTCTTACATTAGTGGTATCAGAGTAGTGGTTAGCTCTTTGGGATGTTTCATGGCCTAGGGATGTGTTGATAGACATGGATATCACATACTTTTATGCATGATTGTAGTTTTCTGTCATTGTGACATGACGCCTGCTATGTGCATTTTATGATATGAAGCAATGAAAATTGGTGTTATTGCTAACCATCGTGATTGCAGGATCGTATAAGATACAATGAACATACACATTGAGGGTGGTATGGTTGAAAAGCCTCGAGTATGGTAACTCGTTTTATTTATATCCTTCCCTTGACTATGGTAAAAAAATGATAATGCCTTTTAAGGTGCAAGATGAATGACACCGCTGACGGTAATTAATGTTGATAATAAGTGGACGTTGTTCCTAGTAGAGGGATAAATGCATTTTATTGAGTTGAGTTTTGTGTACATGTTATGTATATGTATGTGCAGTGCTGAGAAATCTGATTTTGCAGGAGAAATCAGAAAATGAGATATGATATCTGAGAATAGGAAATGGCAGGCAGTTGGAGTATGACAACAGATGATGTGACAATCGGGTATGTGTGTGTCATTTACAGGATGGCACAGGTACGTGTTGATGTACGAGCATGTATTGATAATTATATTGATGTTGTTAGGATATAACGATGATGGTAAATGCATGATGATATGGAGGGTCGCTGAAATGAACGACGTGTTGTTCTTCTTGTTGTTGTTATTGATTGTGTCGCAGTAATAGGGGAGCGACGATGGGGTATTGTAGGCTTGGTGATGCTACTATATCGATTATATACGATGTGTCGCAAAGATGATGCGACGATGTGGTATAGTAGGCTTGGTTATTACGATGTGGTCGCCACTGATGAGTGAGCAATGTGTTATTGGGTCACCACTGACGAGTGAGTGATGTGGCGCCGCTGACGAGCGAGCGATGTGATATGGGTCGCCACTGATGAGTGAGCGATGTGTTATTGGGTCACCACTGACGAGCGAGTGATGTGGTCGCCGCTGACGAGCGAGTGATGTGATATTGGGTCACCAGGAGTGAGCGATGTGATTCGGGTCACCACTGATAAGTGAGTGCTGTGGTCGCCGCTGGCAAGCGAGCGACGTATATAGTTCAGGTAGAGAGCATGTGACATGTATATTGATATTGAGTCGGTGCTAGGGAGAGCATGCGATGTGATTATTGTCGGGATCGACACTAGAGTGTGCAATGTATTTTATGTGCCGCTACTATAGAGGGAGGGTGATGAATATACGTTCATTTAAAGTGACCTTGTTGATTTGACGTGTTGTGATAATCAACTGTACAGGTGAAAGCGATCATGGACAGAGTGGATGAACAGACATTATTGTTTTCTTTCATTTTTATTGCAGTGGATGCAATAGTGGTGTATGATTGATACCGATATATTGATGACATTTCTTGGCGAGATGATGGTATGATTATATGGTGATATTTGAGATTTATAATATTTGCCGCTATCATATTGAAACGATGGAAATATTGTGAATGCCGCTGATATGTCGAGGCAATGAATATTTTTGGACGGTCATGTTATTGATGATGAGTATATCAATTGTGTATTGATATGAATTATATTTTGTGGAATATTTATGTTGAGAACAGGGACAGTTTATGATCAAGTGTGGATCCACTGTGTACAGTAAGTGTTATTATATCTTATTGTTTTAAGAATGTAATTTTATTCATTGTAATTATGGAGGTTATATGGATGCCAGTAGTGACGATGATGTGTGCATGCCCGTAGTGGAAATGAGATTATGCATGCCAGTGTTGGCGATGAGTATTGATATATTGCTATTGTGTTAGCAATGAATAGTAGGGTGCTGTCATTGGGCGATGAATATTGATGTGCTGCTATTATGTTAGCATGAATATTAGTGTATTGTTATTGTGCTAGCGATGTATATTGATGATGTGTTCATTAGGAATTGAGGTAAACTATTACGTTTGGTTTGGCATGTGAATATATGTTAATATCTGTTGATAGATGATGATTGCATTATCTCAGTGAGTTATATTAATTTTGAGAGAATCGATTGTACAGATGGAAGAACAGAAAATGATAATCGCTTGAGATGGTATTTATTACTGTGAAAAGCATGCTAGATTGATATATTGTAGGAGTAGTAGGTGAACGTGATCATGTTAACCTGAGATTAGGGTACGTCACGGGATGACGTGGGATCACTATGAATGTCGTGTGTGGATGTTGGGTTTTGGAAACCCGAATAATCTTGGTTTTGATGTTAACAAAACTTGTTATTGTGTTGCTAACATATTTCATCAAGTGTGCAGTTCATAGATCATAACTTAAGAGCTTGATGAATTACAAAGAAGTAGCTTAAAATATCAAGCTGGACCAAGACTGGAATTCTGGCAGAGCGGATTGTTTCGATCATATCTCATAGCTCGGATATCGAAATGGCGTGCTTTCAAAGCGATTGAACAGCCAACTCAAAATAATAAAAGTCATATTTCACAACAGATCGGCTAGTTCGAATGTTATCAAGGAGAAAAGATGCCTGGAAGATCGAGCTGAACCGCGAAGAAACAGCAAGCTGTTTCAGCAAGCAACTGTCAGTCTGGTGGCAATAACTCTCAGCTCGCTTATCGGAACGGAACGATTCAGTATGGGTTGGAAAGCTAAGACAAAGATCTACAAGTTATCTTTGGAAGTGAAAGACTGAATCGGAAGTTACGATGGCCAAAAAGCTTCTGCAAGTCACGCCATGTGACGCCTGTAAGATCGAGCTGTTACAGCAAAGTCCCTGTCAGTCTGGTGGGCATAACTCTTAGCTCGCTTATCAGAACGGAACGATTCAGTATGGGTTGGAAAGCTAAGACAAATATCTACAAGTCATCTTTGGAAGGGAAAGACTGAATCGGACGTTAAGATGGCCAAAACGCTTCTGCAAGTCACGCCATGTGCTGCTGCATCCAGGAAACAGACAGCAGGAGCATCGCCTCGTATTTCGAGCATAACTCTCTCATACAAACTCGAAATCGAGCGATTCTTGATTCCGTGGAAAGCTAAGAGAAAGGACTACAACTTTCATGTGGATCACTTTGCCCAGAAATCAAAGAATGAAGAGTTACAAGCAACAGATCAAGAGAAAGTTTATCAATCTGTTTTTGTATCAAGCTGATTGTCCAGACCAGACTGACATGTCCAGACCAGCAGACCAGACCAGCAGATCAGAGCATGTCCAGACCAGCAGATCAGAGCAGCAGACCAGCAGACAGACCAGCAGACCAGACCAGTCCGGTCCGAAATAAAAAGAGCCCAGAAACCAGAATATGACCGTTGCAAGCTCGGGAATAGTGCAGAACCTTTTCCAACGGGCATATTCTTGTGTCTAACGTATATATCATTACTTGGGGCTATATATACATGATTTGGAATCTCAATAACAACTGATTGAAGATCAATCCAAGCCTTCCAAAGCAAACCCACTTGGGATTCAATTGAGGAACTTAAAAGACAAAAGTTGCTAAATGAAGAGCACTCCTCAAACCTTTGGCACCTCTTACCTTGCTGTATCAGATTCATTATGGAATCATTTGTGCCTTTGTATTCACTCTATTCATTGTATTTGTGAGCTAAAATAGAAGAGTGAATACCATTGTAACGGTTGATGATTTATCACAACCGATGAGAGGTCTTTGTATGTGAGACATTAAAGAACATACATAGTTGAGTTGCTAGGAGTTCTAGTTGGATGGGGAATTCCCAACTGGATCGGGTTTGTACAACGGGATTGTATAAATCAAAGTCTTCTAGTGGAATCCTTCTATAAGGTGGAAGAAGGGGAGACGTAGAAGGATTACACCACCTTCGAACTTCCATAAACAAATGCTTGTTTATTTACTTTAATTGCATATCTTTAAAATGTCTTTCAAATGAGTAATCGGTTTAGAGCGGGTTATGTCGAGTGTCTTCCGCTCGGTTTTGTAACCGAACTCGATATAATCTCTCGGTGCAATTATTTCAAGAACACGAGCTATTGAAGCTCAAGTTGGTTGAACTCGGGTGTGGAATGGCAACCCACCCCCGGAATCGATCCTGACAAGTGGTATCAGAGCGGGTTGTTCTTGGAAAGCATTTTAATCGATTTTTTTTTGCGGATATCTTTTAAAATCTTTTTCAAAATTTTTCTCATGAGCATGAAATATTTTCATAGCATAATTTTTCAAAACTTGGTGTATGAAAATTTTTAGCATAAAAATCAATTTCATTGCATTCATTTTGCACGAAAATAATTATAAAATCTATTTTAAAGGTTTAATTTTCGTTCAATCTGTTCTTAACTCATTTTAAGTTTAAAATTTTTATTTTGAGATTTTATCTAACAATTTTCGAAGCATTTTAGTTTTCTGGCAGCTTGCAGCGACTTTGGAAAAATTGGCATAACTTCTTGCTCGGATGTCCAAATGACGAACCATTTTTTGCGTTGCAAACTAGACTCATAGAGGATCGCAATGGTATAGATCTTGCAGCCTAATTATTCACGAGAAGATACAGTTTATTCTACAAAGTTGGACTAAGTGTGCTGCCACCGCTGAAAGATGAAATGGACATTGTTGAGTTTTGTCAAGAAATTCAAATTTGTTGCCAAGTATGCTTCATGCATCATAAAAAGAGGTTATTTTTGTTCAAAATTTAATGTGCATTGCATTTTTTTTAATTTGTTTTAGCCTACCCCATTTGCCCCTCTCTTGCTCAAATTTTCAAACATTTTAAAATTAAGGGGGAGAGTTTAATCTCAATCCTTGAGGGGGAGTAAATTTTATTTGTCTTCCTTTTTGATTCACACAAAAAGGGGGAGAAATATGTTGTTTAAAAAATATGATTTTTCTTGTTATGCAACATTGTGCTTTAATGTTCATATTTTTATTCAAGTTTTGTGATCATCAAAAAGGGGGAGATTGTTGGGTTTTGGAAACCCGAATAATCTTGGTTTTGATGTTAACAAAACTTGTTATTGTGTTGCTAACATATTTCATCAAGTGTGCAGTTCATAGATCATAACTTAAGAGCTTGATGAATTACAAAGAAGTAGCTTAAAATATCAAGCTGGACCAAGACTGGAATTCTGGCAGATTGTTTCGATCATATCTCATAGCTCGGATATCGAAATGGCGTGCTTCCAAAGAGATTGAACAGCCAACTCAAAATAATAAAAGTCATATTTCACAACAGATCGGCTAGTTCGAATGTTATCAAGGAGAAAAGATGCCTGGAAGATCGAGCTGAACCGCGAAGAAACAGCAAGCTGTTTCAGCAAGCAACTGTCAGTCTGGTGGCCATAACTCTCAGCTCGCTTATCGGAACGGAACGATTCAGTATGGGTTGGAAAGCTAAGACAAAGATCTACAAGTTATATTTGGAAGTGAAAGACTGAATCGGAAGTTACGATGGCCAAAAAGCTTCTGCAAGTCACGCCATGTGACGCCTGTAAGATTGAGCTGTTACAGCAAAGTTCCTGTCAGTCTGGTGGGCATAACTCTTAGCTAGCTTATCGGAACGGAACGATTCAGTATGGGTTGGAAAGCTAAGACAAAGATCTACAAGTCATCTTTGGAAGGGAAAGACTGAATCGGACGTTAAGATGGCCAAAACGCTTCTGCAAGTCACGCCATGTGCTGCTGCATCCAGCAAACAGACAGCAGGAGCATCGCCTTGTATTTCGAGCATAACTCTCTCATACAAACTCGAAATCGAGCGATTCTTGATTCCGTGGAAAACTAAGAGAAAGGGCTACAACTTTCATGTGAATCACTTTGCCCAGAAATCAAAGAATGAAGAGTTACAAGCAACAGATCAAGAGAAAGTTTATCAATCTGTTTTTGTATCAAGCTGATTGTCCAGACCAGACTGACATGTCCAGACCAGCAGACCAGACCAGCAGATCAGAGCATGTCCAGACCAGCAGATCAGAGCAGCAGACCAGCAGACAGACCAGCAGACCAGACCAGTCCGGTCCGAAATAAAAAGAGCCCAGAAACCAGAATATGACAGTTGCAAGCTCGGGAATAGTGCAGAACCTTTTCCAACGGGCATATTCTTGTGTCTAACGTATATATCATTACTTGGGGCTATATATACATGATTTGGAAGCTCAATAACAGCTGATTGAAGATCAATCCAAGCCTTCCAAAGCAAACCCACTTGGGATTCAATTGAGGAACTTAAAAGACAAAAGTTGCTAAATGAAGAGCACTCCTCAAACCTTTGGCACCTCTTACCTTGCTGTATCAGATTCATTATGGAATCATTTGTGCCTTTGTATTCACTCTGTTCATTGTATTTGTGAGCTAAAATAGAAGAGTGAATACCATTGTAACGGTTGATGATTTATCACAACCGATGAGAGGTCTTTGTATGTGAGACATTAAAGAACATACATAGTTGAGTTGCTAGGAGTTCTAGTTGGATGGGGAATTCCTAACTGGATCGGGTTTGTACAACGGGATTGTATAAATCAAAGTCTTCTAGTGGAATCCTTCCGTGAGGTGGAAGAAGGGGAGACGTAGAAGGATTACACCACCTTCGAACTTCCATAAACAAATGCTTGTTTATTTACTTTAATTGCATATCTTTAAAATGTCTTTCAAATGAGTAATCGGTTTAGAGCGGGTTATGTCGAGTGTCTTCCGCTCGGTTTTGTAACCGAACTTGATAAAATCTCTCGGTGCAATTATTTCAAGAACACGAGCTATTGAAGCTCAAGTTGGTTGAACTCGGGTGTGGAATGGCAACCCACCCACGGAATCGATCCTGACAAGTGGTATCAGAGCGGGTTGTTCTTGGAAAGCATTTTAACCGATTTTTTTTTGCGGATATCTTTTAAAATCTTTTTCAAAATTTTTCTCATGAGCATGAAATATTTCATAGCATAATTTTTCAAAACTTGGTGTATGAAAATTTTTAGCATAAAAATCAATTTCATTGCATTCATTTTGCACGAAAATAATTTTAAAATCTATTTTAAAGGTTTAATTTTCGTTCAATCTGTTCTTAACTCATTTTAAGTTTAAAATTTTTATTTTGAGATTTTATCTAACAATTTTCGAAGCATTTTAGTTTTCTGGCAGCTTGCAGCGACTTTGGAAAAATTGGCATAACTTCTTGCTCGGATGTCCAAATGACGAACCGTTTTTTGCGTTGCAAACTAGACTCATAGAGGATCGCAACGGTATAGATCTTGCAGCCTAATTATTCACGAGAAGATACAGTTTATTCTACAAAGTTGGACTAAGTGTGCTGCCACCGCTGGAAGATGAAATGGACATTGTTGAGTTTTGTCAAGAAATTCAAATTTGTTGCCAAGTATGCTTCATGCATCATAAAAAGAGGTTATTTTTGTTCAAAATTTAATGTGCATTGCATTTTTTTTAATTTGTTTTAGCCTACCCCATTTGCCCCTCTCTTGCTCAAATTTTCAAACATTTTAAAATTAAGGGGGAGAGTTTAATCTCAATCCTTGAGGGGGAGTAAATTTTATTTGTCTTCCTTTTTGATTCACACAAAAAGGGGGAGAAATATGTTGTTTAAAAAATATGATTTTTCTTGTTATGCAACATTGTGCTTTAATGTTCATATTTTTATTCAAGTTTTGTGATCATCAAAAAGGGGGAGATTGTTGGGTTTTGGAAACCCGAATAATCTTGGTTTTGATGTTAACAAAACTTGTTATTGTGTTGCTAACATATTTCATCAAGTGTGCAGTTCATAGATCATAACTTAAGAGCTTGATGAATTACAAAGAAGTAGCTTAAAATATCAAGCTGGACCAAGACTGGAATTCTGGCAGAGCGGATTGTTTCGATCATATCTCATAGCTCGGATATCGAAATGGCGTGCTTCCAAAGAGATTGAACAGCCAACTCAAAATAATAAAAGTCATATTTCACAACAGATCGGCTAGTTCGAATGTTATCAAGGAGAAAAGATGCCTGGAAGATCGAGCTGAACCGCGAAGAAACAGCAAGCTGTTTCAGCAAGCAACTGTCAGTCTGGTGGCCATAACTCTCAGCTCGCTTATCGGAACGGAACTATTCAGTATGGGTTGGAAAGCTAAGACAAAGATCTACAAGTTATCTTTGGAAGTGAAAGACTGAATCGGAAGTTACGATGGCCAAAAAGCTTCTGCAAGTCACGCCATGTGACGCCTGTAAGATTGAGCTGTTACAGCAAAGTTCCTGTCAGTCTGGTGGGCATAACTCTTAGCTAGCTTATCGGAACGGAACGATTCAGTATGGGTTGGAAAGCTAAGACAAAGATCTACAAGTCATCTTTGGAAGGGAAAGACTGAATCGGACGTTAAGATGGCCAAAACGCTTCTGCAAGTCACGCCATGTGCTGCTGCATCCAGCAAACAGACAGCAGGAGCATCGCCTTGTATTTCGAGCATAACTCTCTCATACAAACTCGAAATCGAGCGATTCTTGATTCCGTGGAAAACTAAGAGAAAGGGCTACAACTTTCATGTGGATCACTTTGCCCAGAAATCAAAGAATGAAGAGTTACAAGCAACAGATCAAGAGAAAGTTTATCAATCTGTTTTTGTATCAAGCTGATTGTCCAGACCAGACTGACATGTCCAGACCAGCAGACCAGACCAGCAGATCAGAGCATGTCCAGACCAGCAGATCAGAGCAGCAGACCAGCAGACAGACCAGCAGACCAGACCAGTCCGGTCCGAAATAAAAAGAGCCCAGAAACCAGAATATGACAGTTGCAAGCTCGGGAATAGTGCAGAACCTTTTCCAACGGGCATATTCTTGTGTCTAATGTATATATCATTACTTGGGGCTATATATACATGATTTGGAAGCTCAATAACAGCTGATTGAAGATCAATCCAAGCCTTCCAAAGCAAACCCACTTGGGATTCAATTGAGGAACTTAAAAGACAAAAGTTGCTAAATGAAGAGCACTCCTCAAACCTTTGGCACCTCTTACCTTGCTGTATCAGATTCATTATGGAATCATTTGTGCCTTTGTATTCACTCTATTCATTGTATTTGTGAGCTAAAATAGAAGAGTGAATACCATTGTAACGGTTGATGATTTATCACAACCGATGAGAGGTCTTTGTATGTGAGACATTAAAGAACATACATAGTTGAGTTGCTAGGAGTTCTAGTTGGATGGGGAATTCCCAACTGGATCGGGTTTGTACAACGGGATTGTATAAATCAAAGTCTTCTAGTGGAATCCTTCCATGAGGTGGAAGAAGGGGAGACGTAGAAGGATTACACCACCTTCGAACTTCCATAAACAAATGCTTGTTTATTTACTTTAATTGCATATCTTTAAAATGTCTTTCAAATGAGTAATCGGTTTAGAGCGGGTTATGTCGAGTGTCTTCCGCTCGGTTTTGTAACCGAACTCGATATAATCTCTCGGTGCAATTATTTCAAGAACACGAGCTATTGAAGCTCAAGTTGGTTGAACTCGGGTGTGGAATGGCAACCCACCCCCGGAATCGATCCTGACAGTGGACATATGATCTTTGTGACCATTCATGATGAATGAATTATTATGTTTCGAATGTTTCGAGGATGAGTTAAAGATTGAAATGAATTGCGTCATTGAGGCATGCAATTGATTCTTATGTTGAATTTCAATCATCTAGATATGTGATAGTGTGTTGTAGCATGTTGTGTATAGGATTGCGTGAAACTTGTGATGCAGGGAATTAATGTTTAATGATGGAAACATTATGAATATCAATAATGTGTAAATGACGAGGTACGTGGTTATGTTATGAGTATTTGAGAAATACTAATGAGCTTCTGTCTAATACTCCATACCAGATGATAGTTGGGTGATGAAATGTGGAAAAAATGGATGCTTAAGAGCATGTGAGTATTGTGATGAGCATGATACTATGATATTACTGTACACTGCAGATGATTTCACCTATAAAGGTATGAGATTACTTATTTGATGTTAATGTTGATGCCTTGTTTTAAATGGTTTATATACAAGTGATTTGTAAGGAACAATGAATAATACAAGATAACTTATCCAAGTAGATAAGAATAAATGATGGGTTATGAGATAAATTGAGGGATGAACAATATGATGATGCTAATGTGCGTATGATTGTGACGTAAGAATATTCGTGTTAGACAATTCTTTATGATTTGATATTGATGATATATGGTGCGTATAATGTTGATATACGTATATGAGAATTACTGATGGGTTTTCTAGTAATCACTTTGCGTCAGATAATAGCCAGAAGATGATATATGAGAGGTTGATGTGTAATGGCTCAAGAGTTCCGCTATTTCATACGGACAATGGTTGTGATGTTGGTATAAGTTGCATACATTTGCAACCACACAGGTATGAGCTTAGTTATACGATAAAATTGTTGATGTGTCGTCATACATTCTGCTACACACATGATATGCCTGGATTGCATGATTTAGCGGTTATATGATGATGTTAATCCCGTAAGGATTCATATGAATAAGGGTATGCATATATGATAGCTCATTGAGTGCTAATGTTAAAATACGGTAAAGTGATGTGATTTGCAGTCTTACGATCGTTGGTGTAATGGGGCACATGTGTGAGCCGTGATGGTTCGGATGGCTGTCGTCCTACAGATGGTCAAGTCACTATCTTGAGCTGTATAACGGTACGTAAAATTTTACAGTTGGATTTTAATGGTAAGCATGCGTTTAAATTTCGGGGTCGAAATTTTATTAGTTGGGAAGAATTGTAATGTCCGAAATAATTATTAATTGTGCAATTGATTTAATTATGGTGGTTATATGATATGTCGAGATTTAATTCTTGGGTATCGGATTTCGGAGCGGAGTTGGGATAAATAATTCCGGGATCGAATTTATAATGCTAATTAACACCAAAATTTTATTAAATTGATTTAATAAATATAAAATTTGCATTAAATCGAAAGATTTAATTGTTGTGATGCAAATAAGGACATGAAGTTAGGTGTGGACTGTACATGTGATGCACATGCACCAGTACACCGGTGACACCCCGATGTTTATAAGTGGTCGGGAATTAATATATATCGGTGTAGGATGTAAAACACATAGCAAAACATGTAAAACACACACAGATCACGGACACACACTAAAACATTCGAAAACACGCACTTCACGCACGATTCACCGACCACCGTGTACTTATCCGCTCCGTTCACCGTAGTCCGACCACCTAACGACGAGACCGACCTACCACCGTGTTCAAAACTCAGAGGCGCATCTTTCCATACCAAATAATCGATTTTTGGTGAGTGGTTCGGTTGATCTGAAATGAACGAAGTCACGAGAGTTCGGGTTTCTGCGCTTTTGGTTCGATTTCTTCGAATCTACTACGAATTGGACGAAGCCAAGGCACCGTATCTCTTCCTTGCACCTGGACGAAACTTTCTACACCGGTCGCCGCCTCTATCGACGCCGGAGCCCGCCGGAATCGTACGAAATGCGTGCGTGAACAGTGTGCAAAATTGGATTCTTCATGATTCTCAAGATATCGGGATAGCCCATCATGTTGTCTGCTATAAGGTACGTGGTGACGTACGAGTAGGTATACCCAGTATTTATATATTCATGCATACATGTATTTTAATGTGATGTTTAAGGTTCAGTGATTGAGTTTGATAATTGAGTTTAATACACGTGGAATGGTGGATACGTCGATGTACGTGATCCGGGTATACGAGTTGATTATTGATGCCTTTGGCATGATCGATATGCGAAGTGGTTGAGAATGAGATTAATTGAGCTGCCTTCGAGATAAGATTCGTCATGATTAAGTATAAATGATAAATTGTGGTTATGTCGTATTTATTGCATTGATGAGTATCATGCTTTGAATAATGATATTGAACATGATGTTTATGTAAGTAACCCCATGAGCATACAACGCAGCGGAATAAAATTTTTAGGATTACTAACACCGGATCTATACATAGGTTATCATATCGGATTAAGGAATTACAAGTGTCTCACCCTTGTAGCGTGTTTGAAGCAGAATCCACGGAGCAGCACCACGTCCTACGCCTTCTCCGAGTCAATAGCAAAACTCAATGAGTTTTGCCTCAACGGTATCCACACGATCAAATCGGGTGAAGGGATTGTTTAATATCAAGTTGCTAGACAAGATATTAAACCGGAACCAAAAACCACACTTTGATTCACAATCAAATTGGCACAAAATCACTCTACCCTCTTCGGCTATGAAGAAACCGAAAGAGAATGATGGTGCGGCCGAGAATGATGGTGCGGCCGTGTGTCTTGGCTTAGGGTTTTTTTATGAAGTGTTATATCAAGTCTTAATCTAATTAAAACCTTGTTAACAAATTATATATGATTAATTAAAGGCTTTCATAAAGCCTCATGGGCTTAAGCCCATGATTTAATTAATCAATATGATTATTAATTAAGACTCCTCTTAATTATTTAATTCATCCCATGAATTTAATTTCCCTTCTCGATTTAATCTTTTGTGCGACCCGATAGGATCTCGTAATGTTGGTAGTGACATAAAATCTCATTTTATGTCGCAAGCATTGAGCGGTATCTAGCAACACATCGATGCTACCCAAATTACGAGAATGTCAATGACTCGACATAACCTTTAGAATTTGTGATAATAGTAATCATGTAACTTAATCCCTTTGTCCTTTGTGTTTAGATTGAACACGAGTCATGGAATAGTCATACTCGTATATCCAATCTTTATTTCTTGATCCCCAAGTAGAACTAGAATAAACGAATAAGCTCGATATCTCATATCGACTCATTCGAGCATGGCCATGCATTTTAGTTCTCACTTGATCAAGGGCCAAACACATCTCCTGTTATATAGGAGGGACAAATCCTATCTCGATCAGTCAACATCCCTCTACATAATTCGTAGTGTATCCAATAGTCGCCTTTATAGATTACCCTGTTACGGGTAACGTTTGACGATATCAAGATACATAACTCCTTATGTTGGGATCTCTGATGATCACAAGTCGTAAGGATTACATACATTATTATCACTATGAGAATTGCATATGACGATCATATAACTATCCATGTTGCATTCTCATGGTGGGTCTGTCCAGTACATCGTTCTCTAACATGTACCCATATGTTGATTTGATATCTCATATCAATGAACAATTCATCGATCAACATATACTAGTCTCTACGTATTATCATTATCCCTATTCATGATAATACTTGACTAGGGACATCTTTAAGAATAATACAATATTATTCTAAGGACATTAACATATATATTAATTCACAATGCACAGTTAAAAGAATAATATATAATAATGAATTGCCATTCATAAAACCATAAACATTGTATGTCTTAAACAATCATCTAATGACTTGTCTTAGGGCATATCCCAACAAATCTCCCACTTGCACTAAGACCACTCAGACATATACCTAATGCCTAGAGATCTAGTATGACGATCATGCTACTGCTGTGACAGTGGCTACGTCAATGGGTCAGATACATTATCATCTGTTGGTACTTTGCATATCTTAGGCAAAACACATATCCTTATTGCGATCGAAAATCATCTTTGTTGGTTTGGAAGCTTGCATCAGTGTAACCCATTACATTGAGCTCTTCCTCACCTCCATAAATCAAGAATGTATCCTTAGTCCTTCTCAAGTACTTTAGGATATTCTTGACAGCAATCCAGTGACCTTCACCTGGATCAACTTGATATCTGCTCGTCATGCTCAAAGCATACGATACATCGGACGAGTACATATCATGGCATACATGATAGATCCAATAGCTGACGCGTATGGAATCTTACTCATGCGTTGTCTCTCATCTGGTGTTGAAGGACACTGTTCCTTCGAGAGATAAATACCATGTGTCATAGGCACGAATCCTTTCTTGGATTCTTGCATGTTAAACCTTTTAAGCACCTTGTCTATGTATGTACTTTGACTTAGACCAAGAAGCCTTCTCGATCTATCTCTATAGATCTTGATTCCTAATACATAGGTGGCTTCTCCTAAGTCTTTCATCGAAAAGCAGTTCCCTAGCCAAATCTTTACAGATTGCAAGGCAGGGATATCATTTCCAATAAGAAGTATGTCATCTACATACAACACTAGGAAAATGATTACGCTCCCACTGACCTTCTTGTAGACACAAGGTTCATCTTCATTTTTGATAAAACCAAACTCTTTGATTGCATCATCAAAACGAAGATTCCAACTCCGAGAAGCTTGCTTCAATCCATAAATGGATCGTTGTAGCTTGCATATCTTTCCAGCATCCTTTGGATCGACAAAACCCTCGGGCTGTGTCATGTACACATCCTCGAGCAGATTTCCATTAAGGAAAGCTGTTTTGACATCCATCTGCCAGATTTCATAATCATGAAATGCAGCTATTGCAAGTAAGATCCTTATGGATTTAACCATGGCCACTGGTGAAAAGGTTTCATCATAGTCAATACCATGAATTTGTTTGAATCCTTTTGCAACCAGCCGACCTTTATAGGTTTGTACGTTACCATCCATATCGGTCTTTTTCTTGAAAATCCATTTGCACCCTATGGGTCGTACCCCTTCAGGTGGATCAACCAAAGTCCATACTTGGTTTGCATACATGGATTCCATCTCAGATTTCATGGCCTCTTGCCATTTCTCAGAATCATTGCCCATTATAGCTTGTGGATAAGATGACGGCTCATCCTCATCAATAAGTAGTAAGTCACCTTGTTGAGTCACAAGAAATCCATATCTCTGTGGCTCCCGGTGTTCTCTTACAGACCTACGCTGGGCTTGTGTCTCTTGAGCAGGTACTTCTTCCACAACAGTTTGTGGTGCCTGCTCTGTTTCCATCTCAATCTCAGGTTCAGTGTTTTCTTGTGGTTGAACTTCACTAAGTTCTATTTTTCTCCCACTGGTTTTTCTAGAAATAAATTCTCTTTCAAGAAATACACCAGTCCGAGCAACAACTACTTTGTTCTCGGTGGGATAATAGAAATAGTATCCTTTCGTTTCCTTAGGATACCCCACAAATAAACACTTATCAGATTTGGGTCCAAGTTTGTTAGTGGCGTGACGTCTAACGAAAGCCTCACAACCCCAAATCTTCATAAAAGACATACTAGGACGCTTCCCAGTCCATATCTCATATGGTGTCTTTTCCACTGATTTAGATGGAACACGGTTCAGTAAGAAAATCGCTGTTTCTAGAGCGTGTCCCCAAAACGATATCGGAAGATCTGCATGACTCATCATTGATCTAACCATGTCTAACAAGGTTCGATTTATCCTCTCGGATTCACCATTCCATTGTGGAGTATACGGAGGAGTGAGTTGTGGGACTATCCCACACTCCTTTAGATAGTCATGAAACTCTTGGCTTAAGTATTCACCCCCTCGATCTGATCGAAGGATTTTGATACTTTTGCCAAGTTGGTTTTGTACTTCATTCTTGAAATCTTTGAACTTTTCAAAGGTTTCATGCTTATGTTTCATTAGGTACACATACCCATATCTACTGAGGTCATCAGTAAATGTAACGAAGTATTGAAAACCACCTCTAGCTTGTGTACTTATTGGTCCACATACATCACTATGTATTAGTCCCAATAAAACATTTGCCCTTTCAACATGTCCCTTGAAAGGGGCTTTAGTCATTTTGCCCATTAAACAAGATTCGCATGTTTCATATGATTCAAAATCAAATGAATCTAATACTCCATCCTTATGAAGTTTAGATATGCGGTTCTCGTTTATGTGGCCCAAGCGACAGTGCCAGAGATAAGTCGGATTACAATCATTATTTTTAATCCGTTTAGTATTTATGTTATAGATAGGCATATCAAGATTTAATACATAAAGACCATTCATCATTTGTGCATTAGCATAAAACATATCATTTAAATAAATAGAACAACAATTGTCCTTTATTATAAATGAAAAACCATACTTGTCCAAACAAGAAATAGATATTATGTTTTTAGTAATAGAAGGCACAAAATAACAATCTTTCAAAATCAGTGATAAACCAGAAGGTAAAGCTAAATGATAATCTCCTATAGCTAATGCAGCAACTCTTGCTCCATTTCCAACTCGGAGATCAACTTCACCTTTCGCCAATGTCCTACTCCTTTTGAGATCCTGCACATTTACACAAATGTGAGATCCACATCCAGTATCTAATACCCATGATGAAGAAGTAGATAAATTGACTTCTATAACAAAAATACCTGAAGCGGAAGTCACACTTCCTTTCTTTAGATCCTCCAGATATACTTTGCAGTTTCTTTTCCAATGGCCGATCTCACTGCAATGGAAACAGTTCCCTTCCTTTGCTATCCCTCCCTTTGGCTTCAGTGCAGAAGACTTTGGCTTAGATCTAGCAAAGACCTTCTTTGCTTTCTTGTTGCCTTTAGCTTTGGCCCTTCCTTTGCCCTTATTCACAATAAGGACATTTGTGGCCTTAGTCTTCTTAGTATTTGCTTCATATGTTCTCAACATACCAAGCAACTGTGGTAGAGTCTTTTCCATGTCAGTCATATTGTAATTTACTACAAATTGACTGAAGCTCTCAGGCAACGATAAGATCACATCGGTGGCCAACTCTTGGTCCAATGGAAAACCCAGCTTGTCCAGATTCTCAATGTACCCAATCATCTTGAGCACATGAGTTCCAACTAGGCTTCCCTCTACCATCCTGCACTGGAATAACGCTTTAGAGACGTCATACCTCTCTTGTCTAGCTTGCTGTTGGTACAACTGCTTTAAGTGTTCGATCATATCGAACGCCTCCATTTCCTCATGTTGCTTCTGAAGCTCAGAGTTCATGGTGGCAAGCATGAGGCACCCAACATCAAGTGCGTCACTCTGATGCTTCTTATAAGCATCTTTTTCAGCTCTTGTAGCTGTTAGGGGAGGTTCCTCAGCGGGCAAGGGTTCCTCTAGGACATATTGTTTCTTTTCTTGTTTGAGGACTATCCTCAAGTTCCTATGCCAGTCTAGGAAATTCGTCCCATTTAATTTGTCCTTCTCAAGGACCGATCGCAGTGATAAAGTGCTAGTAACGTTGTTAGTTGCCATGGATATCTACAATATAAATATGCAAAATAAGTTTATGATTTAAATCATTTAACATGCTCTTATATTAAATGATACTCCCACTATTTTGTTTGAAAAATATCAACCCTCGAAACCTTTAGTGGGCCAAGATCCATATTTCACTTAATCTTGAGTTAGCTTTGGCTAATCGCCCAAGACTCGGTTATTTAGGTAGACAACACTTTGTCAATTATATCACATATAATTCTTGGATAGTTGGACGAACAACACTTTGTTCAATTCATCAAATGAATTATAATCCAACCCATGCCTCTAGGTTCCCAATCCTATTGAGATAACCTAGTTAAGTCGTACCCAATTAAAGTATAACGGATATCACTTTTATCCTTTCGCGCCTTACTAAGATTTCCACTGTGCTTTGCTTTGGCAAACCCACACATGTACAATCGAAGTTATTGACGAGTACTTTTATTTTGGAAGGCATCTAAAACTTAATATTTTAGAGGGATTTATTGATCTCATGATTAATTTGATAATTTAAAATATGTCCACTACATATAGTTGTATACATATCTACATATATGTGTAATACTATTATCAAACTAAAACATAAGATAAATCATGCATCAACATACATAATTAAACGTGACATGGTTATAGCCCCTACTAATGATTTTCTCAAGCCAATGAGAAAATCCTATGAGTCAACCTAAGGTAACTTCACAAGCACCTTCCTTGGCTCCAATTGGTGAATGGCCTCCTCATCCCGGCACGATGCTCCATCTTCATTGATCACCATCAATAAAATAAACTACACTATTTACAAGATATAGAATTCCTCGATTCACATTCGAGGGGAACATAGGGGAGGGATTACATTTAGAATGAAATAGAGAAAGGCACGACACGCAGGTCGTATTATAAATTACAAACATCCACAAATCCTATCTAATAGGTCAAAGGGCTATAACCACGCACCATGCTCAAACAACACATAAAGCATGCATTAACATTTAATTAATTAAATTCTAAACATTTTAAATTTAATTCTAATTAAAACTGTAAAATAATTTTTGAAAAATTATCGTACGCTCGGGACATCACATGCCACGAACTAAAGCGACTAAAACACGAACCACCATGGTTCGAACCATGAAGCACACGGCTGGACCAATAGTGGGCCTAGGGTTCGAAACCCTAGCCCATGGCCGAGCCATGGCTCGAGCGGCGGCGGCGCTAGGGTTCCAAACCCTAGCCGCCTCGCACCATCTTTATTTTTCATCAAGCCAACTTGCTTGAATCACCGAAATTCATGAGCCACGAGCTACGGTCCAACCATGGACGGTTCATGACGGTGACGGCTTAACCATCTCGAGCCAAGGGTTCGAAAAACCCTAGCCCTCATGTGGTGTAGCCGTCGACCCTCATAATTCCGTGGACCATGATCGAACCAACTTGCACCTTCTCAATACTTTATCGAGCCAATAGAGTTCAAAACCCTAGATAGTGTGACGGCTTGACCCATGCACGAGCCAGGGTCCGAACCCTAGCCCTTATTCGGCGGCTGCATGGCCATGCTCGAGCTTATGGGTTCGAAACCCTAGTTCATGCGGCGGCCGTGAGCCAAGGTGACTAGGGTTCGAAGCCCTAGCCATCCTTTGGTGGCTGCCGTGAGCCATGCATGGGCTAACCCCTCGATTTTACGCTTTCGTGTATCGTATACAATTATGCGCCAATTATATCAAATACAATTATACGATGATTTTCATAAACTAAAATTAATTTCATATCATATATGAATTTAAACAGTTTTAATAAGCATGCAATATTAATTCTAATATGATTAACACTATTTAATCACATAAATCCGATATGAGCCTTGTACACGGCTCTGATACCACTGTAAGTAACCCCATGAGCATACAACGCAGCGGAATAAAATTTTTAGGATTACTAACACCGGATCTATACATAGGTTATCATATCGGATTAAGGAATTACAAGTGTCTCACCCTTGTAGCATGTTTGAAGCAGAATCCACGGAGCAGCACCACGTCCTACGCCTTCTCCGAGTCAATAGCAAAACTCAATGAGTTTTGCCTCAACGGTATCCATACGATCAAATCGGGTGAAGGGATTGTTTAATATCAAGTTGCTAGACAAGATATTAAACCGGAACCAAAAACCACACTTTGATTCACAATCAAATTGGCACAAAATCACTCTACCCTCTTCGGCTATGAAGAAACCGAAAGAGAATGATGGTGCGGCCGAGAATGATGGTGCGGCCGTGTGTCTTGGCTTAGGGTTTTTTTATGAAGTGTTATATCAAGTCTTAATCTAATTAAAACCTTGTTAACAAATTATATATGATTAATTAAAGGCTTTCATAAAGCCTCATGGGCTTAAGCCCATGATTTAATTAATCAATATGATTATTAATTAAGACTCCTCTTAATTATTTAATTCATCCCATGAATTTAATTTCCCTTCTCGATTTAATCTTTTGTGCGACCCGATAGGATCTCGTAATGTTGGTAGTGACATAAAATCTCATTTTATGTCGCAAGCATTGAGCGGTATCTAGCAACACATCGATGCTACCCAAATTACGAGAATGTCAATGACTCGACATAACCTTTAGAATTTGTGATAATATTAATCATGTAACTTAATCCCTTTGTCCTTTGTGTTTAGATTGAACACGAGTCATGGAATAGTCATACTCGTATATCCAATCTTTATTTCTTGATCCCCAAGTAGTACTAGAATAAACGAATAAGCTCGATATCTCATATCGACTCATTCGAGCATGGCCATGCATTTTAGTTCTCACTTGATCAAGGGCCAAACACATCTCCTGTTATATAGGAGGGACAAATCCTATCTCGATCAGTCAACATCCCTCTACATAATTCGTAGTGTATCCAATAGTCGCCTTTATAGATTACCCTGTTACGGGTAACGTTTGACGATATCAAGATACATAACTCCTTATGTTGGGATCTCTGATGATCACAAGTCGTAAGGATTATATACATTATTATCACTATGAGAATTGCATATGACGATCATATAACTATTCATGTTGCATTCTCATGGTGGGTCTGTCTAGTACATCGTTCTCTAACATGTACCCATATGTTGATTTGATATCTCATATCAATGAACAATTCATCGATCAACATATACTAGTCTCTACGTATTATCATTATCCCTATTCATGATAATACTTGACTAGGGACATCTTTAAGAATAATACAATATTATTCTAAGGACATTAACATATATATTAATTCACAATGCACAGTTAAAAGATATATATAATAATGAATTGCCATTCATAAAACCATAAACATTGTATGTCTTAAACAATCATCTAATGACTTGTCTTAGGGCATATCCCAACAGTTTATGCAAGTATATAAGATTGAAACAGGAACAGTTCATGATAGCTATGCCAGTTCGGAATTTGTAACAGGGAGTATATTTTATGAGTTTTGAAATAATCTAAATTGTTGCATTACAATTTCGTATATTGATTTGTGAATGAATATTGAGTTGGAGTATGCTCACCCGTGTGGGGGCTGTTTCTGTTGAAACATGTACAATATGTACTAAGCTACTTTGGGATATTGGTTCGAGCTTGTTGGATCATGCTGCTTCCAGAAGAGTATATGAGTGTGGGTAAATAGTATACGCTATTTATTCAGTTAGATTGGCATTCATTTATTTGTTGCTCGTATGTGAGCAACTTGAAGCATGTATATGGACTGTATAAGGGTGTTGAAGCCCACTTTTGATGTCTTCTTAGTATTGTGTTTTTCCCTGGCTGGGAATTGTTTTGGTGATGTGTTTTATTTTGGGATACCTCAATTTATGGGGAGACTCTGCCCAAATTTTTATAAAAACCCACAATGTAAAAGTGGTGCAATGGTGATGATAATGGGTGAACCTTGAGTCTTATTGCTGAGTATTATTTATGTCATGGATAATATGTGTCATGAATAATATGTGAAGCATGTAAGGATTCGTTTATACTCATACGACGTCATAAATGCACTAATGACGAGTATAAGGGGTTGGGGTCTTACATACTCAATGCAAAATTCTTCAAACGGTGCTCCATATTCTCCTCCTCTATCGCTTCGAACATTCTTTATCTTTTTGCTAAGTTGATTTTCAACTTCATTCTTGTATTGCTTAAATACTCTCAAGGCCTCGTCTTTGCTTCTTAGCAAATAGACATAACAATATCTCGTACAATCATCAATGAAAGTAATGAAGTACTTTTTCCCACCTCTAGTTTCCACAAACTTTAGATCACATAAATCCGTATGAATTAATTCAAGAGGTGTCGTAGTTCTTTCAATTGAATGGAATGGCGGTTTCGTTAACTTGGCCTCGACACAAGTCTCACACTTATGTTTCAAGTTAACATTCATTTGAGGCAATAAGTTTAACTTCACTAATTTGTTAAGTGAACCATAATTTACATGACCTAAACGATCATGCCATAAATTACAAGACTGGATCAAATAAGTAGAATCATTCACTTTATTGCTTTCAAATTGACGTTTAACCGTCATTACATTCATTTTGAATAGGCTTTTCTCCATATAGCCTTTTCCTACAAAAACTCCATTTTTGGAGAGTACAATTTTTCCAGGTTCTAAAACTAGTCTAAAACCCGCCTTGACTAGAGCAGACCCGGATATTAGGTTCTTTCGGATGTTGGGAACATGTAGAACATCAATCAAAGTCAATTCCTTTCCCGAAGTCATCTTTAGAACCACCTTCCCCAGTCCAATTACCAGAGATGTTGTGGAGTTTCCCATGTAGAGTTGGCGCCCACTTATTGGAGTGTATGTGAAGAACATGGCCTTGTCCGAACACACATGTCGGGTTGCACCGGAATCGACGAACCATTCCATAGGATTGTCCACCAAATTCGTTTCAAAGATCACATCGGTTAACATTAGATCATTCAAGTCTTCCGAGATCCGATCATGTTCGGTCACGTTGACTTGATCTTTTGCTTTTCCATGAGTGTCTTTGTTACGACAATCATTTGCCATGTGATTGGGCTTTCCACACTTATAGCATTTTCCTTTGAACTTTTTCGCCTTGCCATTGTTGGAGGCCGTACCGTCAAACTTATGCTTTGATCCGGTTCTTTGTTCAACTAAGTTAGCCCGTGGTTCCATTTGAAACCTACCTGCCTTCCTCTCGGAAACTTTGTCATCCTCATCGATTCGTAATCGAACCACAAGGTCTTCAAGACTCGTATCCTTTCATTTGTGTTTCAGATAATTCTTGAAGTCCTTCCACACAGGAGGCCATTTCTCAATCATAGCGGCGACTTGGAATGAATCACTTAGACTCATCCCCTCCGCATGAATGTCATGCAAGATCACTTTTAGATCTTGCACTTGCGCCATCACAAGCTTGGTATCAACCATCTTGAAATCCAGGAACTGTCCAACTATGAATTTCTTCATGCCGGCATCCTCAGATTTGTACTTCTTTTCCAGCGAAGCCCAGAGTTCCTTTGTTGTTTTCATAAGACAATAAGCATTATATAATTTATTGTCTAACCCATTTAGGATGTAGTTCTTGCATAGGAAGTCGCTTTGATTCCATGCATCCAGTGCTGCCCTCTTTTGGGTGTCAGTCTCTCCTTCTTAAGAACCTTGCCAAACTTAGTGTGGTCAAGTAAAAATAAGATTTTTTGTTGCCACAGCTTGAAGTCGTTCCCATTGAACTTTTCAGGCTTTTCACCATGGTGAACAGGAGTCGTTGTTGCACTCAAAGAAGCCATTGAATTGCACGATATTGTCTTAAGATTGTTGTATAAAATTTCTCTCAAGGTGTATCTCAGGAAAAAATAAGAATGGCTTCAAAAACAATTTTTATGTCGAGGTGAGATTTGTAATCTCCGTCCTTAAGACAATATTGCCCCACTATGGTGCTAATGGTTTGCTATGGCAATTTGTCTCCCAAGCTACAATGACTATGACTTGTGATAGGAGCACTCCAAATCACAAGTCCTCAAACCACAAAGGTTCAAAGCACTCAATTTGAAGAACAACAAATGCTCTCAAATTTCACTAAAAATCATGAATGAATTTTGAAAATTCTGTATGAAATCAAGTGGGTTCATGTTGGTTATATAGTAGACCAAAAACCATGTCCAAAGGACACCATTTGGAGCTCGATCGATCAAGCTCCTGTAGCAACCAAACAACAAAGTTCTGGTCCGCTCGATCGATCGAGCAACTGTGCTCGATCGATCGACCTTTAAAACTTTTTTTCAAACTTTCGTTTTTCCAACACGTCCAACCATCATTCATCTGTAAATAATAATAAGAAAAACAATAATGGAATTATCTTACGTCATTGGCAAGGGATATGTTGCGAAGAATTTCGACAATGTCTGCTACTAAGATTTTTTTGTTAGTGAGCTCATCTTTCCAGATGACTCCCTGCACGCATTCAAAAACTCAGTGTCAAGAAGCATTGTTCAATAAAATTAAATTAAAGTCCTACCATTTTCCATGTTTTATATTCATGATCGGGTCCTCTTCTGTTGTTATCAGCTTCATTGCAGGTATGTTTGCTTTGAATTTGAATGGCCCGTTGTCTTTTGTTTTCCTTTCTCTTTGTTTATTATCATCATCAAAATCATCATCTCTCAGCTCTAGATCAATGAGCTCATTTATTTACCTGTCTCTTCCACCTTTTGTTTTGTTTGCACTTCTACCTTATGTTTTTTTCTTCTTCTTCCTCGTCGTTCTTGGACCTCTTTGACAGGGTATGTGTGGTCCCTCTTCCTCTTCTGTATTCGTTCCTTGATACTTTTCCAAGGGATGATTGTTCCTCATTTTCCTTCAATAGCTTATTTTTTTCTTCAACGAGGATCGTGGAGGCAACATTGATGTTGTTGAGCTCATTGTCCAGTGCAGCCTTCCCGTCATTTATCCTCTCGATGTCAACATACATCTGTGCATTTATAGCCTCGAGCTCATCTTTCTGTCTCTTTATTTCTTTGAAATTGTCTTGCATTTCCTTCAGTTGCTGGTCACTGAGAATGCGAAGTGTTTTCGTTTCCTCAAGTTGTGTCGTGATTTCAGCAGTCTAAAAAAGTTGCGTTGTTGGAAGTATTTATTGCTCGTGAACAAAGGAATCATATTTTTCTGCAATTCTATCCATTGTTTGGAGCGTTGCCTTCAATTCTTGGATCTCTACTGCAAGTGTGGCAGCTTGAAGAATTTATTCGGGTTTAATGGAATCAATTTCAGTTATGTCTTGTGATTTTGTGGCCATAGTTTCATTATTTTCTGCTCGTGGCTCATCAATGGCCATTTCCACCAGGTCTCCACCCATGTCAGTGTGGTCCTCATCGAATATGTTTCTTTCGTACTTTGTTCATTGAGTTCGATGAGGACTCCAACGATGGCGGTGTCTATTGCGGTTGAATCTCGATGGTCGGAGGTGCTCCACTCAGTAATTTTAAGTGCAACACCTTGAAAAATCACGTGCACCACATAGTGAAGTGCGTGATTTTACGTGCACCACTAAGTGATTTAACGACAGAATGTATATTGGGGACAAGAAAACTTATGAAATCGTGGTTGAGATCCTTGATGTCAATGGTGTGGACTGTGGAGTCTTTTGTAAACATCGTCAAGATTCATTCTAGGAACCTTGGGATAAGATTGGGATAGACTGTATTTATGACCTCGATCCTCCCACATAACCAATATCACAAAGCATTTGTAATTGACTTTATTATAAAAACAATAAGGAAATAACCGATGTTGAAAGATTGTTTGTAAAGATATCTTAAAGGTGGTAGTATAACGCATCCGAAGTGTTTTCGGAGTTGGATTGCGTCAGGATGTTGACCGTACCACTTTTATTCACACAATTTTTGCTAGTTCGACCATTTTGATATCCGGATTTATGAATTTTCAAAATATTTAATATATGTTAAAATAGGGGCATTTTGTAGTTTCAAAATTTTTGTTAAAAAAGATTGAATAACCGAATTACTTGTACCATATAAGATTTGGAAAATTCACATACAATTACACAGTTAAATTAAGAAGTCGCGAGAAAGAAAGAAAATGAAAAGAGAATCAGGTTTCGTCGATTTTCGGACTTTGGAACGTCGTCAAAAATAAGAATTTTAATAAATGTATAATTAGCGTAGTCATGAAATAACTAGACGGGAAGGCGTATAGTGAATTAATAAGTTATAATAAACAAATATAGTTAAAAATAAAGAAATTAATCATTTAAAATGAATATTTGAATGTGTAGATTAATTTGCTAGATTGTGCTGATGGGTTGAACGGCATCAAATTTGGATCATAAGAATTAAGGTTTGCGATCAGGTATTATACGATATGTATCTGTATCATTTGATATATGATTTGATGAATTATGTGAATTACGTGAGATTACATTGCTACATGATTTTATTTAAATTATATGGCATTCATAGCAACCATGCATAATTGGCATATCAGTTTATGAAAATAAATGTTTTGGTACCACACACCATTTTTATACATACATTTGATGCATGAAATACACGTTGAGCTATGATCCTTCAATACCCTTATATGTTTATTCTGTCAGTCTTAGGGGTTGTACACAATACTAAGACTGGCATTAAGTGTCCTGAAAGGCATAGGGAATCGTGGTCCCTTTGATTGTTATGATTTGTTGAGACTGGGATTGGTGGCACTTTGCTGATGTCATCTATCAGGATATCCCCAATTATTATGATGTCGTAACCCGGGGTTGGTGGCGCTTTATCGACATCATCCTCTAGATATCTTATAAGCTTGACAGGCTCTAGTTATTATGATATGTTTGGACTTTCGTTTATCGGCTCATATATACCTAGTGGATGGGTGTATGATATGATGCTGATATGACATGCTGCCGATATGACATGCATTCAATTGCATCTCATTTCATATATCATTTTGTTAGTGTCGAAGTTGTGTTTAGAATGTGGGTTGAATAAACATGGGCTCAAATCGAATTTTACGGCTAACAGAAACTTATTAAGTCTACGGTTGAATCACAATAATGTAAAAGAAAGTAGATTACTAAAATGAATAGTGCGAAAATAGTCTACTGGACTTGAGATAAGTAAATTGATAGCAAGATGCAAAATCCTACTTAAATGAATAATGTAGATATAGTCTACTAAACTAATTAAAATGCGATAGACTAGGTAATAAACAAATGTAAAGTGCAGAAAGTAAATGACATATGATTTGTTTCTAAAAGTTCGAAGCACAAAGCTTATATATCTACCTTGCTTCTTTTGCAGGAAGGGTTCACTATAAGAATTTTGTTTATACTCAAAAATGTACAACCCGCTTAGAATAATACCACACAGATAGCCTATACTCCTAGCTCATATTGACCACGAAGTTTTACAAGGATTCAGAACTAAGTCTGAGTAATACAATGATTTCCTAACATTATTTATATCAAAAGATATTTGTGACAATGAAGTGTTGAGTGTTTTTCTTTGAACTAATAGATGTTGACTGCGATCTTGAAGGTCGCATGGAAAGCTTTTGACTGCTCTTTTATGATTCTGAATCTTTCAATAAAGCATTTGATAATGATTGCTGGAAGCATTTGAGATGATATGAATGTTGAAAAGTTGTTATCTCAATCTCTCCGAGGTATTTATAGTCCAAAAAGTCCAACGACAACTTTCCAAATATGGGCTGAGATGTGATGCTTCTGCAATCATATAAGCGTCCGATATTCCTTTTGTGTTCTTTCCAAATCAGTTAAAAATGGCTAGTTTTCTGACGTGACTAATGACACTGTTGAGTAGTATAATATTCGGTGTACTACTTGTCAGATCAATTTGATAACTTTATTCATTCTCCAAATGACTTAGTCTACTGGACTAAGTTATGCTGACTTCTCGAAATGACATAGTCTACTGGACTAAGGTCTAATGATTTCTCGAAATGACATAGTCTACTAGATTGATGTCTGCTGATATCTTAAAAGTGGTAGTCTGCAGATGTAATGTTCACTGAGCAAGTCTACTGGACATTATTTCTTCTAGTAGAATCCGCTTGGTCAAAACTCTACTAACAAGTTTCCTCCGATTTAGCGGTAGGCTCTACTGAATAATTCTAGTATGACCGTGGAAAGCACGGTTGAAGTATCATTTATAATCACCAAAACTTAGAAATGGTCCATTAATTTCCCTCTTTCTGGTGATGAAAAAACTTGGGCTTGACATATCCGAATTCAACTCTGACGGTAGACAACAGATGAATAGTGAAAAACTTTTACAAGTAAAGTAGAAGCAATACATGAAATCAGCAGATTACGAGAAATAATCAAGCAAGAGAAGACTAGAGTTAAAAAAAAAACATCATTTTTATATAAATTGATTCTTGTGACAACCATCGTTCCAATGAAAACACAAGAAACATAAGCTACCCTATACTGAGATTTACAATGAAACATAAGCAATCATTACTAAGAGTTTTCTAAATCTCTGCTCTTGCACCCTTTTTGTCATCATTCACTGATGTGGAGTGACTAGACTGATGCTTTTCAAAGTTGAATAAGATCAACTTCTTGTTGAACATCCATCTTGAACTTGTCAGTTATAGCAAGAAAATTACACCTCAGTATCAACTCTAATCTTGGATGAGTAGGTGATACGAGCGAGATGGGGCGAATATGCAATCAAATGTTAAATTGCCTTGTTCAGCGATATGACTAGAAATAGACATATCTATTGCGCTTAATTGTTTACGATTTGGTATGTTTTCATGGATAATTTGATACGTATGCTACCTAATTGAATATTTGTGTAATTGTAGGTGGAATCGAAGAAATCGAGCTAACTAAGGCGAATAAAGACCAAGAAAAGCTTTGGAGCTAATAAGGACTCAAGTAGATCAAGAAAAAGGCTAAAAAATTAATTTTGGGAGAAGCGATCGACCGCATGAAGGAAGAGATCGATCGCATTTGGATAGAAAGTTGAGCAACAAAATCTACGCGTTAGCGATCGATCGCTACAATGAAGCGATCGATCGCCAAAACATACTAGAGCCAAGAGATCGATCGGTGAAAAGAGGCGATCGATCGCAAGAAGGATTTCGCTGGAAAAAAAAACTAGCGATCGATCGGTAGCAGTGTTTTGGAATGTTTGTGGACTTGATTTCTTTCCTTTTCACATGGACTCTAACCTACTCCATCAGCATCCCCTACATATAAGGCACGAAAGTCAGTTAGAGTTGGTAGAATAGTTTTAGACTAGTTTTATATTTTCTTTTCAATTTTGTTGAAAACGCTACGAAGATCGAAGCGAAGACGGGATTGACAACCTCGGCGGACCGGAGATCGGATTAGTCTTTTTTCCCTTGTTTTTATTTATCTTTTTTTTTAGATTATGTGTAGCCAGTTTTAATTCTTGGTTGAGGAAGACAAATCCTTGGATTTATTTATCTTGGGGAGATTCTTATGCTTTAATTATCAATTTTATTGAGTATCAAGAGTTTTCTGATTTTACTGATATGATTGTTGTGTTTGTTTATTGGATTGACAACCTAATAACTTGCATGAAATCTAATGCTAAATTAGATATCAAATACGGAATCGTTTGATCCCTCTAATTTACGAAGCAACTAAGATTGATGAATTTCCTTTTGTGAGTTTGTTAAATTCTTAGGAAGAACACTTGACTATATTAAACATAGACGCTTGGATTATGTTGTTTAGTTTCATCGATCTCACTAGCTCATATGCTATCATCAATTTAAATTATAATCGCTTGTATTTTGATTGATTGTTTGATAAAGGTTAAACTAGAACGCTTGAGCTACTTAAAAGTAAGGTGAGATAGGACTTTGATTATTGGATTGAACGTCCAACGATGAATATTCATATGAAAAATTGAGTCTTTTGTGAATCGATGAAATAGATGATAATTACAAGGAAGAGTCGACCGATACCAAGAATCGCTTCAATTAGTTTAATCTTTAGTTTTAATTTAATTAGTATAATTTACTCACAACCCCATCCTTTTATTTTAATTGTTTTGTTTTTGGTTTTAATTAGCACAAAGAATTCACACCTCCTCGTGGGATCGATCCCTACTTTCACTAATACATTAGTATTATAAAAAGTGGTGTTAATTTGGGCGTACACGATAAGCGCACACCAAATTTTGGCGCCGTTGCCGGGGAGGCGTATATTTTTGTGTTAATAATTTCTGTTTTTTTCCTTTATCTTTCTTTTCTCTCTTTCCCCCACCGCTACTCTTGTTTGTTCGTGCTTACAGGTTGATTTCTGAAAGAAAAAAAAAATCAGATCTTACCATGGCGAAATATAGCAGCTTGGACGAATTAGAGTATCTTGTGCAACAACTTGGCGTATGAAGTGGACAAAGTGCATACAATTCAAGTTGGAGTGATCATCCCTTCTCAACCATGACAATCAATGGATGAGCTCACCTCCACCTTACATGAAGTCCACCATACCGCCATACATACAACAATACCCGCCATGGCCACAACAATCTCAATACCATACCCCTGGTGAGTCTTAGAGGATCTTGTTTCAATACTTAATGATAGTACTTTGTAATTTCAACAGGAATTCAGGGCTATCACTCAGAATTTGGGTAACCAAATGGAGCAACTAATAAGATCGGTCGATCGGATAGCAGCACAAAAGCATAAAAGGAGACCATGATTGCATTTGAATCATGGAATGATGAAGAAGAGAAGACTATGGAGAAGGTGGTACTGATGCCACCCAAGCTAGAAGATGAGACACATGTGCCAATAGAAGAAAAGGAGTTTGTACATACTACAACTCCGCAAGGTATGTTTCCCAAGCTATGTTGAATACTTAGATGAATCATGTGTTGTGGCAGAGGAGTCAGCGAAAAAGTACTGTGATGAATGAATCATTGGGACTATTTTCTCGAAGACAACATCACATTGGACAATGGCAAAGAGGTAGAAACTCTAGAAACGATGGTACTGAGGCCATCAATACTTGAAGAACAAACAGAGGTCGAGGTGGATAACAAGGAATCTCACCAGAATGAGATTCCCAAAGGCGAGCAAAGGGGACAACATACGAAATCGTTTGATCCCTTTAATTTATGAAGAAACTAAGATTGATGAATTTTCGTTTGTGAGTATGTTAAATTCTTAGGAAGAACACTTGACTAGATTAAACATAGAGGCTTGGATTATGTTGTTTAGTTTCATCCATCTCACTAGTTCATATGCTATCATCGATTTAAATCTTAATAGCTTGTATTTTGATTGATTGTTTGATAATTATTAAACTAGAAAGCTTAGGCTACTTAACTAAATGTAAGGTGAGATAGGACTTTGATTATTGGATTGAACGTCCAACGATGAATATTCATATGAAAAATTGAGTCTTTTGTGAATCGATGAAATAGATGATAATTCCCAGGAAGAGTAGACTGATACCAAGAATCGCTTTCATTAGTTTAATCTTTAGTGTTAATTTAATTAGTATAATTTACTCGCAACCCCATCCTTTTATTTTAATTGTTTTGTTTTTGGTTTTAATTAACACAAAGAATTCACACCTACACGTGGGATCGATCCCTACTTTCACTACTACATTAGTATTCAACTTCTCAGGATAGCATTAGATATCTGATAGACCCATGTTGGGTCAATTAGAGAGACTATAAACCCATGATGAAAACAGTTTAGTGAAAATAAAGGTATAGCAGTTTCCGAAAATCCGAATACTCTTAGAACTTAGACATCCCCAAAAAGTTGAAACTTTTTCTGCAAGTTTTTGAAATTTGATGAGAGATAGTTCATTATAGATGGAGAAGACATATTTATAGTCCAGGGTTGAGGAGGTGAAGATGCATCCACTATAGATGATATGACACTGTGATAGGGGTCACTCACCACTGAACCATTATAAAATAACATGCAAGCATTGGGTAGAGAAATTTAACTAAATATAATTCAAATTTAAAGTCCTACAAAATATTAAAAAAATACATCACACTAGTACCACCACCATTTGGTCCTGTCAAAAGACTCTGGAGGTGCAGAAGAGTAAGGAAGCTGAGGTCCTGAAGTAAGAGACCTCTGTTGTTGTTGAGATCTCTACTAAGGTTGTTGACCTCTACTGGCAGAAGGTCTAATAGAACTTGTAGGCAGTCTGCTGGAGGCGTCTTGTGTACGTTGTGGCTGCCCAGCATTTTTGCATAATCCATGAATATCATGGAGCTGAGAGGCGAAGGTTGTCTGCGTGGATGCCAGCTGATCAGGGAAGGTAACATGCATGATCTCAATCTTCTATCTGAGCTCAAGCTTTGGTAAAGTTATCTTGGATGATAGCTCTGCAACAGAGTCAATAACAAATTTTTGCACCTTTGATAATTTATCCTATAAATCTTTGACATTATTTTGAAGTAGCATAAATTCAAAATTGACATGCTTCCTGATATTTCCAATCAAAGTTCCAGCATATCTTTCCTCGTGCTTGAGGTTGTTCATCCCACTGGCCAGAGTAAGTACTGTAGAGACATCTTTGACAATTTATCTGCAAGGTAGCCATTCTTCTTGCATATCCACATTGGTGATGGGAGCAACATCAATGGTAGTAGACATAACACTATCCCTTACTGGAACTTCCTCAACCAATATGCCAGTAGATTAAGCAGAAGAAACCACATATTGTTGTTCACATGTAGGTTGCTGAACAACAGTATGGTCAATAAAAATGTTGGACACTAAACGCATTTGGTCAGCAAGGTCGGCTTCAAAACATGGCATGTTAAGGAATGAAGTGAATGTTGGATCAAGAAGAAAAGTACTCTGTACAGTAGAGTCAAAAATGAAATGGTAGGGGCTGAGTTACAATGGTAAGAGCATTTTCAAGTGGGGGTTCATCCATTTCCTCATGTAAAGTGATCGCTTTTATTTTAAACAGTTATTTCCAATGTAGCGATTTATGTACCGCAAGTGCACGATGTCAAGTTTTAGTATAGATAGGAAGAATGCGGATTGTCGAACCCACAGGGACTAACAATCAAGTTCCAAATAAGATGCTTTTAACTATAATTAACCTACGAAATTGAATTAATTAAGCACTTAAACGACTAATTAATAAAATTAACTACTAATCCAACCAAGTCAATAAAAGTAAACGAGAAAAATCCACTAGAGAAGATTATCGAGACTTTGGCTCACCAATGCAATACCCTGCAATTCTCGATTGAATATCCAAGGATTTCTAAGGTGACGAGTTTTCCTAATGCATTCGTTATACTTTAGTCCAGTTATAACAAGTCTAATATTAATGTTGCAATAAACCACTCCCATGTCCTTATTGAACAATTAATATCGAATAAAGATCTATGAAAACTACTAACCTTCGATTTTGGTAAATCTATTGCTATCACACGTGTGCTAGATTTTACTTGGTCCGTCTCAACCTAAAACCCACGGTATAATTTACTATATCGTATTGCAATATCCTATGGTCAATTCAATCACAATATAACAATCATTCAAGGGTGATCAATCCCTCAAGCGCATGAAGAGCAATAAATTATATACAAAGAATTAAAGGAATTCAATTAAATAAATCATCAAATCATAGGTTCATGTCAAAGGATTCGCCTAGCCTCGATAAATAAATTAGTTCAACATAGTAAATCAAAACACAACAAAACTAAGAATTAAAGACAAAGAAAAACTCCCAGCGTCGACTCCGGTTGTAGATCATCGCTCCTTCTCTTGCTTCCTTCTCGATCGTCTCTTTAATCGCCTTGTTGGAGTTGTTCCAAAATCATAGGATAAAAAGGTTTAAGGATGATGATGGGTATGAAAGGGTTGGACGTCAGTTGGATGAAATTCTAGAAGGGGACGGATGGTGTATATGGGTCTGATGGTGATTGGTTGAGAGAAGGGTTGATGGAAGCGTGTGTATTCTGATGTTATCTCCCCCTTTTCTCATATATTGTGGAGACATATATATTAGAGTATATGGGCTGGATGTTGGAGCCGTGTGTTGACATGAATCTGCTCTAGATATGGGCCCAAATTGTTGCACGAATCTCGGCCCTTTGTAAATTGCTGAATTCCAATATAATATTTCAATAATCTAATGCCCTTCTATCTAATATGTACGTGACATCTCCAGCTGTCACGTGAATGAATCTGATGTTCTATTGTATCTGATATGGTAAGTCTCGTAAATCTCTTGTGACGTGATGTATGTGTATTGATGAATCTGCATGCACATGAGTTTCAATTGTCAACCTTTCCTTGCTCTTGTCCGATTTAGCTCTTATGCGATGCGGACCCCAATAATTCCTCCCATATGAACCTGTTGTGCGATCCAAGATTCCATGCGATAATGCTATTTCCTTCCATCTCATGTTAAATGATGCATATGAATCCTTGTGTGAATGAATTTCCAAGTGGAATCAACCCTAGCCGCCAAGTTTGTTTTAGGAATCCCGACTCGCGATCGATCGCAATCTTCGAATTATTAGTTTTTCAACACATTGCATGAGGCGATCGATCAGTTTAACTCTTCAAGATCAATCGGTGGCCTTAAATCATCCAAGCATGAAATATTTTTCCTTCCCTTGAAATGTTAGCTCTGTTTGGTCTTTTTCCATCGCTAATTGGCTCAAATCCTTCACTTTTATGCACTTAAGACATTTATTCTGAAACGCACAAAACAACACGAAAGGGCATTGTTGGGTTTTGGAAACCCGAATAATCTTGGTTTTGATGTTAACAAAACTTGTTATTGTGTTGCTAACATATTTCATCAAGTGTGCAGTTCATAGATCATAACTTAGAAGCTTGATGATTTACAAAGAAGTAGCTTGAAAATATCAAGCTGGACCAAGACTGAAATCCTGGCAGAGCGAATTATTTCGATCATATCTAATAGCTCGGATATCAAAATGGCATGCTTCCAAAGATATTGAACAGCCAACTTAAAATACTAAAAGTCATATTTCACAACAGATCGGCTAGTTCAAAAGTTATCAAGGAGAAAAGATGCCTGGAAGATCGAGCTGAACCGCGAAGAAACAGCAAGTTGTTTCAGCAAGCAACTGTCAGTCTGGTGACCATAACTCTTAGCTCGCTTATCGAAACGGAACGATTCAGTATGGGTTGGAAAGCTAAGACAAAGATCTACAAGTCATCTTTGGAAGTAAAAGACTGAATCGGACGTTAAGATGGCCAAACAGCTTCTGCAAGTCACGACATGTGCTGCTGCATCCAGCAAACAGACAGCAGGAGCATCGCCTCGTATTTCGAGCATAACTCTCTCATACGAACTTGAAATCGAGCGATTCTTGATTCCGTGGAAATCTAAGAGAAAGGGATACAACTTTCATATAAATCACTTTGCCCAGAAATCAAAGAATGAAGAGTTACAAGCAACAGATCGAAGAGCAAGTTTATCAATCTGTTTTTGTATCAAGCTGATTGTCCAGACTGATCCGGACCAGACTGATCTGCCCATGCTGATCCGGACCAGACTGATCTGCCAGTGCTGATCTGACAGACTGATCTTCCCATGCTGATTCGGCCAGACTGATCTGCCCAAGCTGATCCGGCCAATCCGGTCCGAAATACAAAGAGCCCAGAAACCAAAATACGACCGTTGCAAGCTCGGGAATGGTGCAGAACCTTTTCCAACGGGCATATTCTTGTGTATAACGTATATATCATTACTTGGGGCTATATATACATGATTTGGAAGCTCAATAACAGCTGATTGAAGATCAATCCAAGCCTTCCAAAGCAAACCCACTTGGGATTCAATTGAGGAACTTAAAAGACAAAAGCTGCTAAATGAAGAGCACTCCTCAAACATTTGGCACCACTTACCTTGCTATATCAGATCTAGTTAGAGATCATTTGTGCCATATATATTCACTCTATTCATTGTATATGAGAGCTTAATAGAAGAGTGAATACCATTGTAACGGTTGATGATTTATCACAACCGATGAGAGGTCTTTGTATGTGAGACATTAAAGAACATACATAGTTGAGTTGCTAGGAGTTCTAGTTGGATGGGGAATTCCCAACTGGATCGGGTTTGTACAACGGGATTGTATAAATCAAAGTCTTCTAGTGGAATCCTTCCATGCGGTAGAAGAAGGGGAGACGTAGAAGGATTACACCACCTTCGAACTTCCATAAACAAATGCTTGTTTATTTACTTTAATTGTATATCTTTAAAATGTCTTTCAAATGTTTAATTGGTTATAGAGCGGGTTATGTCGATTTTCTTCCGCTCGGTTTTGTAACCGAACTCGATATAATCTCTCGGTGTAATAATTTCAAGAACACGAGGTATTGAAGCTCATGTTGGTTGAACTGGGGTGTGGAATGGCAACCCACCCCCAGAATCGATCCTGACAGGCATAATATCATCCATGAATCGTAATAAAACACACATAAAATCCTCGAAATATAAGTGTAAAAATCACACTTATCATAAATATGCATCCTCGGTTGGTTGCCTGACATCTGAAACGACAGAGTGAATCACATCTTGAAAAATTCATAACATTGACCTCAGGCAGAGGTGGAAGTGTTTCTTGAGGAGGAGGCAGTAGATATGTTTCAATTGTAGAGGCATCGATAGACTTAGGAATCTATACTATCTGGTACTCTGTAGACTGGTAGAGGGGAGTAGACTCAAAAACTGGTTCTTCTTTAGTTATATCCTCACCAGAAGGGATGGCTACTACCTCTTTTACTGTGTGGGAAGTATAGTGGATTCGAGTGTGACTTGGATGTCATGTAAAGTTTTGTGTAGGAAGTTGAGTTGAGCCTCTAAGTGTCTCAACCAGGCTGCATCATTAATAAAAGTCTTTGAAAGAGGATCAAAGTCTTCTCGCCTGGACTAACTAGGTTGTCAAGTCCTCTGATGGAATGCAGTAGTCAGTATACCTCTCTTCTTTCCGAGCCTTCAGGAATTTCCTCAGTTTGAAGCAATTTCAAGATGCTATTGTCCGATTTCGTTGACTTTTTAGAATGCCTCCGAAGTTTCTGAGCTGGAGGCGTTTGCAAATTTGCGCCATTCACAAAACAATTACAATTTTTTTAGTATACACTTCAACACGAACATTGACCAAGTCTAGTTCTGTGTTGACTAAAGAGTTGATTTTCTCCCAAATTTCTTTGCCTTTACCAGGAACAATCGGTAAAGGTTGATAGTAGATACATCCAGTCTTGGGCTCCTGGAGACTAATCTTGAAGGAACCTAGATAGAGTGCTGGAGAGGTTTGGTAGCGTTTATCGCGTACGCCCAAATTAACCCTCTCAAGTTAATAATAGTAAATATGTAGTAGCGTGAGTAGGGATCGATCCCACAGGGAAGTGAATACTTTTATGCTAACAAGTGTCAAAATAGGGGGTTTTGGAATTTGTTTAACTATAACTAAATTAAACGAAAGCGAACAATTAACTAACTTATCAAGATTAAAAAGTGATTCTTGGTTTTCGGTCAACTTTACCTTTGGAAATCATTCACTTGGTCATCAAATTACTAAACATAAGAATTCATTCAATTATCCATCAATTGAAAATTTAATTCCTTACTTACCTAAATCGTGGTCAAAATGAAAACATCATTCAATTCGACTCTTATCAAATCTTTAATCAAAACTACAGCCGTTAAGATTTAATCAATGAACGTTTCAAAACTAGTAAGTTTGATGAATCTAATCAATAAAAACTACAGCCGTTAGAATTAATCATCCAATCGTTTTTCCTAAGAATTTAATAACACCAACAGCAGGTAATTATCAATCTTAGTTGCTTCTCAATTAGCATTAGAAAGTGCAAGTGATTACTAGGTGATCAATCTATCAATCAAATACAACAATCATAAGAATCATAATCTGAAAAACAAATTGAAATTGAATTAAAAATTCCACATTCAAACCAAAATTTTCACAAGTTTTTCTATTCCAAAGGCAAGTATCCCTCAACCTAGAATCAAGGTGTTTAGCCTAGCATAATTAAATCTAAAACTAACAAAAATCGTATTAAAAACATCAAACAATCAATAGAAAAGAGAGTTGCTAAAGCGAAGCACGATTCCGGCTTGTTGATTCCGTCTTCGTTCTTCGAGCGTCTTTACAAAAATCGGAACAAAAATTATACTAAAATTTGAAAAATCTGTTCTAAGCTCTCAAAAATCTCCTAAAGTTGATAATTTTCGAGTATCAAATGGTATGGTGGCTGATGGGTTAGGTTAAAGCTTATGTAGAAAGGAAAGAAATCAAGTTCCCAATATTTCCAAAATAAGGTGGCGATCGATCGCCATAAGGTGGCGATCGATCGCTACCTATTTTTTTTCGGCGAAGTAACTTAGGCGATCTATTGCCACTTTTCTCGCGATCGATCGCTTGGCTCCAGTATACTTTGGCGATCGATTGCCTAAACCTCGCGATCGATCGATGCTTCGTGAATTTTGTTGCTCAACTTTCTGTCCATAGGCGATCGATTGCCTCCTCCATGCGGTCGATCGCCTCTGCTAAAATTACATTTTTAGCCTTTTTCTTGATCTACATTGAGTCCTTATTAGCTCCAAAGCTTTTCTTGATCTTTATTCACCTTAGTTAGCTCGATTTCTTCGATTCCACCTACAATTACACAAATATACGATTAGGTAGCATATGTATCAAATTATCCATCAAAACATACCAAATCGTAAACAATTAGCAATAGATGTGTCTATTTCTAGTCACATCAAATTCCCCCATACTTACTCTTTACTCGACCTCGAGTAAATCAAATAAAACTATAATATTTTTGCTTGGCTCATAGCATCATAACAAACTAACTTGTTCTCACTTTAATGCCTCAACAATTTTAACATGCATAGTAATGAAAGGCGGTGAAAAGTTAATAATGGAACAAGTTCAATCCCTAAATATTTGGTACCCAACAAAGTAGTGAACTTTTGTGTGTGGTCATAAACAAGTGTTGTGTACAAATTATAGATCCAAAAGATGCAAATCCACAATAGTTCAAGTCATACACTAACACAAGTATAAGCTTACTTGCACACTCTTCTCCGCTATCTTAGCCACTTTGCAAACATAAATCAAGTAGGTCTTTATTAGCTTGTAGTGTGGCCTAGGTATTGGCTTATGAACGGAAGGTAAGGATATATCAAGTAAGAGAGTATGATGATATGCACACTAAAAGTTTCTCTTCTTGCTTGAATTTTTCAACTTTTGTTTCAACATTTTTCTTCTTTTGTGCATTGGCTCCCCTTGGAGTCATATTTTTATCTATTTTCTCAAGGCAACCCTTTTCTTTCATGCATTTCATTCTTTTCCTTATGAAGCTCACAAACATTTTAATCATTGAATACTTAAGTGCATGTGAATGAAACACATCATACTCCCTTCAAAGGTATGGATAGAACTCATATTTAGGCTCATTAGGGAAGGATGATAAGCTAGTCAAAGAATGTCAAATGGTGGTTGTTTGTATGCTTAGCATACAACCGTTCTTTTGCATTAAAGCTCAAACAGGGTACTAGTGATTGATTTTCTTTACATGGTAGGCTTGAAAGGCTCAAACGCATCGAAGATCGCCTATATCACTTTCATGTTTGCAAGTAGTCTAGACATACGCCTCAAAGAGCATGTAGTTAAGTTATAGCATGTATTAGAGACTTCTTAAGACTATCACCAAATTCACACAATCTTCACTAAGTTATGCACACTTCACAAGCCATGACAATAATGTGCTCAAAATATTCAACTACTAAGTTAAAGTAAACTTTGCATTAGAGTTCAAAGTGTTCTAAGGTTAACAATTCACCTTTTTTCAAAAGCATGCATGATATCAATTAGGTTTCATCATGGGCTAGTGATTCTAAGCATGTGTTCATTACTAACTATGAGGTCAAAATTTTTGATTTTTTGGTATTTTATAATAAAAAAACGATAACACGCCACTAATCCCTCCCCCATACTTAAATCTTACATTGTCCCCAATGTAAGGCAAAAATATAAGAAAAGAGAAAAGAATAACTACTAAAGCAATAAAAAATAAAATAAAAGGGAGAAAGGAAGTTAACTCCCCTTGGGTTGCCTCCCAAGCAGCGCCTCTGTTTAACGTCGGTGGCCCGACGCCAGTCCTCTATCAAGGTGGGTGATGCGGTGCCGCTCTATCCTTCTTCTTCCACCTCAATATCTTCTTGATTCCCTTGAATTTCGGTTTTTTCGCCTTTGAGTGGGCGTCCTCAGTCCTTGTTCCTCCTTCAACATATGTGGCTTGTTGTGGGCGATCCGGAAGGTGCTTCTTTTCAATGGTACGATCCTACAAGTGAGAAGAGCGAGAGTCAGCAGTATCATGAATAAATAAAGCAGCAATAGTGTGAACCATATGCACAGGGCGCGAATCCATACCTCCTTTGTCATCAAGGCCATCAGTAGCCTTTCCCATCTCCCACAATTCATCATTATCAAAATCAGAATCATATGCATCATTTATATCAATAGCGTAACTAGCATGCTCATGAGTTTTAATGGGTTCATAGATATTAAATTTTGCACTTTCACCATTAAACTCCATTGTTAATAGGCCGCTATTCACGTCGATCACAGATTTTGATGTTTTCAAGAATGGTCTTGTTGAGCCTTAAACGCATGGTTGTGTTTAATGCGCTAAATTATCCCCGGTCAATCTTTGAGTTTTGATGATCAACAAAACTTGTGTTTGTTATACTAATGCATCTACTTAGTGTGCAGATTAAGTGATGAAAAGTGGATTGGAATGATGATTTTCAAGTGTGTACAATCTGGTCTGGATCGCCCCAGGCGATGGTGATCATCGCCCCAGGCGATGGGTGTCAGGCCAGGCATCGCCACGCACATCGACAGAAGCGATGACTAGGCGAGCATGCGGGGAAGATCGCCCCAGGCGATGGTGACCAACGCCTGAGGCGATGGCAGCCACAAGGACTTCGCCCCAGCACATCGACTGAAGCGACGCCGAGGCTTGGCGCGGGCATGCGCGCAGGGAGATCGCCCGAGGCGATGACACGAACGCCTGAGGCGATGGGCTGGAACGCCTGAGGCGATGTGGAGATCGTTTGAGGCGATGCATGATTTCAGGCTGCTGAAGCTACGGCATTGGGATTTGACTTGGATCACCTGAGGAGATCCAGCGATCGCCTGAGGCGATGCGTGATTTTTGCTGACCGTTGGGGCGCGGCGATGGTGATCGCCCGAGGCGATGTCCGAGGCGATCTTGGAGTGATTCAAGCCTTATTTGAAGCAACGGCTAGTAGGAGCCTTGGAGGCCTTCTACACTATAAATATTGATGCTTTGGAGCATTTTGAAGCTAAGAAACAAGTCTACAAACTATACCAAAGCTTTGATTATTAAATTCTTGAATAGCATTACAAACTCCATACATTGTTGTTGTATTGGAGCTAGTAATTGTTTCCATTTGTTAAGTCTTGTTGTCTTCGTGTGAGTACACCGTGAAGGTGCTTTTTGGTTTGATTTCTTGTAAAGGTCCTCCAACACCAAAGCAAGTTGGAAAATTGTAAAGTCATCAACAAGTCTTGTTAGTGCAAGTGTGAGGCTATCCTTGGAGCCCTTAAGGCCAAGAAGACTCGTGAAGAGTGCTGGTAGCTCGGGAAGAGCTTTGTATACTCGGGAAGAGAATTGTGCTCGGGAAGAGCTTGTGTACTCGGGAAGAGTAGTGTGCTCGGGAAGAGCGTTGTAACTCGGGAAGAGTTGTTGTGTGGCTAACTTGGAGCCCTCAAGGCCAAGATCATTTATTCTAGTGGAACCTCGGTTGGAGGTTATCTAACCGGGAAGAGGAGACGTAGGCGATTCATCGCCGAACTTCTATAACAAATATCCTTGTCATTTATCGCATTATTTCTTTACGCATTTATTTACTTATTCTTTTTATTTATCGATTGACTAAAGGCTTCCGCAAAGCGCAAAACTCTTTTATTTTTTCAAACTCATTTTAAAAAGCTAAAGTAGCCAAGGAATCTCATTCACCCCCCCTCTTCGATTCCAACAAGTGGTATCAGAGCCATTTGATTTTTGTTTTTAAATCAAATCCTTTTTATGGCTAATCTAGCAAATGAGTTTGCTCAAGGTCAATCGACGAATCGCCCTCCGCTTTTCACGGGTGATAACTACGGGTATTGGAAAAATAGAATTTCTCTATATATCCAATCCGTAGATTATGATCTATGGAAAATCATTGTGAAAGGTCCACATACTCCTTTAAAGGATGTTGGGGGAATTAGTGTTCCCAAAGAAATGGACGACTTCACAAAAGCGGATATGATGTTAATATCTCAAAATGCTAAAGCGATTAATATTTTGCATTGTGCTTTAGATATGAAGGAGTACAACCGGATTTCAATGTGCTCAACCGCTAAGGAGATATGGGACAAATTGAAAATTTGTCATGAAGGAACCAACCAAGTGAAGGAGACAAAGATAGACCTCCTTCAACTCAAATATGAGACATTTGAGATGGATTCCGGAGAAGATGTGGATTCCATGTTTAGGAGGTCACCCTTATCATAAATGAGCTTGCCCAACTTGGAGAGAAGTACCCTCCAAAGAAAATATGGAGGAGAGCACTAAGGGTCTTACCTAAAGAATGGGATGCAAAGAGGACGGCCATCATCGAGTCCAACAAAGGGGAGAACGCATCTTATGATCTTGATGAGCTCCATGGCACCTTGGTGACCCATGAGCTTGAAGTTGCCACAAGGAGAGAAGTGAAGGAGGAGGATAGATCCAAAAGAAATGGGATTGCCTTGGTTGGAAGGAAAGACCATTCCGATGATGAAGAAGATGATGATGATGAAGAGATGAGGTTGTTCACAAAGAAGTTCAAGAAGCTCTTCAACAAACATAGCAAGTCAAAGACCTCCAATGCTACCAAACAAGAATCCAAAAATGAGGTAACTTGTTATAATTTTCAAGAAATAGGCCATTATGCTAACAAATGTCCTAGGAAGAAGAATGAGGACAAAGGGAAGAAGAAGGCGTTCATAGCTACATGGAGTGATATCGACTCCGATGAAGAAGAAGCCAAAAATCTTTGTCTAATGGCTCTTGGAGATGTAGATGAAGAGGATGATGATGAGGTACCATCTTATGATGAATTATTAGATGCTTATAATGAACTCATTGATTGTCTTGGTAAAACCAAGAAGAGCAACAAAGTGCTTAAACTAGACTTGGCTAAGAAGGAAGAAGAAAATATTATTTTGAAAAACCAAGTGCTTGATTTAAAGACTTCTCTTGCCAAGTTTAGTGATAGTAGTTTAAAGATGAATGAATTGCTTGGCTTACAACGTTGTAGCTTTGACAAAGCCGGGTTAGGCTACTCAAGCAAATCAAAATCCTTTTCTAGCTTGTTGGCCAAAGCAAAGCACGACTCTACTACTTGCAATTATTGTTGCAAAAATGGTCATACCAAGAACAAATGTAGATTTGCTAGAATCCAATACCAACCTAACAAAAGGTGGAAATGGATTCCAAAAGTTCCTAAGGAAGCTAACCATCAAGGACCCAAAAATCAAATGGGTACCAAAGATCCTTCTATTATTAATTTGTCTTGTAGGGACAACCATGGATTGGAGGATGAAGGACCAAGCAACTCAAAGGAGGAGTTTATTCTATTCACCACCATAGAAGAAACGAGAGGCGTTGGACCTATGACAAGAACTAACTCTTGTCATCAAGGGTAAAATTTATTTGATCTTTTTAAAGAGCAATTCAAAAATTCATTGGCACAAATCAATTGTGATCAATAAATATTGAAGCTCAATATTCATTGGAGTAAAATGCATAACCCCTTAGCATAATTTGTTAAGTGCATGATGTATGCTTATCTTTTTATAGTAAGTAGCTAGATATGCTTTGCATTCAAATTTGAATATGCTATGTGAAAATGTGCAATTATGTTGTTATAATGTTTTGATTATTTTATTGTTTATTGGGCATGAATGCATGAACATATGCACACATTGCAACTTTTAGAATTAATTGTTGAGTGCCTTAAACACATGGTTGTGATTCACCTTTATATGATTCAATCTTGTTTGATGAGGAACATGTGAAATTTGAATCTATATGTCAACTTAAAATTATGCCATGTTTATTTGAATTTTATGCTTTTTGATTATCACAAAAAGGGGGAGAATTTTGTGATAAACTTGAACCTTAATACATGCATAGTTTAAGGGGGAGAGCTTATGTATGCATGGTTTGAGGGGGAGAGTTATTTGTTTAATGATTTACTTGATAACTTGTATGTGTTATGCAATTGTTAAGGGGGAGTTATTTTTACTCACATTTCATGCATATTACTTATTCAAGTTTATCAAGTTTTGTGATCATCAAAAAGGGGGAGATTGTTGAGCCTTAAACGCATGGTTGTGTTTAATGCGCTAAATTATCCCCGGTCAATCTTTGAGTTTTGATGATCAACAAAACTTGTGTTTGTTATATTAATGCATCTACTTAGTGTGCAGATTAAGTGATGAAAAGTGGATTGGAATGATGATCAGAGGGTTCACCTGTACTCATCAACAAACCACAGTAGTATAAAACGAAATAAATAAAATAAAGTGATGTTAACACAAAAGTAATTGCCTTCCCCGGCAATGGCGCCAAAATTTGGTAGCGTTTATCGCGTACGCCCAAATTAACCCTCTCAAGTGAATAACAGTAAATATGTAGTAGCGTGAGTAGGGATCGATCCCACAGGGAAGTGAATACTTTTATGCTGACAAGTGTCAAAATAGGGGGTTTTTGAATTTGTTTAACTATAACTAAATTAAACGAAAGCGAACAATTAACTAACTTATCAAGATTAAAAAGCTATTCTTGGTTTTCGGTCAACTTTACCTTTGGAAATCAATCACTTGATCATCAAATTACTAAACATAAGAATTCATTCAATTATTCATCAATTGGAAATTTAATTCCTTACTTACCTAAATCGTGGTAAAAAAGAAAACAGCATTCAATTCGACTCTTATCAAATCTTTAATCAAAACTACAGCCGTTAATATTCAATCAATGAACGTTTCAAAACTAGTAAGTTTGATGAATCTAATCAATAAAAACTACAGCCGTTAGAATTAATCATCCAATCGTTTTTCCTAAGAATTTAATAACACCAACAGCAGGTAATTATCAATCTTAGTTGCTTCTCAATTAGCATTAGAAAGTGTAAGTAATTACTAGGTGATCAATCTATCAATCAAATACAACAATCATAAGAATCATAATCTGAAAAACAAATTGAAATTGAATTAAAAATTCCACATTCAAACCAAAATTTTCACAAGTTTTTCTATTCCAAAGGCAAGTATCCCTCAACCAAGAATCAAGGTGTTTAGCCTAGCATAATTAAATCTAAAACTAACAAAAATCGTATTAAAAACATCAAACAATCAATAGAAAAGAGAGTTACTAAATCGAAGCACGATTCCGGCTTGTCGATTCCGTCTTCGTTCTTCGAGCGTCTTTACAAAAATCGGAACAAAAATTATACTAAAATTTGAAAAATCTGTTCTAAGCTCTCAAAAATCTCCTAAAGTTGATAATTTACGAGTATCAAGTGGTATGGTTGCTGATGGGTTAGGTTAAAGCTTATGTATGAAGGAAAGAAATCAAGTTCCCAATATTTCCAAAATACAGCTGGAGATCGATCGCCATAAGGTGGCGATCGATCGCTAGCTATTTTTTTCCGGCAAAGTAACTTAGGCGATCGATCGCCACTTTTCTCGTGATCGATCGCTTGGCTCCAGTGTACTTTGGCGATCGATCGCCTAAACCTCGCGATCGATCGCTGCTTCGTGAATTTTGTTGCTCAACTTTCTGTCCATAGGCGATCAATTGCCTCCTCCATGAGGTCGATCGCCTCTGCTAAAATTACATTTTTAGCCTTTTTCTTGATCTAAATTGAGTCCTTATTAGCTCCAAAGCTTTTCTTGATCTTTATTAGCCTTAGTTAGCTCGATTTCTTCGATTCCACCTAAAATTACACAAATATACGATTAGGTAGCATATGTATCAAATTATCCATCAAAACATACCAAATCGTAAACAATTAAATGCAATAGATGTGTCTATTTCTAGTCACATCAGTAGAGTGTGCTAAAGTTGCCAGAACGGCAGATATCGCATCAGTAGAAATAGTAGAAGGTGTTGCAATAGTGGACACATCCATGGAAGGTGTATCATTGATAGATACAATAGCGGAAAAATCTGTAGATGCAACAGTCGACAAAACCACAGTAGATGTGGCAATCGTAACTGTGGGTGCCACGACGGCGATGGTGAGAATGGCTGTCGGAAGATCAGTAGACAAAGCCTCCGAAGTATCTGGTATAGTATAAATAACAACAACAACTTCGGAAGGGCAGACTTCAGTAGATGCTGAAACAAATATAGAATCCCGGTGGTGGTGGTGGTTCAACACATTTTGTGGACTGGACCATGATAAGCTCGGATGAATCCTCCACCCCAGATTATAAGTGTTTGAATATGGATTGTTCAGCTGTTTGTTTCCTACAAAATAGCAGATTCATTAGGCTGAAAAAAAGGGTTACCTGTCTGGAACTCCGTGCTAGGATGGTTGCCTTCTCATAAATCGCAAGTGTTGAAATGTGCTTGCATCAATGTCATGTTCATACTATCAAGCTTTTTACTCAACGACTCCAACTAGGTTGTTATAGCAGTGAAGTTGTCAATTTGATGAACTCTAGCAGGGTTCTTTGGCACATTCCTCTCAGAATGCTATTGATAACTGTTGGAAGTCATCTATTCTAAAAGATCATAGGCATCTTCTGGTGTCTTTCACATGATGGTATCTCCTGCTGCTGCATCTATCATGGAACGATTAATAGAAAATAATTCCCTATAGAATGTTTGTACCTGAAGCCAAACATGAAGACCATGATGTGGGCATCTCCTAAGCAATTCCTTGAAATGCTCCCAAGTCTGATATAAAATTTCAGGATCAAATTGCACAAGTGTAGTGATTGCGCATTTTTGCAGTTTTGGAAGGTGGAAAATATTTTGACAACAAAGCTTGTGCCATCTCCTCCCAAGTGGTAATAGATCCTGCTGGCAAAGAACTTAACCAAGATATAACAATTCTATCAATGAGAAGGGAAATAGTCGTAACCTGGTGGTGTCGTCAGTAACATCATTATGCTTAAAGTGTCGCAAATCTCTAGAAGATTGAGATATGAGCATTGGGATCATCAGTAGCCGATCCCCAAACTGGGCAGAGTGCTGGACATCTGAATGATAACAGGCTTAATCTCGAAGTTGTTAGCCTTGATCCTTGGCTCGTGATGCTAGACATGCCTTGGAATGATGGTTGTGCATACTCCGTCAGTGATCTAGTAATTGGCACTTCCTCATTCCATTCTTCATCTCTTACACCTCCATCTTGATTGGTTTTCACCATTGCTTGAGCTTCTTGTAGTCTCCTAAGACAAGTTATTTTGATTTCAGGATTAAAAGACTCAAGTGTAGGCTTTCTACTCCTTAGATTGCACTAAAGAGATAACTCCCCTGCAAGAATCAAACAAAAGAAGACTAGTGTAGTAGCAAGAGTGTAACAGAAATAAAAAAAAGAAAAAGAAAACTAAGAATGGCTAAATTACAGTTACCTAATCTCGTATGATATTATGAAAACTTGTCCCCAACAATGATGCCAAACCTTTTTCTCTCTTCTCTTTAACAAATAAATGTTAAGCATTTCAATATATGTGTGATTCCACTGCAAGTGTAACGTGTCAAATTTTATTATAGATCTTATGAATACGGATTGTCAAACCCATGAGGACTAACGTATAAGTATCAAATAAGAACTAATCAAACTATTTAGCCTACGAATATTTAAGTGATAGATTAAACTAAGAATATAGAACCAAAAGTCACAACTAAACAATCAAAGATGCGAATGAATTTCACTCGAGAAAATTATGAAGATGTCGGTTCACTTACATTATCGTCTATGATTTGTTTGCTGTTCATAATTGAAATTAATCCTTAAGGTGACGGGTTTCCTTATATCAATCAACACACTTGTTCAAGCCGAATTGAATCTTACACCAAATAGCAACAAGAAACTATCAATTTGATATTGCATTAAACACAATGAAAACCACTAACATTAGATTAAATAACCTAAGGTTATCACTCGTATGTAATTTTATCTTTCGATCAAAATCTTAAACACACGACATTAATTACAATGTCGTATTAGAATTTTATCTTCTGATCTCAATTATAAAAACTAAAATCATTCAAATGCTGCAAAGCTTTGAAAGCATTAAGTTTATAATTCATGAACAAAAAATTAGAGGAATTCAGTCAACCATAGAACATTCAAGAAATAAAACCAAACATAAGCTCCCCTAATCTTGATAAAATAAAGTTTAGTTCAAGTTTAAATTGAAATAACAAGATGCATTTTCAACCAAACCCGCAACATGAATTCAAAAAAAATCACAACAAAGGTATAGAAGTACGATAAAATAATCGGCGTCGACTCCATGAGTTGAATATGGCACTTATCAGACGACATCGTAGAACTTGCCTTGCATAGTATACCTTTGGCAACGTCTGCTAGAACTCTAAATGGCTATTCATCAAAGATTTCTTACATGGCGGGATCAGCCGGTCACGGTGTCAGAAAACAGCTGGCTTATCTCCTATCTGATGTCGACCCAGATAAAGGATAAGTCTGACAATCCTTGTTGAGGTAAAGCAATGGTTGAAGCAAACGTAGTAGGGGTGAGAGCGAACTCTTTCCCTGAGACGGTAGCTACCATGATGTTTCCGACCACTTTCCTGGAAGAGTAGAATTCGATAGAGCATTTGCATAGAACAGCGGTGTCAGATTCAACATGGTCCGAGGACTAGAGTTCTCCAAACTCTTAAAAATTCACACGAAGTCTGCATCTGTCAAGGTGTAGATTGATTGAAATCTACATGAATGGCGTTGAAAACAAAGTTTGGTTGGTTGGCTCTCGACATTTTTAATATTTTGAGTAGAAGGTGAAGAACGGATGATTTCTTGAAAGTAATGCCTGTAAGAAAACTTGAGAGTAACATTAGTAGAATGAACTGTAAGAAAATTTGAAATATATATGTTTAAGTAGGCCGAAGAAGAGGGGAAGATGAAATGTCGTCCAGTTGATGACGGGACACATTGCCACGTGTCCCTCATTCCGACCACTTTCCTGGAAGAGTAGAATTCGATAGAGCATTTGCATAGAACAGCGGTGTCAGATTCAACATGGTCCGAGGACTAGAGTTCTCCAAACTCTTAAAAATTCACACGAAGTCTGCATCTGTCAAGGTGTAGATTGATTGAAATCTACATGAATGGCGTTGAAAACAAAGTTTGGTTGGTTGGCTCTCGACATTTTTAATATTTTGAGTAGAAGGTGAAGAACGGATGATTTCTTGAAAGTAATGCCTGTAAGAAAACTTGAGAGTAACATTAGTAGAATGAACTGTAAGAAAATTTGAAATATATATGTTTAAGTAGGCCGAAGAAGAGGGGAAGATGAAATGTCGTCCAGTTGATGACGGGACACATTGCCACGTGTCCCTCATTAAATAGATTTTTAAAATAAACGGAAAGAAGTACAGATATAGTACAGAATAAATGCTAATGAACAAAAATTTGAAATCCGACGTTCCAACTGGTTAGTGACAGTTTCCATGAGAAGCCAGTTCTTTGGGATTATCGGGTTCCAAACTGATCTAAGTTTAGATCTTCAATGGATGGAGCTCCAACTTCTACTCTTTCAAAAATAGTTCGTGTATATATATATACACACATAAACAAAAACGAGCATTTTTTGCTATAATTTCAAATGAAAACCATGTAACGACAATAATTCTTATGATAATTATAATAAATATAAAAGTTAAAAAACTAAAGCATTTATATGATTAAAATATTAAAACAATAAGAACAGTAATAATGAAAATAATAAAATCAACCCCTAATATTTGATTATGTGAAGGCCTTAAATGCTCGTAAATGTTCAAAGTATCAAGTGTTTTAAATTCTCCGGTATAGAAATCTTTAAATACTTAAAATTTCAGCATTAAAATCCCTAGAAAATTTGATGATATAATCTGCTTTCTGTATAAAATCAACTTTACAGAGCCATTTTTGTCTTGTGTTAAATGTTCATCATCTCCTTACAAAATGTAGTACTTGTGCATTTATTATTCTTTGACGAGGACTATAACTTTGATAAATATATCTCTTAACGGTTTTTGCAATCCTGTAATTTGAATCAAAGAGAAATATCAGCTAACTGAGGGTCTTGATACTCGGAATAATAATTTTGTCCTTATTGATTCAACAGTGTTTTTCTTGTGCTAAACAGCTTTATCTGGTTTGCTTGAATGCATAATCAATATAGTTCCTAGCTTTATTTTGTTGTCCTTATAATCGATTAGTATTGTAACCAAGTTCACTCTTTACTTCGTTCGGAATATCAGAGTTTATTTATGGAAGTTCAGAGGAAATTATTCAATGTCTCCCATTTTTCTCACTGTAGAAAAATATTCAATTAGAAGACTTTGAAAAGTACAAACACTTGTACAATCCCACTTCAGTTGGTTATATCCCTATTCAGATGAAACTAATAGTCCTCACAAATCACCAACATTTTTATACTTAGAGAAAATCTTACAGTTACAAGAATATTACTCTCAGTTTGACTCACAATACATTATATTCAGTGAATAAGAATACTACACATATCCTTAATGCTCAGATAGATAAATACGACCCTGAGATCAAGAGGACCTTGCACCGGAGAAGGAGAGAAAATATAGACACACGTAGGAATCTAACTCCAATATTGACTCTCACTTTTTGGGGGAAGAGAGAGTGACGATGGCAGCGAATCAGAGTTTGAGATAACTGGCAAACCCAGATTTGGATCAACAATCTCTTTGCATCACTTTCACTGCTCTTGCTGCAAATGTTAATTTTGAACTTAAATTTAGTTTGATTCAGTTATTACCTACATTCCATGGACCTGCAGGTGAAGATCCTCACAAACACTTATTGGATTCTTTGTGGTTTGCACTACTACGAAGCCGGCCGGCGTCACCGAGGAGCAAATCAATCTACGAGCCTTTCCTTTCTAATTGAAGTACGGTACTGAGGGTTTGCTATTTTATCTACCTCCGGCATCCATCACCACATGGATTGACTTGAAGAGGATCTTCCTAGAAAAATATTTTCCAGCATCAAGACGTCAAGGGCTACAGATATAAGGAATGAGATCTATGGGATTAAGCAATATCAAGGGAGTCACTTCACGAGTATTGGGAACATTTCAAGAAGTTGTGTGTAAGTTGCCCACAACACAGATAAGTGAACGCCTCTTGATTCACACTTTTATGAAGGTCTTCTTTCTATTGATAGGAACATTGTTGTTGCCACAAGTAGAGGAGCTTTCATCGACAAGACACCGGAGTATACAAGGAACTTGATTTCAAACATGGTGTCAAACTCACAACAGTTTGGGGATGCTCGAGCAGACCCATCATAGAGGAAGCAAACTGAGGTAAATATTTCTAGCTTAGAGCAACAGCTGGTTAGTTGTTTAACCTCTCTTGTACGACATAATGCAATTGGGTATTGACAAGTGCAAAGGTATATAGAATCTGTGCACTGCCAGGACACCTTGCTGATACATGTCCCAAACTTCAAGAGACACCTACTGAGCAAAGTGAATACACTGGGTGGATTTCCAGGACAACCAAAAAGAAATTATGACCCATTTTCAAGCACTTACAACCCAGGCTGGAAGGATCTTCCGAACTTGCGTTATGGAAATCCACCGATTCACCACCCTCCACCTTCATTAATTCCAACCCGCCGCCATATATATCACCACATGTTTTTGGTGAGAGGTTAGGAAATATCGTTAAGGTTCTTGCTAATACTTTGCAATTTCAAAAGGAGACAAGAGCAAGTATCCAAAACTTGAACACTCAAGTGGGTCAGTTTGCCACAACAGTCAATAAGTTTGAGATGCAAGTATCAAATAGTCTACCATCACAAACTGTGAGGAATCCAAGAGAGAATGTGAGTGCAATCACATTGAGGAGCGCCAAGGAAGTCGAGACTCCGAAGGTGGTACCCATATGATGTGCCTAGAACTAGATACATATAATATAATTGTTAACAATTATGTATGTTTTGACAGATAATTTGATGCATATGCTACCTAGTAGTATATTTTCTTGAACTTAGGTGGAAGATGAGGAGAGAAAAGTGAGGAAAAGTCATCTTTACAAGAAAATGTTTAGAAAAAAATTTAACAATGATTCTGATGATTCCAAGGAAAGTAGATGGCTTACTTATGATATAAACCTTATTTATAGGCAAAATGAGGAAGAAAAATTACAAATTGGGATAATATTTTATTCAAATAATTGTCCACAAACCCTTGACTTTTTGTGTCATACATTCATCTGCCTTGAAACCTTGTTTTGACCACGTTGCACACCAAATTTGATCTTGTCCAAAGAATCAAAGTTGTAGACCAGCTTGTCTACTTAAGGTTTGATGTAGAAAAGTTTTGATCAAGTATTCGATGAGATACGGTCCAAATACGTACGAATAGCCAAACAGTTTTTCTTTGTTGCAGCTTTTATTTTTTTAATTGTTTCTCCCAATTGTAAAATCAGTTCACTTCAATGTCTTCTCCAATGTTCCATGTATTGAACTTAGCTTTATACAAGTTCAAGAATCACCTCAATCCAGTTCAAACTCGAGATATGGTTTTTTTTATTGAACCTGTAAAAACAACTCATCATTACAATTATACAACAATCACACTTCATATACTATTAATATTAAATTGATACAAATTAGGGAATTTAAGGAAACTTGTTGATCTATCTTATGCTATTGTTGTGAATATTTATACAATCAATTGGAGATAGTGTGTTTGTTTCTTGTCTGTTTCCACGAGTGTAATCTTCATAGAGAAAATGTTTGATTAGAAATGAATGAGTAGATAATATAACTTGAACGCGTTCAAGAACCACAAACCACTGGAAACATAAAAATAGTGAAATTAATTAAGTCAATCATAACATTTGAAGTACACACATCAAAGAGATATGAAAGTGTTTCAGGAACTCTTAGATTTAATTTACTCCTAAAAGGTATCAAGATATATTGATCATAGATGTGATCCTAGGACTTTCATTGAGCACATCATAATCCTATTTTCCAAACACTTCTCCACTAATATAGTTACTCACAAAACATATATCACAGAATATTTAAACTTGTAACGTTAGACCTAAGCGTTGGCTTCAAAGCAATGATAAGATAATCACATAGAAAGGAATATAATATTTAAATTTCAACTTTGCGCATCTCGAACTTTTTTCACTTCTATTTTTTAGCCTCGACTCTTTGCAATTTATTTCTTTTTATTCATATGGCTATTTTAATTTTTTTTCTTTTATACCTTAGCCATTGTGTCTTATTTCTTTTCAAATCATAAGACATTTTTTTCCATCTCATTTATCAATTTTTTTCAATAAGCTGATAACAATATAACAATTTTCGTGCCTCAAATTTGCTCCATTATACACCCTTAAGGTATGAATAAAAAATTAATTTAATCTCATATGCATAGATATAATGAGTCTCCACAAAAAAATGTTAATATGAGCCTAATTATATGCAATGTACTCTTTCTAGATTAGGCTCAAAATGGGATACCATCAAAAAAGGCGGAGAGGAGCGTGCAACGGTTATTTTGTCTTTTTTTTTGCCCACTAACGGAGAAGTTTTTAAATGGGTCGTCCTGGCGCCGAGTTTTCTTTGAGTTGGAGAATTTTCCTATTTTACCCTCTTATTTTGGTTTCTATCCATTTTTCTCCATAGATGATCACTTCATCTCCTTCAATTTTTCTCCGACCTAATTTTTTCGTTCTTCATCAATGAACTCAAAGATGGACGAATTTCTGCTTAAATACAACGCTGAAGAACGCCGAATTGCCTCTGCATTCCTGTCAAATTGGCTGCCTTTTCTAACCCCGGGCCTCTGCAAAACCTGCACGCAAACGCTTTCCGACCGCGTTCGCCTCGTATCTCTCGATTCAGGTTTACGCGCTCTCTTTCTATAGTTTTCCGACTTATTTGTATGCGCGCGTTTAAGGTGTGCTTTTCTCTTCCTGTTAACTTAATTTATGGCGTCAAATTTTTCTTTAATTATTCAAGTTGGTTTTTACTGGGTCACTACTAATGGAAATTGGAAGATGTTTGATGCGACGACCCTTTGGGGATCAAAGTGTTTTAGGGAATTTTTTTTTTCTGTGGGTGGTTTTTTTCTTTTATGAATGTTGTTTCTTTTCAGATCTGGTCAGATCCCTCAGTTCTGGTGAATCAATCTAAATCATTCTTCAGACTGGCTATTTTTGTTTGAATAGCTGCTCCATTCTAGATTCCAGATATTATTTTCTGATGATCCATCATTGCTTAATTCCCATTCACAATTTGATATGTTTATTTGTCAATGTGCTTTTCATTAATTAATTTTAATCATTGGTTCTTTCTATCCCTTTTATTCAATTACTAAATTTTGAAATATCATATTGAATGCTGACATTGACTGCATAAGCTGATCATTTTGAACTCTTGCAAACAGGAGCTAATATCACTGTTTCGACTCCTGGTATTGTGAATCATCACCATTGCGTGGATGATATGGCTCAGGAGGATGAGCTTGAGGAAGGCGTAGAGAACGAACAGACTAGTAAGTTTGTCAATGCCAATGATTTTACAGGGGATGGAACATCACCAAAGGAAGCAAAACCAAAGGTGGAATTGTCAAGGGATCAGAGAGAATACATTCGCTTTGGCAGTGTGAAGAGGAAGAAGGATTTCAGATGTCTGGAAATGGTTAACGGGAGATTAGTAAATATACTTGATGGGCTTGAGTTACATACTGGTGTTTTCAGTGCTGCAGAACAAACACGGATTGTTAGATATGTTGAACAGCTTCAAGAGATGGGAAGGAATGATCAGTTGAGAGGTGAGTTCTTGACATATTGTTCCCAAAATTGTAGAAGTTTGGTTATTACTATATGTTTTTCATATACTCATCCTTGTAGTTTTTTGATTGGCTGGTTTGGTTTAATTCCTTTAGTTTGTCTGGAGAAATAGGAAAATATATTATCAATATACATTTTATGGACCTATTTGTCTAGATCAGTATTTAAGCTACATAGATTGTGAAGTTATCTTTGTCCGGAAGGAATGGCTAAATTGCTGAATTTAACCAATCTTTTGTCTCCTTTGCTGATTTTGTATGATTGTGTGCACCTGAGATTATTTTTTCCAACTTTTATATTTTATGATATTATTGATATTTGTTTTTTCTCCCATGACAAGACAATGGAGGTATGGCCAGAGTCAATGTTGTGGCCTTTATTTTCATGCTACATGGTCCTTTGTTATTCTGCCACCAAAGGTTTAGGTCTCTTGAAATCCTAGCTTTGTATAATAATCAGAATGAGAAATGTAAGAACTTATTCCTTTTGATTTTGGCCATGAGGAAAAATAGATCTAGTTGCAGGGACTTAATTTATGCCTCTAGATGCAAATAAATGGATGAATTATCTTTGATGAAACTCGTATTGCTTTGTTTTCACAAACTTGCAGTTTAGCCATTGAGTTATGGAACTAATAGGCACATACCTTTTGGTTATTAGTCATACTCATGATTTCAGGATCTAGATTTAGATTGTAGGATCGTTCAATCTAAAAAGGTACAAGTATCTGGCTCGGATTCTGTGATTCTTTTAAGGTTGGGTAATCAATTCTTTCAAATTTTGTACTACAGTGAGGTATTGCTCCTAGCCTGCAGCATCACTTTCCTACTCAAGATCATACTGATCCAGGTTTAATTAATTCATCCATCCAACTTGCCCGGAACCCATGGGCACCAAAATAAAATAAACTGAATTGTGATTTAGATTAAAGGCATTTTCTATAATCTTGATGACTTTCTTGTTCTCTTGTCATTACGACATTTTAGTGTTTTCCCGACATAATTTTTGCCCTACCTTCTAAAATCTTAGGGAGAAAATATTGTCACTCACCCTACATTACCAATTAAATTAATTTTTTTCCGATTATGTTTTCATGCCTATGCAATTCTCCAATCTTGCCAAACTGCATATTTATTAATAGCTTTGATTAAATCATTATATGGCTGAAACTAGTGGATGATGGAAGTGTAGGGGTGCTTAAAAACCGAAAAAAAAACAATCCAGACTGATGAACCGAACCAAACTGTATGGCCTTGACTGGTTTGTAAAATCAACCAAACCGAAAAATGTGGTTTTGTTCAAGATTTAGATGGAAAAAATAAATGAACCAAGCAATTGATACAATTATATATTATAGGTTTAAAACAAACTACCTGATTTTATACATAATAAACTGAATTAAAGTCTTTTGCAACAAATGATATAATGTCTGTTGCTATAAGTATTTTCATAGGGATGAATTTCTTTGATTGATCATACAAAATAATAGAAATATGTGATCAAATGATAGTGTTACATGTTTGATTATCACATAAAAATATGATTACTGCAATTCACTATCGGTTTATTAAATCTATTGATTTCTATCAACTCTTTTCTAATAGGTATTATATGATATATGTTGCAATTGATGATGGTGGAGGTTTTTTAGAAATAAAATAACTCATTTTGAAGTTTTATATCTTTTATATTAAACTTATAATATTGTACATTGTATATTAAATGTTTTGATCTTTGCATACATATTGATATTTGTTTATTTACAGTTGTTAGATTAGAAATTTTTCATTGTGTTCCACAACAATCTAAATATTTAACTTGAAAAAAAATTCAAAACTTAAAAATTGATAATCCAAACTGAATCAAATCAAAAGTTGGGATTAGTTTGGTTTGGTTATTAATAATTTGTGGTTTGTTTGTTTGTTATTTATTAATAATACCGTTCAACTTGGTTTGGTTCAAACTTTTATATTAACCCAAACCGTACTTGAACACCCTGGTGGAAGGACGTAATTGTGAGGGCTCAAAATGGTGAATTTGGATTGCTGAAGTTTGTATTTGCAATTTCATGTGATAATTTCTTTTATTTCGTTTTTCGTGTTAGATGAAGCCTTTGTTCAGTTTTGGCATTAGACAAAAATGATACCGAAATGAAACCAAATCTGATGCTCTTCAAAGATAGAAACTAAATATGAGATATTTGTTAACATTTGGTTAGTGAGATGGTGAATATTGGAATTATCGGTCTTACAAAACCATACACCTATACTAAACCTCATGGTAATATCAAAGACCGGCCTATTTTTAAGCAACTTGGAAGTTATAAGAAAAATATACAATGAGTTTCTCTTTTTATGGATGAAACTGAATTTTCAAGTGCAAGAATGAACTATCAGGGTATTTACTAATTCAGTTTATGTTGATTCATTAATATTGTGTATTTGTTATTCCTTTACTGCCCCACCTTTTTGTTCCTAATTTCGTAGATGGAGTTTTCCCTATCATGTCTGATGCTTTCTGTTTATGATGAGTTTAACCTAGTTTTGCACTATTGAAAGTAAAAATGGTCAGTGTATCAGAGTCTTATCATTCTTTGAGGCTAGTATTGTGGCATGGAATATGTAAAGATTTTTTTCTTTAACATTGTTGTCAACACCATCTAAGACGATTATATATACGGACAGGAGGGGGATGGCACAGACCATTGAGTATTAAATAAAATTTCTTTTTTTTCTCTTATATTGGTTTATTTAATCAAATCTGTCAATTTTTTATGTACTACATTGATCTTATTGATTAGGACAGTGGTATGTTAGGTGTAGGTGGTAATGTAAAAGTTGCATTTCCACACTTAAATTGCCATTCTCTCCTTTCCATTGTGGGCCCCAGCCCAAGGAGTTATCTGCAATTTTTTCAAAGTTGTGATGAATTTGTATTGCTTTCTCCTTTCTATTTTTAGATCGCACCTATTCTGAGCCACGAAAGTGGCTGAGGGGAAAGGGACGTGTGACGCTCCAATTTTGGTGTTGTTACAATTACGCGAATGTAAGTTTGTCGTTGATTTGGCGGTTGAATGTATTTTAGTTTCCGCATACAAGTACTTCTCAATTTTAACTCTGCTTGTGACAGGATAAAGATGGTAATCCACCTGGCATCCTCATGAATGAAATTGTAGATCCTTTACCTCTTCTATTCAAGGTTATGATAAAACGGCTTGTTAGGTGGCATGTCCTACCTCCATCTTGTGTTCCTGACAGCTGCATTGTCAATATTTATGAAGAGGGAGACTGTATACCACCTCATATTGATAGTCATGATTTTGTCAGACCATTTTGCACTGTGTCATTTCTTAGCGAGTGTAAAATAATATTTGGATCAAACATCAAAATAGTTGGTGCTAGTGAATTTGCCGGTTCATTTTCTATCCTCCTGCCGGTCGGGTAAGTCCCTTATTTTTTATATAAACACAACTGTTGCTTTTTCCCTTATCAGCTTTAATCTCTCTCCCAGATCTGTTCTTGTTTTCAATGGAAATGGAGCTGATGTGGCTAAACACTCTGTGCCTGCAGTTCCCACAAAAAGGTACCATTCCTTTAGTTATTTATTCTTGCTTCTTTTCACATTTTTTCTGATCATGCTAAATCTTATTTTTCTTCTGTCAGGATATCAATTACCTTTAGGAAAATGGATGCATCTAAAAGGCCTGTTGGTCATGTCCCTGAACCTGATCTGCAAGGGTTGCAACTGATGTCGGATGAAGTGGGTAAATCAAGGAAATGGAGCACTTTAAGATCGAAAAATTCTTTGAGTGAGTCAGCCGGCGGAAGAGAGCAGGTGGACAAAGGTAGGGGATCGAATACTCTATATCCGTATGCCAGCCATTCAGGTCAAATCCAACAAGGTCCAGTCAATATGCGTAGATTCTGAGTTAATGGGGAAAACTGATGACAGTGAATAATAGTAATGCTCTAACAAGTGTGAGTTCTATCATTTGTTTTTGTGAGAAAGGGTGTCATCTTGCATTCAATTGTACAGAATATACTGGTTATCTGCTTCAAGAATAATTGGGTATCATGCTGGTCATCACTGTAAAATTTGTGCTTGGTATATAGTTGTAGCAGACATCGAATTGTGTTTGTTTTTTAACTTCAAGTGTGTGTTTTATATTGAAAAGATCTGGTGGGAGGAGGGGTGGGGGTTTGGGGGGTTTATACAGGGTATTAATGTGATTGACTTCAACGGTGAATCGGGGTGGGGGACGACTTTTTGTAAGTTTTGTGAGGGAAAGCTTCATATAATTAAAATAAACTTATGAAATCTGGAGGATGACTATCTTGCTTCGCTTTGATACGGTAAAATGAGTTTACCTTAGCGGTAACGGAACGGCCGGAATGGCCATTCCGGGCTTGCTGGTCCATAGTTCCAGTTTGTACAGGAATGGTGGCGCCCTCCATCGTTGAATGTTTGATGGTGTTTTGGTCTGGAAGTGGATGTGCTAAATGATGTGTGCTATTCTCCAAATCTTAATACCGTTGGGATAAAAAGGATATTTGGGTTATTTGTATGAGCAAAATAATAAAACCAAACAGTAGATAAAATAAAGGGATCTAATTTTTTAATCATAAATATTATATTTATTTTTAACTTATTAAATTTTATTATAAAACATGATTTTATTTTCAATAAATTTTTATATAAAATTTCTTTATGTTGTATAATTTGTTCAATCACACTTTGTGTTTTACTTTTTATTTTCTTTCTTACATTAAAAAAATACATAATTCAAAATATATATTTGAAAATAAAATTGATGCATTTTAAATAAAGAAAATTACAATAAATAACTTCACTAAATATATAATATCCACATATATTTTAATATCATCTCCAAAACTTAAATCATCCATGCTCAAAAAAATAAATTAAATTATCCCATTTTCGATATATATCATTTTTAAATCCATTTGATAGTGATAACAATACTTAAGCAACTACTTAACTATATAATGTGTTACAACCATTGTACGCAAAAATGGTTTCAGATCGGTCGGAACGACAACCACCATGGTACAGTCCCATGCTAAAACGGATGTGTAATTTAAGATGATTGAAATCTATAAAAGCGTAATCCATGTATATTTCTAACCCATCATTACTTTCATGTGCTATATTTGTTTCAATCTTACACAATTCCAAAACATCACATTCAATATAGTATTCCAAAACATAATACTTGTCAACTTGATACTTTTGACTTACCAACAATTCATCATTAATAGTTCAAAGTATAATTATTAACAGCGACTTTGACCTCGCTTATTATTTATATTATAGCGGTACTTTGACCTCGCTTATTAGTTAAATTATAGCTACATTTTGACCCTACTTACTAAATATAATAGCGGCATTATAACCCCATTACTAAATATAATAGCGGCATATTGTCCCAGCTCTAGTTTTCAACAATGGCACTTTTACCCCACTATGTTTACATAGTGGCATTTTGAACCCCACTATGTTAATGTTAGCGACACTTTAACCCAGCTCTAATTTGCAACAACGACACTTTGACCCCACCGTGCTTACATAGTGGGACTTTCTATTTTTATGTAAGCGGTACTTTAACACCGCTCTAATTTGCAACAGTGGAACTTTGACCCCCTACTATGCTTACATTGTGGCACTTTGAACCCCAATATGCTTATTGTATAACAACTCAACCATAACAACTATATTATTTAAACCGAACAAATATTTCATTTCCTTATACCTACGTGTCATTTTCATAGATTGACATTTTGTAAGTGCATAATAATCAAATTACCTCGTACCATACGTGCTCGCACGTCACTACGTGTCTGAACGTCCACAATCCAGATGAAGCTATACTCCTCTATTCTCGAACGCCCGTGAAAGCCCCAACAAAAACCCCTGCAAATTTGAGTCCAAATCCATGTGATATTGCCTTGAATTTAGAAGAGAGAAAATTTGAGAGGGAGGGAGGAATGAAAATTGATTTTTGTACCGTATGTGTAAATGTGAAATGTGTGTACTACAAGATGATATTATTGGTTTCATCATTTGCAATTTAGTCCCTAAGTTTAAATACACATTATAAATGAAACCCACAACTCACTGATTATAATTCAACTTCAATAGTTACTCTACTTTCAAACTCATAACTACCTCACCAATTCACATTGTTGAGCCTTAAACTCATTGTTGAGTTTAATGCTTAATTAATCTCCAAATTATTCATGGGTTTTGATGATCAACAAAACTTGGGTTTGTTGTACTAATGCATCTACTTAGTGTACAGGGTTAGATGAACAAATTGGTTGGGAAGACCAATGGAAAATGACCCAAGTTATAAAATGACATTTGCGAGTTCATAGGACAAGCGATAATTTTTATCAAGAAAGTTATTGAACTAAGACGAGAGAAAATACATCTACGAACGACCATAATTAGTGTTCAACATGTGTGGAATGATCTTGAAACAATATTTTATGTTGGGATGAAGACCCACGAACCAATGGTCTGTTGGTAGGCAAATTCGTATAGAAGCCAATTGAAGCGCAGTGCAGTGTTTTGATTATATTTCTTGGCTCGATGATCCGAATGACATGAATCAAAATAGGTTGGAAATACAACTCAAAATGCTAGATTTCATAACCAAACATCTTAGTCCAATTTGGATTGCATCATGGAGCAAAAAGACATGAAAGTCATAGCAAGTGCAAATTGTACAAAGGTTTGAGCGGCTGTAGCATTTTGGGCATAACTTCTTCATACATTAATGGAATTCAATGATTTTGGTGTTCACGCGTAGCTAAGAGAAAGGGCTATAATTTTGATCTTTACCACCTTTCCAAAAAACGAGCTTAAGATGGTCGAAAAGTGCAAAGTTTGAGATTGTTAAAATCTGGGAGATAGTTTCAGGTGATCCGGTCCATCATCTCAGGCGATCCGAGCCACGCATGCAAACGCCTGGCACCATCAACTGAGGCGATGGCACGGGCGTGCGCTTGTCGATCTGGATTGCCCCAGGCAATGCATGGAACGCTTGAGGCGATCCAGAATTGTTCCTAAGGAAAATTTTCGATGGCGTGATGGCCCGAGGTGATCCGAAATATTACATACGGCATTTTTATTTATTGGAGATCGGTCCAAGCGATCTGGGATCGCCTGAGGCGATCTGGGCCACATGTGACCGTTAGAACGTGGCGATGGAGTCCAAAATTGTTGCTAACGGCTATAAACGGCTAGTATGACCTTTGGAAGCTTCCTACACTATAACTATGAATGATTGGCTCAAGTTGAAGATACGAAACAAGAGGACACAATACAAGAAGGCTTTGTTTAATTAAATTCAATCTAGCATTGCAAACTTCTAACTTCATTTGTGTTGTATTGAGAGTTTGTAATTCATTTCTTGTGTGAGAGCTTTTGTTCTTCATTTGGTTATACCGTGAAGGTGTTATTTGAATAGTTGTAAGGTCCTCCAACACCGACACAAGTAGGAAATTGTATAAGTCATCAACAAGTGAAGTTGATGCATGTTTGTGGCTATCCTTGGAGCCCTTAAAGCCAAGAAGACTCGTGAAGAGTGTGTGACTCGGGAAGAGTTTGTTTGTGGCTAACTTGGAGCCCTCAAGGCCAAGATTGAATTGTTCTAGTGGAACCTCAATTGGGTGTTTTCTAACCGGGAAGAGGAGACGTAGGCGATTCATAGGGACCAATATATCGTGGTGGCAACTTCCCACGCATACCAAATAGTACCACACCTTTAAAAGATGAGATTTTCAAGAATACTCTATCCCCAACTTTGAATTCAAGCGGTCTGCGTCGCTTATTCACATAAGCGGCTTATCTATCTTGAGCAGCTTTTAATTTCAATCTGAGCAGCTTCACTTTCTCTTCCATTTCTCGATCATATCCAGTCCTCTGATAAAAGACTGGTCAACATCATCCCAATACAATGGCGATCTACATAGTTGCCCATATAATGCCTCAAACAGTGACATCTGTATACTAGTCCGATAACTATTGTTGTATGAGAATTCAATTAATGGCAGCGACTCTTGCCAAGAGTTATCAAACTCTAATATACATGCACATAACATATCCTCAAGCATCTGTATCGTACTCCCTATCTGTCCATAACTCTGAGGATGTTAAGCTGTACTCAATCGTACTTTAGTCCCCATTCCTAACTGTAATCCTTTCCAAAAATGAGAAACAAACCTCGGATCTCGGTCCGATACAATCAAAACTGGTATTCCATGTAGTTTCACTATATTTTGAATATATAATTTTGCCATTTTCAAGTAGGTAAACATCATACTATACGGTATGAAGTGAGCTGTTGTCGTTAGTCTGTCAAGGATTACCCAAATAGCATCAAAACCAGAAGAAGTCTTTGGCAAATGGGTTACAAAATCCATCGTGATATGTTCTCATTTCCTTTGAGGAATCTCTAAACTCATCAATTCACCTCCTAGTCTCTGTCTCTCTGCTTTCACTTGTTGACAAATTAAACATCATTTGACAAATTCAAGTACATCCTGTTTCATGCGTTTCCACCAGATCTGTGTACGCAAATCTTTATACATTTTCTTGCCTCCAGGATGTATACTATATCTACTACAATGAGCATGTTGTAGTAGTTCTTGGCGTAGTCCCAATGCAGGTATTACCCAACGCTTTTCATATCTTACATTCCCATCACTAGCTATTACAAAAGGAGATTTTTGTCCTTGATTATCATCAATTTCCAATATTGTACTTCATCATAAGTAGTTTGTGCCATTCTGATTTTCTCAAATATATCAATTCTGATTTTCTCAAAGATATCAGGTTCAACCAACAGTGTTGATACCCTTACTGGCACTGTCAATGCATCAACTCATATCCCAATGTACAACAAGAAGTCATCAAAGCAGATAACTGAATTACATCATTGGTAGTATACTGTACCTTTCGACTTAAAGCATCAGCTGTCAGACTAGCCTTTTCTGGATGATATTCAATCTCACAATCATAGTCTTTCAAGAGATCCATCCATCTCATTTGTCTCATGTTCAACTCTGTCCGAGTGAACAAAAACTTCAAACTTTTATGACCAGTACATATGGTAAAGGACGTACCATATAGATAGTGTCACCATATTTGTTGGGATATGCCCTAAGACAAGTCATTAGATGATAGTTTAAGACTTACAATGTTTATGGTTTTATGAATGGCAATTCATTATTATATATTATTCTTTTAACTGTGCATTGTGAATTAATATATATGTTAATGTCCTTAGAATAATATTGTATTATTCTTAAAGATGTCCCTAGTCAAGTATTATCATGAATAGGGATAATGATAATACGTAGAGACTAGTATATGTTGATCGATGAATTGTTCATTGATATGAGATATCAAATCAACATATGGGTACATGTTAGAGAACGATGTACTGGACAGACCCACCATGAGAATGCAACATGGATAGTTATATGATCGTCATATGCAATTCTCATAGTGATAATAATGTATGAAATCCTTACGACTTGTGATCATCAGAGATCCCAACATAAGGAGTTATGTATCTTGATATCGTCAAACGTTACCCGTAACATGGTATACTATAAAGGCGACTATTGGATACACTACGAATTATGTAGAGGGATGTTGACTGATCGAGATAGGATTTGTCCCTCCTATATAACAGGAGATGTGTTAGGCCCTTGATCAAGTGAGAACTAAAATGCATGGCCATGCTCGAATGAGTCGATATGAGAAACGAGCTTATTCGTTTATTCTAGTTCTACTTGGGGATCAAGAAATAAAGATTGGATATACGAGTATGACTATTCCATGACCCGTGTTCAATCTAAACACAAAGGACAAAGGGATTAAGCTACATGGTTAATATTATCACAAGTTCTAAAGGTTATGTCGAGTCATTGACATTCTTGTAATTTGGGTAGCATTGATGTGTTGCTAGATACCGCTCAATGCTTGGGACGTAAAATGAGATTTTATGTCACTTCCAACATTACAAGATCCTATCGGGTCGCACAAAAGATTAAATCGAGAAGGGAAATTAAATTCATGAGATGAATTAAATAATTAAGAGGAGTCTTAATTAATAATCATAATGATTAATTAAATCATGGGCTTAAGCCCATGAGGCTTTATGAAAGCCTTTAATTAATCATATAAAATATGATTGCAAGGGGTTTAATTAGAATTAACACTTCATAACACAAAACCTAACTCTATAAGCCTCTCGGCCGCGAGACTCACGAGCTTCACCGCCGCCGCCAATCGTGTGGTGGTTTTGAGGTTTTGCTTGGTCGTCGTTGTTCGGTTTTGATTCGAGAATAAGTCTAGCAACTTATTCTTGAATATCCCTTCACCCAATTTGATCGTGTGGATACCGTAGAGACGAAGGTGAAAACTTTCGTTTGTGACTCGGAGTTCGTTGGACGTGCTGCTCCGTGGATTCTGCTTCAAACACGCTACAAGGGTGAGACACTTCGTATTCCTTAATCCGATATGATAACCTATGTATAGATCTGCTGGTTTGTAATCCTAAAATTTTATTCCGCTGCGTTGTATGCTCTTGGATTACTTACAGTGGTATCAGAGCCGTGTACAAGGCTCATATCGGATTTATGTGATTAAATTATGTTTATCATATTAGAATTTATATTGCATGCTTATTAAAACTGTTTAATTCATATATGATATGAAATAAATATTTAGTTTTTGAAAATCATCGTAATAATTGTATTTGATATAATTGGCGAATAATAATATTTATTGAGCATCAATTTTCGGCCATCACCATCACAAATGACACGACGGCTAGCCACATGAGGGCTAGGGTTTTTTCGAACCCTTGGCTCGAGATGGCTTAGTCGTTGTGGCTAATAATTGTGCATGGAAGTGTCGAAAATTAATTAGGGTTTAGAACCCATTGGACGTGACGGCTAGCTCATGACGGCTAGGGTTTCGAACCCTAATAGCCGTGCATGGCTCGGCCATCATCGCCTTATTTTCTTAAGTTTTGAGACGTGGATGAGTTTTGAACTCTTTGACTCGATAATGGTTCACGCATGCATGGATTAGTAACTTTACCACATGAGAGCAAGGTTTTTCGAACCCTTAGCTCGAGAGGGTTGAGCCAACCCCGTGCATGGCCTGACCGTGACTCGTGGCTAACAAATTCCGGCGTTTCAAACAAGATGGCTCGATAAAATTCCATAAGGGTGCGAGGCGGCTAGGGTTTGGAACTCTAGCGCCGCCGCCGCTCGAGACATGGCTCGACCATGGGCTAGGGTTTCGAACCCTAGGCCCACTATTGGTCCAGCCGTGTGCTTCATGGTTCGAACCATGGTGGTTCGTGTCTTAGTCGCTTTAGTTCGTGGCATGAGATGTCCCGAGCGTACGATAATTTTTCAAAAATTATTTTACAGTTTTAATTAGAATTAAATTTAAAATGTTTAGAATTTAATTAATTAAATGTTAATGCATGCTTTATGTGTTGTTTGAGCATGGTGCGTGGTTATAGCCCTTTGACCTATTAGATAGGATTTGTGGATGTTTGTAATTTATAATACGACCTGCGTGTCGTGCCTTTCTCTATTTCATTCTAAATGTAATCCCTCCCCTATGTTCCCCTCGAATGTGAATCGAGGAATTCTATATCTTGTAAATAGTGTAGTTTATTTTATTGATGGTGATCAATGAAGATGGAGCATCGTGCCGGGATGAGGAGGCATTCACAAATTGGAGCCAAAGGAAGGTGCTTATGAAGTTACCTTAGGTTGACTCATAGGATTTTCTCATTGGCTTGAGAAAATCATTAGTAGGGGCTATAACCATGTCACGTTTAATTATGTATGTTGATGCATGATTTATCTTATGTTTTAGTTTGATAATAGTATTACACATATATGTAGATATGTATACAACTATATGTAGTGGACATATTTTAAATTATAAAATTAATCATGAGATCAATAAATCCCTCTAAAATATTAAGTTTTAGATGCCTTCCAAAATAAAAGTACTCGTCAATAACTTCGATTGTACATGTGTGGGTTTGCCAAAGCAAAGCACCGTGGCAATCTTAGTAAGGCGCGAAAGGATAAACGTGATATCCGTTATACTTTAATTGGGTACGACTTAACTAGGTTATCTCAATAGGATTGGGAACCTAGAGGCATGGGTTGGATTATAATTCATTTGATGAATTGAACAAAGTGTTGTTCGTCCAACTATCCAAGAATTATATGTGATGTAATTGACAAAGTGTTGTCTACCTAAATAACCGAGTCTTGGGCGATTAGCCAAAGCTAACTCAAGATTAGGCGAAATAGGGATCTTGGCCCACTAAAGGTTTTGAGGGTTGATATTTTTTAAACAAAATAGTGGGAGTATCATTTAATATAAGACCATGTTAAATGATTTAAATCATAAACTTATTTTGCATATTTATATTGTAGATATCCATGGCAACTAACAACGTTACTAGCACTTTATCACTGCGATCGGTCCTTGAGAAGGACAAATTAAATGGGATGAATTTCCTAGACTGGCATAGGAACTTGAGGATAGTCCTCAAACAATAAAAGAAACAATATGTCCTAGAGGAACCCTTGCCCGCTGAGGAACCTCCCCTAACAGCTACAAGAGCTGATAAAGATGCTTACAAAAAGCATCAAAGTGACGCACTTGATGTTGGGTGCCTCATGCTTGCCACCATGAACTCTGAGCTTCAGAAGCAACATGAGGAAATGGAGGCGTTCGATATGATCGAACACTTAAAGCAGTTGTACCAACAGCAAGCAAGACAAGAGAGGTATGACGGCTCTAAGGCGTTATTTCAGTGCAGGATGGTAGAAGGAAGCCTAGTTGGAACTCATGTGCTCAAGTCGATTGGGTACATTGAGAATCTGGACAAGCTGGGTTTTCCATTGGACCAAGAGTTGGCCACCGATGTGATCTTGCAATCGTTGCCTGAGAGCTTCAGTCAATTTGTAGTAAATTACAATATGACTGACATGGAAAAGACTCTACCACAGTTGCTTGGTATGTTGAGAACATATGAAGCAAATACTAAGAAGACTAAGGCCACAAATGTCCTTATTGTGAATAAGGGCAAAGGAAGGGCCAAAGCTAAAGGCAGCAAGAAAGCAAAGAAAGTCTTTGCTAAATCTAAGCCAAAGTCTTCTACACTGAAGCCAAAGGGAGGGATAGCAAAGGAAGGGAACTGTTTCCATTGCAGTGAGACCGGCCATTGGAAAAGAAACTGCAAAGTATATCTGGAGGATCTAAAGAAAGGAAGTGTGACTTCCGCTTCAGGTATTTTTGTTATAGAAGTCAATTTATCTACTTCTTCATCATGGGTATTAGATACTGGATGTGGATCTCACATTTGTGTAAATGTGCAGGATCTCAAAAGGAGTAGGACATTGGCGAAAGGTGAAGTTGATCTCCGAGTTGGAAATGGAGCAAGAGTTGCTGCATTAGCTATAGGAGATTATCATTTAGCTTTACCTTCTGGTTTATCATTGATTTTAAAAGACTGTTATTTTGTGCCTTCAATTACTAAAAACATAATATCTATTTCTTGTTTAGACAAGTATGGTTTTTCATTTATAATAAAGGACAACTGTTGTTCTATTTATTTGAATGATATGTTTTATGCTAGTGCACAAATGGTGAATGGTCTTTATGTATTAAATCTGGATATGCCTATCGATAACATAAATACTAAAATGATTAAAAATAATGATTGTAATCCGACTTGTCTCTGGCACTGTCGCTTGGGCCACATAAACGAGAACCGCATATCTAAACTTCATAAGGATGGAGTATTAGATTCATTTGATTTTGAACCATATGAAACATGCGAATCTTGTTTAATGGGCAAGATGACTAAAGCCCCTTTCAAGGGCCATGTTGAAAGGGCAAATGTTTTATTGGGACTAATACATAGTGATGTATGTGGACCAATAAGTACACAAGCTAGAGGTGGTTTTTCGTTACATTTACTGATGACCTCAGTACATATGGGTATGTGTACCTAATGAAACATAAACATGAAACCTTTGAAAAGTTCAAAGATTTCAAGAATGAAGTACAAAACCAACTTGGCAAAAGTATCAAAATCCTTCGATCAGATCGAGGAGGTGAATACTTAAGCCAAGAATTTCATGACTATCTAAAGGAGTGTGGGATAGTCCCACAACTCACTCCTCCGTATACTCCACAATGGAATGGTGTATCCGAGAGGAGAAATCGAACCTTGTTAGACATGGTTAGATCAATGATGAGTCATGCAGATCTTCCGATATCGTTTTGGGGACACGCTCTAGAAACATCGATTTTCTTACTGAACCGTGTTCCATCTAAATCAGTGGAAAAGACACCATATGAGATATGGACTGGAAGCGTCCTAGTATGTCTTTTATGAAGATTTGGGGTTGTGAGGCTTTCGTTAGACGTCACGCCACTAACAAACTTGGACCCAAATCTGATAAGTGTTTATTTGTGGGGTATCCTAAGGAAACGAAAGGATACTATTTCCATTATCCCACCTAGAACAAAGTAGTTGTTGCTCGGACTGGTGTATTTCTTGAAAGAGAATTTATTTCTAGAAAAACCAGTGGGAGAAAAATAGAACTTAGTGAAGTTCAACCACAAGAAAACACTGAACCTGAGATTGAGATGGAAACAGAGCAGGCACCGCAAGCTGTTGTGGAAGAAGCACCTGCTCAAGAGACACAAGCCCAGCGTAGGTCTGTAAGAGAACACCGGGAGCCACAGAGGTATGGATTTCTTGTGACTCAACAAGGTGACTTACTACTTATTGATGAGGATGAGCCGTCATCTTATCAACAAGCTATAATGGGCAATGATTCTGAGAAATGGCAAGAGGCCATGAAATCTGAGATGGAATCCATGTATACAAACCAAGTATGGACTTTGGTTGATCCACCTGAAGGGGTACGACCCATAGGGTGCAAATGGATTTTCAAGAAAAAGACCGATATGGATGGTAACGTACAAACCTATAAAGGTCGGCTGGTTGCAAAAGGATTCAAACAAATTCATGGCATTGACTATGATGAAACCTTTTCACCAGTGGCCTTGGTTAAATCCATAAGGATCTTACTTGCAATAGCTGCATTTCATGATTATGAAATCTGGCAAATGGATGTCAAAACAGCTTTCTTCAATGGAAATCTGCTCGAGGATGTGTACATGACACAGCCCGAGGGTTTTGTCGATCCAAAGGATGCTGGAAAGATATGCAAGCTACAACGATCCATTTATGGATTGAAGCAAGCTTCTCGGAGTTGGAATCTTCGTTTTGATGATGCAATCAAAGAGTTTGGTTTTATCAAAAATGAAGATGAACCTTGTGTCTACAAGAAGGTCAGTGGGAGCGTAATCATTTTCTTAGTGTTGTATGTAGATGACATACTTCTTATTGGAAATGATATCCCTGCCTTGCAATCTGTAAAGATTTGGCTAGGGAATTGCTTTTCGATGAAAGACTTGGGAGAAGCCACCTATGTATTAGGAATCAAGATCTATAGAGATAGATCGAGAAGGCTTCTTGGTCTAAGTCAAAGTACATACATAGACAAGGTGCTTAAAAGGTTTAGCATGCAAGAATCCAAGAAAGGATTCGTGCCTATGACACATGGTATTTATCTCTCGAAGGAACAATGTCCTTCAACACCAGATGAGAGACAACGCATGAGTAAGATTCCATACGCGTCAGCTATTGGATCTATCATGTATGCCATGATATGTACTCGTCCCGATCTATCGTATGCTTTGAGCATGACGAGCAGATATCAAGTTGATACAGGTGAAGGTCACTGGATTGCTGTCAAGAATATCCTAAAGTACTTGAGAAGGACTAAGGATACATTCTTGATTTATGGAGGTGAGGAAGAGCTCAATGTAATGGGTTACACTGATGCAAGCTTCCAAACCGACAAAGATGATTTTCGATCGCAATCTGGATATGTGTATTGCCTGAATGGAGGTGCTGTAAGCTGGAAGAGTTCAAAGCAAGAAACAGTAGCCGATTCTACAACGGAAGCTGAGTATATTGCTGCCTCGGATGCAGCAAAGGAAGCTGTTTGGATGAGGAAGTTCATTTCTGAACTTGGAGTGGTGCCTAGCATTAAAGATCCGATAGAACTCTATTGTGACAACAATGGAGCGATCGCATTGGCTAAGGAACCAAGATCTCACCAAAGATCCAAGCACATACTTAGGCGTTTCCATTTGATTCGAGAAATCGTTGAAAGGGGAGATGTTAAAATATGCAAAGTACCAACATATGATAATGTATCTGACCCATTGACGAAGCCACTGTCACAGCAGAAGCATGATCGTCATACTAGATCTCTAGGCATTAGGTATATGTCTGAGTGGTCTTACTGCAAGTGGGAGATTCATTTGTTGGGATATGCCCTAAGACAAGTCATTAGATGATTGTTTAAGACTTACAATGTTTATGGTTTTATGAATGGCAATTCATTATTATATATTATTCTTTTAACTGTGCATTGTGAATTAATATATATGTTAATGTGCTTAGAATAATATTGTATTATTCTTAAAGATGTCCCTAGTCAAGTATTATCATGAATAGGGATAATGATAATACGTAGAGACTAGTATATGTTGATCGATGAATTGTTCATTGATATGAGATATCAAATCAACATATGGGTACATGTTAGAGAACGATGTACTGGACAGACCTACCATGAGAATGCAACATGGATAGTTATATGATCGTCATATGCAATTCTCATAGTGATAATAATGTATGAAATCCTTACGACTTGTGATCATCAGAGATCCCAACATAAGGAGTTATGTATCTTGATATCGTCAAACGTTACCCGTAACAGGGTATACTATAAAGGCGACTATTGGATACACTACGAATTATGTAGAGGGATGTTGACTGATCGAGATAGGATTTGTCCCTCCTATATAACAGGAGATGTGTTAGGCCCTTGATCAAGTGAGAACTAAAATGCATGGCCATGGTCGAATGAGTCGATATGAGATATCGAGCTTATTCGTTTATTCTAGTTCTACTTGGGGATCAAGAAATAAAGATTGGATATACGAGTATGACTATTCCATGACCCGTGTTCAATCTAAACACAAAGGACAAAGGGATTAAGCTACATGGTTAATATTATCACAAGTTCTAAAGGTTATGTCGAGTCATTGACATTCTTGTAATTTGGGTAGCATTGATGTGTTGCTAGATACCGCTCAATGCTTGGGACGTAAAATGAGATTTTATGTCACTGCCAACATTACAAGATCCTATCGGGTCGCACAAAAGATTAAATCGAGAAGGGAAATTAAATTCATGAGATGAATTAAATAATTAAGAGGAGTCTTAATTAATAATCATAATGATTAATTAAATCATGGGCTTAAGCCCATGAGGCTTTATGAAAGCCTTTAATTAATCATATAAAATATGATTGCAAGGGGTTTAATTAGAATTAACACTTCATAACACAAAACCTAACTCTATAAGCCTCTCGGCCGCGAGACTCACGAGCTTCACCGCCGCCGCCGATCATGTGGTGGTTTTGAGGTTTTGCTTGGTCGTCGTTTCGGTTTTGATTCGAGAATAAGTCTAGCAACTTATTCTTGAATATCCCTTCACCCGATTTGATCGTGTGGATACCGTAGAGACGAAGGTGAAAACTTTCGTTTGTGACTCGGAGTTCGTTGGACGTGCTGCTCCGTGGATTCTGCTTCAAACACGCTACAAGGGTGAGACACTTCGTATTCCTTAATCCGATATGATAACCTATGTATAGATCTGCTGGTTTGTAATCCTAAAATTTTATTCCGCTGCGTTGTATGCTCTTGGATTACTTACAATATTTTCAATGCAAAGACTATGGCTGCCAATTCCAGACTGTGCACTTGATATTTCATTTCACGTGGCTTCAGTTGTCTTGATGCATAAGCCACAACATGTTTATCCTGCGTCAATACACAACCTAAACCAAGTAATGATGCATCAGTATAAAGTGCAAACCTATCATGTTCTGAGGGAATAATCAACACCTGAGCAGTGGTCAACCGATGTTTCAATTCCTGAAAGCTAGGCTCACACGTCTTTGACCATCTTAAATAGAAATTAATTAATGATACTATAATATAATTAATGAGAGTGAAAATTGACCTTGTACATGTCAATGACAGTTGTATTAGAACATGGTGAATGGATAAATATATATTTGAACTATTCAGTTTAATACCGAAATTTTGTTAAATTAATTTCGTAAATATAAAATTTATATTGAATTGATAGATTTAATATTTGTGATTGAAATAAGGACATGAAGTTAGGTGTTGGCTGTACATGTGATGTACATGCACCAGTACACCGGTGATACCCCGATGTTCATAATTGGTTCGGAATAAATATATATCGGTGTAAGACGTAAAACACACAGTAAAACATGTAAAACACACACAGATCACGGGCATGCACTAAAAGGTGCGAAAACACACACTTCGCGCTATTACCGACCACCGAGTGTAAATCCACTCCGTTCGCCGCCATCCGGCCACCTATCGACGAGCCCAACCTACCACCGTGTTCACAACTCTTAGACGCACATTTCCATACCAGATAATTGAATTTGGTGTTCGAAAAGGTGTTCAATTTTACCCGGGAACGATGAAACTCGCGCAGACTAGGGTTTGAGCACTTTTGGTTCAATTTCTTCGAATCTACCATGAATTGGACAAAGCCAAGGTACTGACTCTCTTCCTTGCATCTGGACAAAACTTTCTACACCGGCCACCGCCACTATCGCCACCGGAGCTAGCCGGAATCGGCTGACAAGTGTGCGTGATATTGTGCGCGAAGGGTTACTACTTCGACCCTACAAGCTCAAGCTGACCCTTGTATATCGAGAAGTAAATGTATGTTGCGATCGGGTAACATACGATAGGTATCTCTATTATTTGATTTATGATTTGCTGAATTATGTGAATTACGTGAGATGATGTGGCTATATGATTTTATTTAAATTATGTGGCATTCGTATTATTCACAATTCGGTACATCGGTGTATGAAATTAAACGAATTGTTAACACATCATTTTTTATATATACATCGATGCATGCCATACACGTTGAGCTGTGATCCTTAAATACCCTATTATTTATGGACTCTGGGATAATCATTGGAGATTGGTACCGTGATACTATGACCGAAATTAAATGGCCCGAAAGGTGTAGGGAATCGTGTTCTCCTCTGATTACCATGATTTGTTGAGACGAGGGATTGGTGGTACCTTGCAGCTGTCATCCCGTGTATGTCCCTGACTATGTCGAGACTTGGGATGTGATGACGCTTTGACGACGCATCACTGATGATCCCTTATGCTTGATAGGATCGAGCTACTATTATTGATAGCGATTTGATTGATTATGATAAACCCGGTGGATGGGTGATTGACCTGATACCGAGACGACATGCATTGCATTGCATTACATTATATTATTTATCACATTTTATAGATACATGTTGTATATTCTATGATCGTTCCATATTGGGCTTTTGCTCAGTCCCAAGAGGGGATGTTGTTGTTTTTGTGTGTGGACAATGACAGGTAGTACAGGTGACCAAGATGCCAGAGAGGGCATGCCCGGTGGGAGTCACACTTGAGGTTTTACTACTGTTTATCCTAGTACTCCTTGTACCATGGATGTATCCATGTACTGTGATGAGTCTATGTATATGTTGTTTATTTTAGCCTAGTACCAATATGCATTTACTAATTTGATTTACTTATGATGGATTATCTTAATGGCTATGAAATTGATGGTATTTATATATTTTCAGTATATGTCTATTGGTATTGGTGATATGTTCCTCGTGTGATGAGGTCATGCTGAAATTTTAAGGGCCACATGTTAATAAGTGTTAAAACTAATCTTCCGTTATTTACGCTATAATTATCATTGTTTGATAATTAATCACATAATTAGGATTGGGCCCTCACAACTTTCTTGGAGAAATACTTTCCTGCATCAAGGGCGATGAATATTCGCAAAGATATATACGACATTAGACAACTTCATGAGGAATCACTGCATGAATATTGGGAGCGCTTTAAAAAGCTTTGTGCAAGCTACCCTCAACATCAGATAAGTGAGCATTTACTTATTCAATATTTTTATGAGGGTTTTTTGCCAAATGACAGGAACTTGGTGGATGCTGCTTGTGGAGGAGCATTTGTGGATAAGACGCCAACGGAGGCAAGACACTTGATTGCAAACATGGCAGCCAACTCTCAACAGTTTGGAACTGCTCGATCGGATCATAAGCTTAAGAAGCAAGACGAGGTAAATGTTTCTAGCCTCGAACAACAATTGATTGACCTAAACGGTATTGTGAAACAACTTGCAATTGGAATTGGACAAAGTGCTAAAGTTTGTTGAATTTGTGCACTACCGAGTCATCCAAATGACGCTTGCCCCATACTTCAAGAACCATCTATTGAGGAAGCAAAAGTAGTAGGATATGGGAATTCTTTTTCTAGCACTTATAACCCATGATAGAGAGATCATCCAAACTTGAGATATGGGAATCAAGCTGAACCACAGACGAAACATCAACCACCACCGTGTAGACCACCATTTCAAAGGCCACCACAAGCCGTTCCGACCCAACACCTGTTGAGTATCTAGAAAATATGTTTAAGAAACTTGCTAATTGATCTATAAAATTTCAACAGGAGACAAGATATAGCATCCAAAGCTTGAGTACTTAAATGGGACAGTTAGCCACCTCAATAAATTTCATAGAGTCTCAAAGATCAAGCACCCTACCATCATAACCAGTGGTGAATCCAAGGGAGAATGCAAGTGTGATTAAACTAAGGAGTGGGAAATAACTCGAGACACAAGATGAGGAGAAAGAGATCGAGCCTACAGGGAAGGATTCCATACAGAAGGAGGAACAAAAAGGTAAATCTCCTCTAAATTCCGAGTATAAGATTGAACCCCATTTCCCTCTTGCGTATCAGGAAGATAGGAAGAATGAAAACATCAAGGACCTCTACGAAACCTTTCAGAGATGTGAGGTGAACATTCCACTGTTGGATGCTATCAAGCAGGTGCCCCGATATGCGAAGTTCTTAAAGGAGTTGTGCACTGCCAAGAAGAAACAAAAGCTTAAAGGATGCCACAAAGTTGAGTTGGGGGAGAACAACTCAGCGGTCATTCAAAGGAAAATCCCTACCAAGTGCAAGGACCCAAGTATGTTCATTATCCCATGCACGATTGGTACAACACGTCTTGAAAACCTATGCTAGATTTAGAAGCATCCATAAATGTCATGCCATACTCTCTCTATGCTTCTTTAAATCTAGGACCTTTAAGTGAAACAAGGGTAGTAGTCCAATTAGCGGATAGATCTAATGCATACCCTCGGGGAATTCTAGAAGATGTTTCATTGCAAGTAAATGAGTTGGTATTTCCAGCTGATTTTTATGTACTCGTTATGGCAAAGGGTTACAATAGTAGCCCTATATTGTTAGGGAGACCCTTCTTGAAAACATCCAAGACTAGGATAGATGTTCATAATGGCACACTCACAATGGAATTTGATGATGAGGTCGTTAAATTCAATATACATGATGCCATGAAATATCCTTGTGACGACGATGATACTGTTTACTCTATCGATATTATTGATTACTTGTCCCAAGGTATTTTTGAGATTACAGGTAAAGATGAGTTGGAGATAGCACTCATCACCCCTCTAGACCATTTGAGGAGGAGTTGCCACTTGGAGATGAGGTGGAGCACAACATCACCGCTTTGGATACCACCAGACAGATCATGGGATAACATCAGATTTGACATAGATCGGTCTGAAAGTTCGGACCGGTCTGTGTCTTTCTGAACATTGTATTATCGATATGTGCCATCATATAATCTTTAAGAGCGAAAAGAAGAAAACTTCAAAACCATCAAGTTAAGTCTATTAAACCAAGAATTTGACGAAAATAATTAAACTTAGCCTCAGGAAGTGGTTTGGTGAAGATATTTGCTGCTTGCTGTTCTGTTGAAATATGTTCGATCCGAATTTCCTTTTTACCAACATGATCTCGAATAAAATGATGTCTGATATCAATATGCTTTGTTCGAGAGTGCAAAACTGGATTATACGTTATAACAATTGCACTTGTGTTGTCACAAAATATCGGAGATTCAACAGCTTGAATGCCATAGTCTCTGAGCTGGTGTTGAATCCAGAGCATTTGAGCGCAACAGCTTCCAGCGGCAAGATATTCTGCTTCAGCTGTAGATGTGGCAATAGATGTTTGCTTCTTGCTAAACCAAGAGATCAATCTTTCACCTAAAAATTGACATATTCCACTGGTGCTTTTGCGATCAATCTTACAGCCAACATAGTCTGCGTCTGAATATCCGATTAAGCTGAAATTTGAATCTTTGGAATACCAAAGACCAACGTTCTGAGATCCTTTCAAGTTTTTCAGAATGCGCTTAGCAGCAATAAAGTGTGATTGCTTTGGTTCTGACTGAAATCTAGCGCACATACAGACTGAGAACATAATATCAGGTCGGCTCGCTGTAAGATACAAGAGCGATCCGATCAATCCTCGATACATAGATACTTCAACTGATGTTCCCCCTTCGTCTTTATCTAACTTGATTGTAGGACTCATTGGAGTTGATGCAGTTGAACACGTTTCCATTCCGAATCTCTTGAGAAGCTCTTTGGTATACTTGGTTTGATTTATGAAAATGCCATTGCTGAGCTGTTTGACTTGGAGACCCAGAAAGAATGAAAGTTCTCCCATCATACTCATCTCAAACTGTCCCTGCATTAGCTTAGAGAATTTCTTGCATAATTTGGGGTTAGTTGACCCAAAAATGATATCGTCAACATAAATTTGAACTAACAAAGTGTGTTCATTTAAACAGAGTTTTATCCACTGAGCCGATCTGAAAATCATGGTTCAGCAGAAATTGAGACAGAGTGTCATACCAGGCTCTTGGAGCTTGTTTCAGTCCATATACTGCTTTATTCAGTAGATAGACATGATCTGGAAATGAGTGGTTCTGAAAGCCAGGAGGTTGCTCAATGTAGACTTCCTCCTGAAGCTTACCATTAGGAAAGGCACTCTTCACGTCCATTTGATATACCTTGAAGTCTTTAAAAGCAGCATAAGCAAGAAATATTCGGATTGCTTCAAGTCTGGCAACTGGTGCAAAAGATTCATCGAAGTCGATTCCTTCTTCTTGTCGGAATCCTTGCGCCACCAGTCTGGCTATGTTTCTAACCACAACTCCATCTGCGTCTAGCTTGTTTCTGAAAACCCATCTGGTTCCAATAACAGGCAGATCGCTTGGTCTAGGGTTAGACTCCAAACTTGATTTTGTTCAAATTGATTAAGCTCTTCTTGCATGGCTTTAATCCAGTTGAAATCGGTGAAAGCTTCATCAATCTTTTTAGGTTCCAGATTTGATATGAACACAGCATGAGTGAATTCATCCATCATCTGTCATCTGGTTCTAATCGGTGCAGAAGGACTTCCAGTTACTAGATCAGGTGGATCCCTCTTTGTCCATCGATAACTCGATTCTGGATTGTCTGGTCCAGACGGATGAGTAGAAGCGGCATTATCAGCATCTGATTTAACATTCGAGTGAAGATCATCCGGATCGGCTCGATCTGAAGGAGCTTCATTGCCTTGATCCGGTCTGTCTGGTACTTCAGGTTCCGGTGGATTGTCTCTTGACCTGTTAGCTACAATCTCATCATCACTGTTAGCTTCGAGATGGATATTTTCCATCTAATAAAGATTCATCAAACACTATATGAACTGATTCTTCTACAGTTAAAGTGCGATTATTGAAAACTCAAAAAGCTTTGCTATTTGATGAATATCCTAAGAATATTCCATTAATAGATTTAGCTTCAAATGCTGTAAGATGATTCTTACCATTGTTGTGAACGAAGCATTTGCAACCAAATACATGAAGGTGAGAGATAGACGGTCTGTTACCAGTCCATATCTCATATGGAGTGAGATTCATCTTCTTGTTAATCATAGACCGATTTTGAGTGTAGCATGCAGTATTTACAGCTTCTGCCCAGAACTTTTGTGAAATTCCAGAATCAGCAAGCATTGTTCTTGCTGCCTCTTTAAGCGTTCTGTTTCTTCGTTCTGCAACTCCATTTTGTAGGGGAGTTCTGGCGGCTGAAAATTCATGCTTAATTCCTTGATCTTCTAGAAAGGATTCAAGATTCTGATTTGAGAACTCAGTGCCTTTGTCACTTCGAATCCTGTCTATGCTTGATGATTTCTCATTCTGAGTGCGTTTCAGCAGCTTGATCAATTTCGGACCGGTCTGATCTTTACTGCTCAAAAATATAGTCCAAGTAAAACGTGAGTAATCATCTAACAACAAGAGTATACCGCATTCCCCCTAAACTTTTTATTGGTATAGGACCAAACAAGTCCATATGTAATAGTTCTAAGCAGCGTGAGGAGGTTTTGGCATTCTTGTTTTTGAAGGATGATCTGATCTGTTTGCCCATTTGGCAAGCTTCACAGATCTTATCCTTGGCAAAGTCGATCTTGGGCAGACCGACAACTAAATCATGTTTACACGGGCTAGATATAGTCTTAAAATTGAGATGATTCAAGCGTTTATGCCATAGCCAGTGTTTATTATCATTATTAGCGATGAAGCATGTAGGATTATCAGGTTGAGCAAAATTCCAGTTAATCTTATATGTATTTCCATTTATGATTCCTACAAGCATGGTTATACCGTCTGACGATTTAACAGTGCAAGTGTGTTTGTGAAACTCTACAGCATAACCATTATCACATAGTTGACTTATACTAATCAGATTATAGCAAAGATTTTCAACTAACAGCACATCATTGCTAATAATATTACCATGGACAATCTTACCCTTGCTCACGGTCTTACCCTTTGAGTTATCCCCGAATATGATCTTGGGTCCAGTGCATTCTGTGACTTCAGACAGCAGCTCGATGTTTCCAGTCATGTGACGAGAACACCCGCTGTCTAAGTACCAGTCTGATACAAGATTCTTCGGTACCTGTCATCAAACAAAATTATTGTTGGTACCAAATCCTACTTGGGTCCAGAACGGATTAGCCCTTTGGGAACCCACACCTGTATCAGCTTTAATGGCTTGTGTGTGTCTGGTGTGCTGTGAGCTGACTTGTTTCGATGTTGTGTGTGATAATGTGTGCGATATGGAAACCTTTGATTCTCATAAGGTAGTCTATATCTTCGTTGAACTGGTTTTGAATTATAGTAGTTGGATGATCTTCCTTGCCTTAGATTTTGCACTTTTAGATTTGGTCTGAAAGACGCAAAGCTTGCTGGTGCCTTCTCTTTGGCTTGGTTAACATATCCAATCCCTTTTCTGAAACCTTGATTCACGAAAGAGACTCCCGTTTGAATTGTAGGTGCTTCAGTCTCATATACTGTGCTGGATTTAACAAATGTCATTTGTTTGATTTTGTTCTTTACCAGCAATAGTTCAGATTCATCTTTGTGCATTCTTTGATATCAAAGCCTATGCCGGTGACATCACCGACATTTCTTTGTACCTCTTGCAATTCTTCCAATGATGTTCTTGATTTTGTCCATGTTTTGAAAATATGAGAAAGCTTAACATTTTGTGTGCTAATTCTCTTGTTTTCTTTATGGAGCTGATCATAGGAGATTTTCAGCTTGTTCAGCTCGATCTGTAGATTATTGCACTCACCTTGCTCAGAGCAGCTCGGTTTGTTGTGCTCATCCATTTGATCATTGGCTTTAGCTTTATTTTTCTCAAATGATTCAGCTAAGAGTCTATAATCATTAGCCATGTCTTGCAGTGCGGACATGAGCTCTTCACGTGTAAATTCATTTGAGTCAAGATCGAATACCTCGTCTGTTTGACTCATATCTTCGTCTGCCATTAGACATTGAATGTCTAGTTCGCTTTCGCTGGAAGAATATTCGGAGCTTTCTGAATCTGAATCAGTCTGAGCCCACTTGCTGTTTCCTTCTTCTGCTACTAGGACCTTTTGGGACTTCCCATGATGACTTTTACGATCTTTGTAGTGCTTCTTTTTCTTGTCACATGCTTTTCTTTACGCTCTTCTTTCTTCGGTCTGGTGCAATCTGCAATAAAATGTCCGGTCTTACCACAATTGTAGCAAGCCTGATCATTAATAGCATCGTCCTTTCTTGATTTATAATGATGAGAGGGTTTAAAGTTCCTTTTATTTTTAGACATAAATTTACCAAATTTCTTGATAAATAATGACATAGCATCATTACTTATCTGTTCGATAGATCGATCTGTTGTGGGGGCGGTCTGGTCTGGAATGGCTGCCAGTGCTTTGTTTGGTTGAGGGATGAATGGCTCTGCTTCACCTCTGGTGATCAGTTCGAACTCATATGCCTTAAGATCTGCGAACAGATCATGAAGTTCAACTTTGTTCAGATCTTTGGACTCCCTCATTGCAATGGTCTTAACATTCCATTCTTTTGGCAGGGCTCTCATAACTTTCAGAGCGATCTCTCTGTTTGAGTATTCCTTGCTCAGACCATTCAGTTCATTGATGATACCAGTAACTCTTTCATCAAACTCATTTAGAGTTTTTCCAATCTTCATTTTTATGCTCTCAAATCTTTGAAGAGCAACAGTCAGCTTGTTTTCCTTGGTCTGGTCGTTCCCTTCACATAGCTGTGCTATCTTCTCCCAAATATCTTTGGCAGTAGAGCACATTTTGATTTTACTGAACATATTCTTGTCCAATGTCTTGAACAAGATGTCTTTGGCAACGTTGTCGAGGTTTGCTTTCTTTCTTTCTTCATTCGTCCAGAGGGATCTGTCCTTCTCGACCATTTGGGGTTCACCACCAGTAATGGAGGCTGCTGTATTGACTTTCAGAATCTTCATTGGTCCATCAGTGATGACGAACCACATATCGTCATCCTGTGCTGCAAGATGAGCTTGCATTCTGATTCTCCAATCATCATAGTCTTCTTTTGAGAACATAGGAATTTTGTTGAATGATGCCATCAGCTCAAGTGTCTTTGTGCTGATTAAGATGATCTGCTCTGATACCACTTGTTAGGATCGGTCCGGAGTGTTTAGGGGGGGGGGGTGAATGAACACTCCTAATAAAATTTAATCCCTTGTGATTTCTTTCGGATTAGTGAAAGAAATCTGTTTCTTAATCAACTCTTCTGCAGAACAGACCACTGATAGTTTTAGTGCGGAACGGTCTGTTCTTAGATTAGTAAGAACGGCTCGATGGCTTGAATAGTATAACGAGTGCAGAGTGATAAAACACAGAATATGTTTCTGGAAGTTCGAAAGTGGTGTAATCCTTCTACGTCTCCCCTTCTTCCAATTAAGGAAGGATTCCACTAGAAGACTTTGATTTATACAATCCTGTACATATACAAACCCGATTCAGCTGGATTTACCTCACTACCAGATTGAAACTCCTAGTCTCTCGATCTGTTCAGACACACTCTGTCTGACAGTTACAATTGATTTTCACTTCTATATCTTAGTACAAAATACACAAGGTAGACTCAATTAGTCTATGCACACAACGATCCTAAATGATCAAATATTACAATATACTTGTGCTTATGAAGATTTTCAGCTCGAGAATGTCTGAGCTTGTAAGCTTGTGTTGTTTAGCTTTCTTGTGCGTTTTTCAATTGATCAGACTCTCTTCTTGAGCTCTTCTGTTGCATCCTTATATAGTTGCATGTACCAACGACATTATTTCCCTTAATGTGCAAGTCTTGACTCTGCTTAAACTCTGAGTAAGCTACAGTCTTCTTCTTTAGGGTAATTGCCGTTCTGGTTCATGCTTTCGGCGACTGTCAGGTAAGCTCTTCTTTGTCTTCTTACCTTTTATGGTAATCTTCAGTCTTTGGTCTTTTTCAGCATTAATTACGACATTAAATGCTTCAATAAATAGCCGTTAATGATTCGGACTGAAGAACCAATCTTTATTCAGCCTTGACTGCTCTGATCTGATAAAGGTTGAGATCGATCTGAAGCTTCGATCTGGTCAGTCTGATTTCCATCGATCCGCTCTGATTTGCGATATACCATATCAACTTGATCTGTTTTGAGCGATCGATCTGGCCAGTCTGATTTCTCTCGATCCGGTCTGATATGTTTTGTCATCTTTAAAATCTGGAACTAACATGTAACCAACGTATAAAGGATAATACTCAATACCAGCATTGGTACCTCATCCCTGGGAACATTCCCCATCCACAGCCCGAACTCAATACCAGAGCCAATGATGTACCTGTTCACCTGTCCCAACAGAAACAACCCCCACACAGGGTGAGCATACCAATCCACCATCTCAATAGCCACAATATCACAAAACATAATTTACAGAATATAAAGCTGTAAATGTAAAAGATACTCCCTGTATAGTATCGTTCCCATATGGGATTCCCTGTGTTGTTCCTGTTCTCACACTAACCAAAACCATCAAATCCCAAAATCAGTTAAGCACCACATTGATTAACTATGACCATTCGTACCATGCCAGTTTCATAATCAGATATGATTAAATCATTATACTAATGACCACAGATATCACATATATCTAACCAGTGATTCCATAGTTCTATTTTCATCGCTCGCTCCACAATAGCGGCATTTTAACCTCACGCACGCTCAACAGCGGTGGCATCATAACCGATGTTCGCTCAACAACGACAAAATCACAAATCATTGCTCGCTCAAAAACGGCACCATATAATTCTCAGTGCCTATCAAGTGTTGCAACAACCATATATTATTTATGCACATGCAATAATATATCTATGTATGCTCGTACGTTACACGTACTTTATGATCTAATAGCAAGAGTCAATCCTTGCATTTGCCCCGAGATCCCGTGAATTATTGCTAAACACAGTTAATAACATATAATTAATTTCGTGCCCACAAATACATACCCAAGTACGCATATAACCTCCAAATACATCATCAACCATGATGATTAACCATTTAAAAGACCCAGGCAAAACATGCATCGATTCCGCAACAACCAACAATTTTTCCATAAACCTGGCCTCTCGATCGATCGAGAGCCACATAAAAATTGTCACCAAAAATCACCCTCGATCGATCGATCGAGCAGAATTCTCCATCGATCGCCTGACCTTCTCGATAGATCGGTCGTTTTGCTCGATCGATCGAGAACACTGCTCATCGTCGTCAAATTTTGTTAACGATGTGCGATCGATCGAGCCCACTTGCCGATCGATCGGCGAACATTGCAATAGCCAAAAATACCATTTTACAAACAAAAACTCCCAAAATAACAACCCCAACACCGACACCAAAAACCCTTAACAAGGAATCATAAAAACTCCTTAAACATAACAATCCAAAAATCTATAAAACTCCAAAAACTCAAATCCAACCCTATACTTGCCCAAACTCTACCATACAACAATCAAAACGAAGATAAATGCGAGGGGAAGAAGATTATCAAATTATCTTCAAGAAACCTCGCTCCGAGATCGAGCCTCGCTCGATTCTTGCTCCAAGGGGAAAAGGGGGAAAGTGTTGGGGGAAGAGAGAGATGGAACGTGAGGGAGAAAGAGAGAATGAAATGCCAACTGATTGAACACCGAGTCCACTTGGTATATATAGTACAAAGGCTCCAAAAACCCGAGTCTCAAATACTCGCACTCTGGCTCATTAAAAATCATATGTATTCAATAATTATCTCACACTCACTATTTTCATTACCAACCTCAATCCAAAGCTTCCCAGACTCCAGATCCCACTACCAACACAAATCCAAGGTTTATCACCTTAATGAGAATAAATCTCAACCATTGGACCCAACAACCCCGATACTGGAATAAAATCTCAGGAATCACAACACCGTAATTATCTCATAATTACTCCAATTAAAATCCATTAAGGATTATAATCACTCTGGGATTAATACCATAATCTCGGAATATCATAGTATGTTATGTGATGATAGAATTCGACGATAAATTTACGATAAAAATATAAAATCGAGTCAATAGCATGCAAAGTGTTACAATTCATGAAAGTTGAGGATGTAAACTGTAATTGTTCAAACCACGGTTGCAAAGTGTAATTTGGACCAAACTATAGGATGTTTTGTGTAATTTTCCCTTTTAAAATTATGGATTAATTTTGTATATTGCATTGAAATTACCAATATACCCCATAATAATTTTAACAATTACTAAGATATTATAAATACCAAATTAATAGCATATTTTTTAATTAATTGGATAAATAACTAAATATTTACAAATATATTTTATAAAATAAAATAATTTAGATATATTAAACTAATAAATTCAAAAATATTATTTTAGTTATAAAATAAATTAAAATAAAACTTATAAACTACTTAAATAATAACCTATTCTTATAATAATTGAATAAATAATTTTAAAAATATTGTTTTGCTTTATAAAATTATTCTAATAATAAATTTTATTAATATTTAGATTTTCATTAATTCCTTCAATATCCAAAATATAGACAAAAATAACTACAAATATTAACTATTAACATATAGAAATATTAAAATTTAATAATAATATAATTATCATAAAAACTAAAATAATAACACAAATTTGAATATTAATTTTAATAATAATAAATGTTACTAATTATTATAATATTATTCCAATTACAGATTATATTTAATACTATTAAATTTGGTAATTTCTAATTATTTAAATCCAATGATATTATAGGAAAAAATATAATAATTCACTATCATTCAATCCCCCAAAGTATTATTTAACCATCAAAAGAAGGAACATAATCTATCACATTTTTATCATCCATATCAAACACATGATAAGGGAGTGATTAAAAAATGAATAACCCCTTATCATGCATATCATACACACCCTTAACGTGATGATATTTGTAATTATCAATGCGCTTGCAATTGTAATTGTTCAAAAACAGTTGAAACTTATGTTTCTTCATCATTATATAAAAAATATAAAACATTCTTTTGCAAAGATTGATTAGTATTTTGCATCCCGCCACACACTTGTTCCAACCCCTCATTCTTGGATGAGTTTGATTCACCTCCAAATGCGAATCTAGCAATGTGATTAAGTGTGGCAAAATTATAGGATTTTTTTTACCGAGTGGGCAAAAATGCAGGTTTTTTAGATATATGGGGCAAAAATAGTATATATATATATATATATAAATATATCCCACCCGATCGAGAACAAAGGCTGGGAAGATAAGATATCGTGGAAAACATAGTGAAAATTCCTAAAAATCCTGCTATAGATGAATGAAAAACTAATAAATTTATCAACTCGAAAGACTTATTATTGATCTTTTTAGAAGTTTGACAAGTGAACCATCAAATCCACTTATAAATGGTTAATAGTTATCTGGTAAAGATTAAGAACAAACTAAGTCAGAAGCAGGATTTTTGTTCCAAGACAAGCATGCTGGATTTCCTAAAGGCCGGCACAAAAACCAAATCGCAGGCTTCGGATAAAAAAACGCGCAAGGCCGGCACACATCACAAAAGTATAATATAATTAATTAAGAGAAACTTTAACCCAATCTGCACATTATTAATCACCTTGGCTTGAGGAGATACACAAGGATGAAAGCTATAGCAAGAAACAAGCAAATCCCACCAAATGGGACGTAAATTTATTAGAAAATATGATTAATAAATTGAAATTAAGCATGTAAAAATCGAAAATATGAAAAATGAAAAAAAGGGACACAGAAACTGCCCGAAACCCGGTTCATGAAAGAATGCATCCAAATGATGTGTTTTCATGGCATCTAATGATGTACTATATAGAACAATTCCTTTGAGAATTGAACGCATTGTTTGATAGATTAAACACAACATCAAAGTCAAATTCCTGCAGATTACTCAGATTAGACAAAGTTTCAAGGGTAGGTATCGGTATTACCGGGTTCAGTAAGAAATTATTTGCATACAAGGTTAATTATCGGTATTAGACAAAGTTTCAAGGGTAAGTATCTGCAGACAAATTGAAATCTAAGTTGACATCTACAACTTCGAACCCACATCCTTAACTCACGCCTCGAGTTTTAACCCGAAGCCTTGGTCATAATGGTCAGCGAAGAATTTTCAATCTGAGGAGTACCTTGATTATGAGAAGGAGCAACTAAAGCTGGATTCACCAACCTTTTTGGCGGAATGGGGACATGATATGCCGGGTACCCATGATTTAGATGGGTTGGATGTTGGAGAGGACATGCAACCTTGGGTGCCAGCCACATGACCCACCACATCCTCTAAGAAATATAATTCGAGGAGTCCGCGCAAAGCAAGCTACCGTAGTTCATATTTTTAGTTATGTTTTGGTTGATATTTTGATTTAAGTTGTTTTTACTTAACTGATTGTCACTTTTGAGCAACTTATAAGGATATATATATATATATATATATATATAATATTTTAACAGGTTAAATTGTACTTTAAAAATTTAAATACTTCGCATATTATTAAAACTGTGTGTATACATTACTTTTTTGTGCTTGATTTTTTATTTATCAATTTTTTTTAAAAACTGAACGATTATATTAAAATCGAGAGTTTTAGAAATTATATTTCATAATATATTCAAACTCTAAAAGGCAAGAAACTGGGCAACTTTATGCGTTGTTGATGTGAATATAAATAGACACATCTAATATGCTTAATTGCCTACGATTTGGTATGTTTTGATGGATAATTTGATACGTATGCTAACTAATCGTATATTTGTGTAATTGTAGGTGGAATCGAAGAAATCGAGCTAATTAAGGCGAATAAAGATCAAGAAAAGTTTTGAAGATGATAAGGACTCAAGGTAGATCAAGAAAAAGGCCAAGAATTTAATTTTGGGAGAAGCGATCGACCGCATGAAGGAGAAGATCGATCGCCTATGGACAGAAAGTTGAGCAACAAAATCTGCGGATCAGCGATCAATCGCCAAAACCTACTGGAGCCAAGCGTTCAATCGCTATAAATATGCAATCGATCGTCCGAAGAATTTCGCTGAAAAAAATAAGCTAGCGATCTATCGCGACTTTATGGGGATCGATCGCTAGCTGTGTTTTGGAAAGTTTGTAGACTTGATTTCTTTCCTTCTTACATGAACTCTAACCTACTCCATCAGCCTCCCTACATATATCCCTCAAAATTCAGACCTTTAAACCATCTAGGTAGAGTAGGTAGAATAGTTTAGACTAGTTTTACAATTTTTCTTTCAATTTTGTTGAAGAACGCTAGGAAGATCGAAGCGAAGGCGGAATTGACGACCTCGGCAGAGCGAAGATCGGATTAGTCTTCTTTCTTTTCTTTTATTTATCGTTTTTTATAGATTATGTGTAGCTAGTTTTAATTCTTGGTTGAGGAAGACGGATCCTTGGATTTATTTATCTTGGGGAGATTCTTGCACTTTTAATTATCAATTTTATTGAGTATCAAGGGTTTTTCTGATTTTTATTGCCATGATTGTTGTGTTTGTTTATTGAATTGACAATATAATAACTTGCATGTAATCTAACGCTAAATTAGATATCAAATACGAAATCGTTTGATCCCTATAATTTACGAAGCAACTAAGATTAATTAAATTCCGCTTGTGAGTTTGTTAAATTCTTAGGAAGAACACTTGACTAGATTAAACATAGGCACTTGGATTATGTTGTTTAGTTTCATCGATCTCACTAGTTCATAAGCTATCATCGATTTAAAGCTTAATCGCTTGTATTTTGATTGATTATTTAATAAGTGTTAAACTAGAACGCTTGGGCTACTTAACTAAATGTAAGGTGAGATATGACTTTAATTATTGGATTAAACGTCCAATGATGAATATTCTATTAAAAATTGAGTCTTTTGTGAATCGATGAAATAGATGAAAATCCCAAGGAAGAGTCGACTGATATTAAGAATCGCTTTCATTAGTTTAATCTTTAGTTTGAATTTAATTAGATAATTTACTCACAACCCCATTGTTTAATTTATTGTTTTGCTTTTGATTTTCATTAACACGAGAATTCACACTTCCTCATGGGATCGATTCTTACTTTCACTACTACATTAGTATTATAAAAAGTGGGGTTAATTTGGGCTTACACGATAAGCGCACACCACTTGTGATCGATAGCGCTCTAACTCCCAATAGATCACGCCTCGTTTCTTTTTATTTTGTCAAAATCCGGGCACACACGATCGGTCGTGCTTCATGAACCAATCGATATTGCTATGGTAAATTTTTCTTCCAATTTCTCTGCAATGTCTGATCGATCGTGATGCTTTGGTCGATCATTTTCCATTTTTTGAGATTTTTGTCATTCCTTTGACGTGTTGGTTCGGTTGGGTCTTTTTAATCATTATTTAGCTCATTTCCTTTTTTTCTATGCACTTCGACCTTGATTCCGGAAACATACGAAATCAACAACAAAACACATGATATCTTCCAGGAATCACAGTAAAAGCTAAAGCTAACGTGAAAGCATAGAAATATAAGTGCAAAAATGACACTTATAAACTTCCCCAAACTTATCACTTGATCGTCGTTGATTAAGCACTAAAATCAAAAGGTATAGTTTGTTCTTTATACTTGAAACAAAATAGCTCATGATTGGCATTTACCTCAGAAATCTCACTTATACACATACAAAGTTGAACAAGACATTTTTCTCAAAAATCAAGCAACACATCTCAAAATCGGAACGTGTGTGTGTGCTATTGTCATTCTCAAGTTCATGCACATCTGCAAGATCAAATCATTGTAATCAACTCAAAGTCAAGATTATCGTTGAGCACTCCATATAACTATTTTCAACCAAGTTACTCACTAAGTCCAAATGCATAAAAGTGGAGGAAATAAGCTATAAATGATGTAAAAGGACCACACTGAGCAAACATGGAAAAGAAGGGACGAAATCACAAATTATTGAATTTCAGTAGTAGCGATTGATCGGCATTTTTGGGTGATCGATCGCCTCAGGCCAGAAGCATTTCACGATCAATCGGGAATTGATGGCGATTGATTGCCCGTGTGAAGATTTTGAAAAATAAAAGACAGAATAGTCTAGCGATCGATCGAATTTTTCGGGATTTTGTTTCGTTCCATCTTGGTTATTTTGTGTCCAAAGGAGATGAAACTCCTCCAACATTATATATGGATGGTTTTGGACGTTTTTAAGACTCTTGGCTGATATTCTACCCTACAATATCAGCCACCAACACTCTCAATCACACCACCATCATCCATACACCACACACCATTGAAGAAGAAGACACATTGGAAGTGACAGGACGACGGAGCAATGATAAGGTTGATTATTACGTGTATTTATGCTTTCATTTATATATATTTTTGTGTAGATTCCTGGAAGGTGTTATGCTTTTTGGTATTTATTTGATTGTTTCAGGAATTTAGGTGGAATGCGGAAGAATTGAGCTAGAATGAAGAAAACGAGTCAAACCGAGGCAAGAAATGAAGAATCTGAATTCTGGCATGACCGATCAATGTGAACAGGAAGGAAGCAGAAGTTTGGCCAACAAAGAAAAGCGGAGCTCGATCGATCGAGCATGGCAGAGATTTGGCAAGAAAAAGTGAATAAAGCTCGATCGATCGGAAGCTTTACCTCGATTGATCGAGTGAGGCAGAGAAAGTCAGAAACGGAAGCTGTAGGCGCTCGATCGATCGAGACATATGCACGATCGATCGAGACGCAGAATTTTGATAAAATAAAAGACTTGATTTGGTTTGATTTTTGGAAACTCTTCCACCAACCCCCTCCTCTATAAATTACGGAAGTAGGGCACGGAATTGAGGGTGATTATTCAGATCATATTCATACCTAAAATCAGAATTCTTTAGCCGACTTTCATCTCCGAGAACAAGGCAAGAGAAATCCTTTGAAGTGCAAGGAAGGAAGCGAGAGAAGAAAGCATCGGTCAACACACGGATTCGCTCCTACGTTATCATATTTCTAAACTCTAGTTAATTTGATTTTCAGATTTTATTTGATGTTTATGAGGTTGAGAGACGATTAAACATCTTGTTAATTTGATTTGAATTTAATTAAGTTTATTTTATCCAGTTTAGGGAATTTTGTGCTTGAATCATTGATTTGGTTGTATTTAAGTGGATTAATTCTTATGTGCATGAATTATAACCTTAATGCTATCAAAGCCTAGCTAACTATGATTGATTTTGTGAACTATAACTGAGATCGAGAGATAAAGTTACAATACGCTAGAATAATTCATGTTGTATGTTTAAGATTTAGATCGAGAGATTAAATCACATACGTGGACACGTTGAATTGAAAGATTTGAAGTCAACGGTTTTCATATAGATTTATTCAATATTAAATTGGTTTAAGTGAACGAGAGTTACTTGTGTCAATTTAATATTAGTTTCAATATAGCTCGAGAGAGTATATTGATATTAGGAAATCCGTCACCTTAAGAATTGATTGATCAGTAATTGTTTTTAACAAACAAATCATTGACGATAACACAAGTGAACGAACATCTTGATAAATTTCTTGAGAGGAATTCCTTCGCATCTTCAAAGGAGTTGTTTTATTTTTGAGTTTTTAAGTCTTTAGTTTATTTCAGTAATTAATCATCTTTTTCGTAGGCTAAATATAATTTGGCTAATTTTATTTGGTACTTATACGTTAGTACATGTGGGTTCGACATCCTTTCTTTTATATCACTATACTAAAACTTGACACCGTGCACTTGCGGTAGAATCGCTACACTGAGAAATAATTGTTTAAAATAAAAGCGATCAAGTTTTTGGCGCCGTTGCCGGGGACTAATTTGTATAATATCATACGAGATTAGTTAATTGTAATTTAGCCATTAATTTTTTTTTTGTTTTGTTTGTCACTTTTGACCGTTGGGTTTACTACATTTGTGTTTCTCCTTTGGATTGATTTTTACAGGTAGTCATTTTCTTGGTGCATGCTAAGGAGTAGCAACCCCGCACTTGAGCCGTTTGACCCAGAAATCGAGCGTACGTGTATAAGGAAAAGAATGGAAGCTCGAGCAATGGCTGATAACAATCAAGAAGGGGGCGCGAACAATGAAGCACCGAATCCAAGTTCGATGATGGATTTTGCTCAACCAGCTTTTCATGGATCATTGTAAAGCATTACGAGGCCAACCATTCAAGCCAACAATTTTGAAATAAAGCCGGCTATAATACAGATGATCCAGCATTCAGTGATGTTTGGAGGAGTAGCCACTGATAACCCAAACACAATGGCGTTTTTGACGACGCCATCAGGTTAAGGTTATTTCCTTTTTCGTTAAAAGATAAAGCAAAAGCTTGTTAGAACTCTTTACCTGCATCACTTGGGAGGGGATGACACAAGAATTTTTGTCTAAATATTTTCCCCCTTCCAAGACTGCGAAGATGAGAAACGATATCACCACGTTCGGGTAATATGATCCTGAAACACTATATGAGGCGTGGGATCGTTTCAAGGACTTTCTTAGGAGATGCCCACATCATGGTCTTCCTATTTGGCTCTAGGTACAGACTTTTTATAACGGTTTATTTTCATCTAACCGTTCTATGATTGATGCAGCCTCAGGAGGATCCATTATGCGCAAAACACTGGAAGCAGCTTATGAACTCTTGGAAGAGATGGCTTCTAACAGCTATCAATGGCAATCAGAGAGGAATGTGCCAAAGAAACCGGCTGGAGTTCACCAAATTGATGACATCACTGCTCTTTCGGCACAGTTGGAAGCGTTGAACAAAAAGATAGATAGCATGAGCATGACAGCAATGCAAGCTCAAGTTATCACTTGTGAATTATGTGGAAGCAATCATCCAAGCACCGAATGCCAGGCAGGTAATCCATTCATTCAGTCTAATGAATCTGCTAACTATGTAGGAAACAGGCAGCCCAACAACCCATACTCCAATACTTACAACCCGGGATGGAGAAATCATCCAAATTTGCAATGGTCCAACAAAAACAACGTGTTGAACCCATAAAAACAACTGGGATATGTACCTAAGCCGAGTATGGAGGAGCTAATCACCAAGTTCATATCATCAACTGAAACTATGATGCAAAATCAGGAGGCATCTATAAAGAACTTGGAAATACAAGTAGGGCAACTTGCAACATTGATTTTCGGACGAACTCAAGGTACACTACCAAGTGATACAGTGATAAATCCAAAGGAGCAAGCGAATGTCATAGCACTAAGGAGTGGAAAAGAGCTAAGGACACAGACTGAAGCACAAGAAAGTTGTGAAACCACCACTGAAGACAAGAGTAAGACTGAGGAAAAGGCAATCGAAAAAGGTAAAAATTCCAACACCACACCAATCACACACACTGATAAGGTAGTAATTCCTCCCCCATTTCCCGCTGCATTAAAAAGTGCTAAAATTGACGCTGAATTTGGTAAGTTTCTTGAAGTATTTAAGAAATTGCATATTAATATACCTTTTGCTGATGCTCTACTTCAAATGCCTAGTTATGCTAAGTTTTTGAAGGAAATTCTCTCTAACAAGCGAAAGTTGGGCGAATACAAAACGGTAAGCTTAACAGAGGAGTGCTCGACAATTGTGCAAAACAAAATGCCTCCAAAGTTAAAGGACCAAGGGAGTTTTACTATACCTTGCACTATAGGATCAGTCTCATTTACTAAATCATTGTGTGATTTGGGTGCGAGTATTAATTTGATGCCTTTTTCCATTTTCAGGAGGTTGGGACTAGGAGAGCCGAAACCCACCAAAGTTTCACTGCAATTGTCGGATAGATCTATCACATATCCCCAAGGAATCATTGAAGACGTGTTAGTCAAGTGGACAAATTCATCTTCCCAGTTGATTTTCTAGTACTAGATATGGAAGAGGACAGGGAGACACCACTGATTTTGGGCCGACCGTTCCTAGCAACGGGAGAGGCAATCATAGATGTCCAACAAGGAAAGTTGATCCCCCGTGTAGGGAAGGATCAAGCTATGTTTAATGTCTTCAAAGCACTTAAACACCCACACGACGAGCCCATGTGTTTTAGTATTGATATTATTGATGCCTTGACTGTTGATGTGTTGCAAGGTACTTACAAAGAGAAATTGGAAGCATACCTTGTGGAAGCCGATAAACAACATGACAAGGAGGAACTTGAGATTATAGCTCAATTGAACAACATCGTTCCTTACATAAAACGAGCCACTGACAATCTTGGAGAGTTAGGAAAAAGAGACATTAAGCCTCAACGGCCGTCCATCGAAGAATCACCCACGCTCGAACTAAAGCCCCTCCCATCTCATCTCAAGTATGTATTCCTAGATGCTGGAAATTCGTTACCAATCATTATTTATTCATCTTTGACAGGTGAAAACGAGGGGAACTTCTTAAAGTCCTTAGGGAGCACAAGAAGGCTTTTGGATGGAAGATAGCAGATATTAAAGGAATTTGTCCTTCGGTGTGCATGCATAAAATTCTGATGGAAGAGACTTTCAAGCCTGTGGTACAACCACAACGCTGTCTCAATCCCAAAATGCAAGAGGTATTCAAAGCCAAGGTCATTAAGCTAATGGATGCATGTATTATCTACCCTATCTCTGATAGTTCATGGGTAAGTCTATTCAATGTGTACCAAAGAAAGGAGGCATTACTGTTGTCCCTAATGAAAACAATGAATTGATACCCACTAGACAGTAACGAGGTGGAGAGTATGCATTGACTATAGGAGGTTAAATGAATCAACTCGTAAAGATCACTTTCTGAACTTTGCATTTTGATCTTAATGTTTGCTCGAGGATGATGAAATCTAAGTTTGGGGGAGTTGATAGGGTTGATTATTACGTGTATTTACGCTTTGATTTATATGTATTTTCGTGTAGATTCCTCGAATGTGTTATGTTTTTTGGTATTTATTTGATTGTTTCAGGAATCTAGGTGGAATGTGGAAGAATTGAGCTAGAATGAAGAAAACGAATCAAACCTAGGCCAGAAATGAAGAATCTGAATGTGGCATGACCGATCGATCGGAACAGGAGGTCGACGATCGAAGGAGGCAGAACTTTTGGCCAACAAAGAAAAGCGGAGCTCGATCGATCGAGCATGGCAGAGATTTGGCAAGAAAAAGTGAAGAAAGCTCGATCGATCGGAAGCTTTACCTCGATCGATCGAGTGAGCCAAAGAAAGTCAGAAACGGAAGCTGAAGGCGCTCGATCGATCGAGATATATGCACCGATCGATCGAGATGCAGAATTTTCTGAAAATAAAAGACTTGATTTGGTTGATTTTTGGAAACTCTTCCACCAACCCCCTCCTCTATAAATTACGGAAGTAGGGCACAAAATTGAGGGTGATTATTCAGAGCATATTCATACCTAAAATCAGAATTCTTCAGCTGCCTTTCATCTCCCAAGAACAAGGCAAGAGAAATCCTTTGAAGTGCAAGGAAGGAAGCGAGAGAAGAAAGCATCGGTCCACGCACGGATTCGCTCCTACGTTATCGTATTTCTAAACTCTAGTTAATTTGATTTTCAGATTTTATTTGATGTTTATGAGGTTGAGAGACAATTAAACATCTTGTTAATTTGATTTAAATTTAATTAAGTTTATTTTATCAAGTTTAGGGAATTTTGTGCTTGAATCATTGATTTGGTTGTGTTTAAGTGGATTAATTCTTATGTGCATGAATTATAACCTTAATGCTATCAAAGCCTAGCTAACTATGATTGATTTTGTGAATTATAACTGAGATCGAGAGATAAAGTTACAATACGCTAGAATAATTCATGTTGTATGTTTAATATTTATATTGAGAGATTAAATCACATACGTGGTCACTATGAATTGAAAGATTTGAAGTCAACAGTTTTCATAGAGATTTATTCAATATTAAATTGGTTTAAGTGAACGAGAGTTACTTGTGTCAATTTAATATTAGTTTCAATATAGCTCGAGAGAGTATATTGATTATATTAGGAAATCCGTCACCTTAAGAATTGATTGATCAGTAATTGTTTTTAACAAAAAAATCATTGACGATAACACAATTGAACGAATATCTTGATAAATTTCTTGATCGGAATTCCTTCGCATCTTCAAAGGAGTTGTTTTATTTTTGAGTTTTTAAGTCTTTAGTTTAATTCAGTAATTAATCATCTTTTCGTATGCTAATTATAATTTTGCTAATTTTATTTGGTACTTATACGTTAGTCCTGTGGGTTCGACATCCTTTCTTTTATATCACTATACTAAAACTTGACACCGTGCACTTGCGGTAGAATCGCTACACTGAGAAATAATTGTTTAAAATAAAAGCGATCAAGCAACGCAAGGAGTCAACGCCTATCGTTATTTCCGTATTTCTAACTTTTGTTCTATATTTTCATTAGATTTTGAAGTTTAGAATGTTGCAAAACAATTTGATGCATTATTATTTGATGACGCTTGTTGGCTAAGTTTGTTGTCAAGACTTAGGGGATCCTTCGTATGAACCCATAATTCATATTTAAGGTTTTTGATTGATTCTTATATATCTGAGTGCATAAATTATTGTGATTTATGCTTTGAGGGTTTGGCCATCCTTGACGGATAATTTATCTAATTGAGATCGAGAGATAATATTGCACTACGATATAGTAACCTGTGTCGTGGATTTCAGACTGAGATCAAGAGATAAAGTCAAATACACGTGTGATAGCTATAGATATCTAGTAATTGAAGGCGAATAGTTTTCATAGATCGACATACGGTATTGATTGTTCAATAAGGATACAAGAGGAGCTCATTGTAACGTTAGTATTAGATTTGTTATAGCGAACCAATGTATAACAAGTGCATTAGGAAAACTCGTCACCTTAGAACGTTTGACTTCAATTCTTAACTAATAGGCGAATTATGGGGAATTACAATTGTGAACCAAAGTCTTGATAATTTTCTCTACTGATTCTATTATTATTCTCTACTGTTTGTTTGGGTTAAATATTGAGTTAGTAGTAAATTTAAATAATCATAACTAATTATAAATATAGTTAAACTAGTTGAGTTTGATACTTATTTTCTAGTCTCTGTGGGTTCGACAACCTATTTCTTAAATCCATTATACTAAAACTTGACACTGTGCAATTGAAGTATACGATCGCTACACTGATAATTTTCTGTTTAAATAAGTAGCGATTAAGTTTTGGCGCCATTGCCGTGGAATAGTTTACATAATATCAGACGAGATTAGTTGATTGTAGTTTAGACATTTGTTTTATTGTTATTTTCAATTTTTTTTCTTTCTTTTCTCTACACTTCTACTGTTTGTTTCTTGTGTGGATCTTGCAGGTTGTTATCTCTTGGTGCATGCTAAGGAGTAGCAAGCCTACACTTGAGCCTTTTGACCCCAAGATCAAAAACACTTGTCAAAAGATGCTAAGGCAAGCAAAAACACTCATGGTTAATAACTAGGAGGTTCCAGTAGCACCAGTTGCAAGGTCACTCATGGACTATGCCCATTTTCATTCCATGGATCACTGTCTAGTTTCACGAGACCAACCATCCAGGCTAACAATTTCGAGATCAAGCATGCTATCATACAGATGATCCAACATTCGGTCTAGTTTGGGGGAGCATCTACTGATGATCCGAATGCCCACATCTCCGACTTCTTGGAGATTTGTGCTACCTTCAAGCATAATGGCGTAACTGACGACGCCATCGAGTTACGTTTATTTCCATTCTTTTACGTTATGCAAAGTATTGGTTGTAATCATTGCCTACTGGTTCTATCACTACGTGAGATGGGATGGTACAAGCTTTTATATCAAAATACTTCCCACCATCCAAGACGGCCAAGATGCGCAATGATATCACGACCTTTGCCCAACATGACCCAGAGACACTGGACGAGGCTTGGGAACGCTTTAAGGAACTACTGCGGAGATGCTCACATCATGGTCTCCCTCCACACCCTCTCCATCTCCCACCATCCTCCATACACCAAAATTGCACTGAAGAGAAGACGCATCGGAAGAGACGAAACGATGAAGCAACGCAAGGAGTCAACGCCTCTCGTTATTTTTGTATTTCTGAACTTAGTTTGTTTCTATTTGATTTCCTTATGCTTTTGATGTTGGAAAACATGATTTTGGATTTGATGTTGAATATGTTTCTATAAGTTTTGTTGTCAAGACTTAGGGGATCCCATGTTTTGAACCCACAATTTTGATAGAGCTTTGATTGATTCTTACAATTCTTTGAGTTTAATTTGTTGTTGTTCATGCTTTCAATGGATTAATCATCATTGATTGTTTATTTATTGTAATTGAATTGACCATAGGAGATTGTGATACAATATAGTAAATTGAACCGTCGATTTCAGACTAAGATCGAAAGATAAAGTCAAATACATGTCTGGTAGCCATAGATTTACCAAATTCGAAGGCTAGAAGTTTTCATAAATCAACATACAACATTGAGTGTTAAATAAGTGCATTAGGAAAACTCGTTACCTTAGAACGTTTGAATTTAATTCTTAACTATAGGTGAATTGTGGGGGATTGCATAGGTGAAACGAAAGTCTTGATAATTATCTCTACTGGTTATATTTTCTTTACTACTTGTTAGGTTGAATTTCATGTCATTAGTCAATTTAGTTAATTAATCATAACCAATTTTTGTAGGCTAAATATAGTTAAACTAGTTGAATTTGGTACTTATTCCTAGTGGGTTCGACACTCGTACTTTTCTTAATTTATACCGTACACTTGCGATATAATCATCGCTGCTTTGATATTTTATTGTTTAAATAAATCACAATCACGTTTTTGGAGCCGTTGCCGGGGGCTAGTTTTAATAATATTATACGAGATTAGTTGACTGTAGTTTGGTCATTTGTTTTTCTTTTTGTTATTTTTGATTTTTCTTTTGTTTAGACTTTCCCTACTCTTCTACCGTTTTTGTTCTTGTGTGAATCTTTGAAGGTTGCTATCTTTGGGTGCATGCTAAGGAGTAGCAGGCCTACACTTGAGCCTTTTGACCCCGAGATTGAACGCACATGTCGGAAGAGGCTAAGGCAGGCAAGAGCACTACTGGCTACTAACGAGGAGATTCAAGTACCACCAGCAAGATCACTTATGGACTATGCCCATCATTCATTCCATGGATCACTGTCTAGCATCACGAGACCGACTATCCAGGCTAACTATTTCAAGATCAAGCCTGTTATCATACAAATGATCCAACATTCGGTTCAGTTAGGCGGAGCAACTACTGATGATCAAAAAGCCCACATCTCCAACTTATTGGAGATTTGTGATACATTTAAGCATTATGGTGTTACTGACGACACCATCAGGTTACGTTTGTTTCCATTTTCTTTACGTGATAAAGCTAAATCTCGGTTGCAATTGTTGCCTGCAGGTTCTATTACTACGTGGGATGGGATGACATAATTGTTCTTGTCAAAATTCTTTCCTACATCCAAGACAGCCAAGATGCTCATTGATATCACAACATTTGCCCAATACGATCCAGAGACATTGTACGAGGCTTGAGAAGAAGGATGCAAACGTTGAGTTAAAATGTGAGGCGGACATCAAGCAAGAAGAGGTGCAAACATGCAACAAAGGTAAGTATACTAAGAACACTACACCCATCACACTTGCTAAGATCGATGTCCCACTCTCATTCCCCACTGCATATAAGAGAGCAAAAATAGATGCTAAGTTTTCTAAATTTTTAGATTTGATTAAGACTCCCACATTGATATGCCGTTCATTGATGCTATCCAAAAAATGCCGAACTATGCTATGTTTTTGAAGGAGATAATGTCAAAAAAGTGGAGATTATGAGAGCATGAGATGATAAACTTAACCGATGAGTGTTCTACTATCGTTCAAAATGATTCACCTCCTAAGTTAAAGGTCCAGGGAGTTTCACTACACCCTGCAAAATCAACTCTATGTCTTTTCTTTATGTGATTTGGGTGCAAGTATTAATATAATGCCTTTGTATGTGTATAGGAAGCTGGGTTTAGGAGAGCTCAAACCGATTAATGTGTCACTGCAGATGGCGGACAAGTCTATCTTGTACCCTCAAGGGATAGTCAATGTTGTACCACTCAACGTTGATAAATTCATCATTCTGGTGGATTTCATTGTGTTGGACATAAAGGAAGCCGCGGACATGCCTTTGATTCTAGGAAAAATGTTTCAAGCAACTGGAAGGTCATTAATTGATGTCCAAGAAGGGAAGTTGATCCTCCGAGTAGGGGGGATCAAGTTAATTTTTATATGTTCAAAGCTTTGAACACTACACACACTAAATACCAATGTTGCAATATCAATATAATTGATCCATTATCGGTTAATGTGATGCAGGTATCGGGGAAGGAGAAGAAGTGATGGTCACATCGAATGGCCATCAAAAATGAAAAACAGTCGATGAGGGAGACTTGGTTTCTAATGAATAGAGCTAAAATGCGACTATTTCCATGGAAGTCAGACTCACCATTGTCTGGACCTTTCAAAGTTGTCGATGTTCTACCAGGCGACACTATCAATTTGAGAGATGACCAAGGGGGGGATGTTCACAGTAAAAGAGAAGTGGTTCCGACATTACCACAAGGATGAGGGAAAAGCATCCCCCACTGGCCCTTGCGGCGCTTGAGCGTACATGGTAAGAAGTCTAGATTGGGACTATAACTCAAGAACCCTTTTTCTTATCCCTTAGCTATGTTTTTGGTTTGTTTTTTGTTTGCTTTGGTTTGTTTTTCTTTTTGATTTTGAGTTTGGTGAGAGACTCCACGCGTGTTGTCTTGTGTTCCAACAAGATGCCCCACGAGCTGACAGGGAATTGGACGACGATCACTGACGATCGTTGTCAAAGGTAAATGTTTGTTTTATTTTCTATGACCATTACATTGAGGACAATGCATGAGTTAAGTTTGGGGGAATGCATTACTGCGTCATGCTTTTTCTTTGGAATTGTATCGTTTTTGAGCACCAACATTAATTTCTTGAAAATGAGTTCAATTAGTGAGAAAAGAATGATCATAGTAGTGGTCTTTATTACATGATGATATTAATCTCACTATGCATGTCGACTTGAGTTTCGATGATTGTAAGACTTGTTTGTGAATATCTTGTTTTGAGTTAGCATTGTCAAAGACAGGAATATTTTTTAGCACATTTGAGTCATAATCTTGTGAATTGAATTTGGAGTAATGAAAATCTGAGAACTTGATAAATTGTTTTTGAGCATCTTAGAGTATTTTAGAACCTTTTTGATGATGACATTTCAAGGCAAAATTTTATAGTCATGAACTTGATTTGGAGATGATCTAGGCGATTTTTGGACCGTTTGAGCCTTTCAAGCTTACCATGTTTACATCAATCTCTAGTGTCCCAGTTTGGAGCCTAACTTCAAAAGAAAGGTGTATGTTTAACATACTATTAGCCCCATTCAACATTTTTTTGCAACTCGTTACACCCATCTATTTTGAGCCTAAATTGAATATTTATCCTTACCTAAGGAAGTATAATAAATATCATTAGCACATGAATAGTTATATTTTGATGAGCTTATTGTTGAAAAAATTGATGAATGAGAAAAGAAAAGAATAGAAAAAGCCTTGAGAAAAAGTATATAACTAAGACCCAAAGTGGCCAAGGTTAGGAAAAAAGAAGAAGAGAAGCTCAAATTTTGTGCTAAAAATATAAGCATTACATGCTTATACTCTCTTCTTCTTTGTGATATCCTCTCTTTTCTTTGAAGCCAACACCTAGGCCAAACATTACAAGCTTAAAAAGACCTATTGATCCAAGTCTAGGGAGTGACTACATTAGTGGAGAAATGTTTGAAAATAGGACTATGTGGTGCTCAATGATAATCTTAATTTTCATTGACTAGCATGATTTGATCTTTGACATTTATAGGAAACTTGAAAGTGACAAGAGCACACACGTTCTGATTTGGAGACATGTTGCTTGATCTAGGAGAAACACAATTTGTTGAACTTTCTGATTGACTCTTGTTTGTCTGTAAGTGAGATGTCTGAGCTATATGATTGACTGTGGATTGGTTCATTTGAATCTTCAATTTTGAACTCTACTTTTTGATCTTTCTTGCTCGAGATGATCAATTTTAAGTTTGGGGGAGTTGATAAGAGTGATATTTACACTTAATTTGTTATGAGAAAAGGGATGTTTTTCAAGTGATTCCTGGACAATATTACGTGTTTTGGTATATATTTGTATATTTCAGGAATCTAGGTGCAAATGCATAAAAGTGGAGAAAATAAGCTATAAATGATGAAAAAAGGACCAAACTGAGCAAACACGGAAAAGAATGGACGAAATCGCCAATTGTTGAATTTCAGTAGTAGGGATCGATCCGCATTTTTGGGCTATCAATCTCCTCGGCCAGAAACATTTCCCGATCCATTAGGAATTGAAGGCGATCGATAGCCGGTGTGAAGATTTTGAAAAATAATAGAAAGAATAATCTGGCGATCGATCGACCACTTGTCGTGATCGATCGCTAGACATCGAATTTTTTGGGATTTTGTTTCCATCTTGGTTATTTTGTTGCCAAAGGAGATGAAACTCCTCCAACATTATATATGGATGTTCGGAATTTTTTAAGACTCATGGCTGATATTCTACCCTACAATATCATCCGCCAACACTCTCCATCACACCACCATCATCAATACACCACACACCATTGAAGAAGTTGATACACCGGAAGAGACGGGACGATGGAGCAACACAAGGAGTCAACGTCTATTGTTATTTCCGTATTGCTAACTTTTCTTCTATATTTTCATTAGATTTTGATGTTTAGAATGTTGCAAAACAATTAGATGCATTATTATTTGATGATGGTTGTTGGCTAAGTTTGTTGTCAAGACTTAAGGGATCCTTTGTATGAACCCATAATTCAAATTCAAGGTTTTTGATTGATTCTTATATATCTAAGTGCATAAATTATTGTGATTCATGCTTTTGAGGGTGGCAATCCTTGAATGATAATTGTTGTAATTGAGATCGAGAAATATTATTGCAATACGATATAGTAATTTATGTCTTGAACTTCAGACTGAGATCGAGAGATAAAGTCAAATACACATGTGAATATATATATATATATATATATAGTAGGCTAGTAGTTTTCAGAGATCGGCATACGATATTGAATGCTCAATAAGGATATGAGAGTAGTTTATTATAACGTTAGTATTAGATTTGTTATAGCCGGATCAAGGTATAACAAATGCATTAGAAAAACTCGTCACCTTAGAACGTTTGAATTCAATCCTTAACTAAAGGAGAATTATGGGGATTACAATGGTGAACCAAAGTCTTGATAATTTTCTCACTGATTCTATTCTTATTCTCTATTGTTTGTTAGGGTTAAATATTGAGTTATTATTATTTTAGTTAAATAATCTTAACTAATTATTGTAGGCTAAATATAGTTAAACTAGTTGAGTTTGGTAATTATTTTCTAGTCCATGTGGGTTCGATAACCTTTTCATAAATCCATAATACTGAAACTTTACAGCGTGAACTTGCGGTATACAATCGCTGCACTGATAATTTTATGTTTAAATAAATAGCGATCAAGTTTTGGCGTCGTTGCCAGGGACTAGTTTAAATAATATCAGACGAGATTAGTTGACTGTAGTTTAGTCATTTGTTTTTTTGTTATTTTTGATTTTTTTTCCTTTGTTTTCTCTACACTTCTACTGTTTGATTCTTGTGTGGATCTCTGTAGGTTGTTACCTATTGGTGCATGCTAAGGAGTAGCAAGCCTACACTTGAGCTTTTTTACCCCGAGATCGAAGCACTTGTCAAAAGAGGCTAAGGCAAGCAAGAACACTCATGGCTAATAACGAGGAGGTTCCAGTAGCCCCAGTTGCAAGGTCATGGACTATGCCCATTCTTCATTCCATGGATCATTGTCTAGTATCACGAGACCAACCATCCAGGCTAACAATTTTGAGATCAAGCCTGCTATCATACTGATGATCCAATATTCGGTCCAGTATGGGTGAGCATCTACTGATGATCTGAATGCCCACATCTCCGACTTCTTGGAGATTTGTGATACCTTCAAGCATAATGGCATTACTGACGACGCCATCAGGTTACGTTTATTTCCATTATCTTTTACAGCAAAATCTTTTGTTGCAAAACAAGTTCTATCACTACGTGGGATGGGATGGTGCTAGGTTTATATCAAAATACTTCCCACCATCCAAGATGTGCAATGATATCACAACTTTTGCCCAACACGACCCAGAGACACTGTACAAGGCTTGGGAACTTACTTTCGGAGATGCCCACATCATGTCCTCCATATCTGGCTGCAGGTATAAACTTTTTACAACGGTTTATTTTCTTATAACCGTTCTATGATTGATGCAGCATCAGGAGGTACTGTGATGAGAAAGACCCCCGATGAGGCTTATACACTGTTGGAGGAGATGGCTGATATAGCTGTCAATGGCAGTTCAAAAGGAACATGCCGAAGAAGCAAGCTGGAACGCATCAAATGAGTGAAGTCACTGCCCTAGCTGCCTAGTTGGAAGCATTGAACAAAGAAATTGACAGCTTGATCATGCATGCAAAGCAAGTTCAAGCCGTAACATGCAAACTTTGTCAAGGAGGACATCCAAGCTCTGAATGCCAAGCATGTAATACTTTTGTTCAAACTGTTGAGAGTGCTAATTTTGTAGGGAACCGACTGCCGTCCAACTACCCCTATCCAAATACATACAATACGGGCCGAGGAACAATCCCTAACCACCACCAGCGTATGCATCTAAACCTAGTATGGAGGAATTGTTGACCAAATTCATCACATCGACAGAGACTAGATTCCAAAATCATGGGACGTCGATAAATTATTCGGAAGTTCAAGTGGACAGTTAGCAACAATCTTAGCCGGACAAACACAAGGATCACTACCATAAGGAGCAAGCCATGCCATCACGTTGAGGAGAGGAAAGGAGGTCACTGAGAAGAAGGATGCACACGTTAAGTTAAAATGTGAGGCGGACATCAAGCAAGAATAGGTGCAAACACGCGAGAAATGTAAGTCTACTAAGAACACTACACCCATCACACCTGCTAAGGTCGATGTCCCACTCCCATTCCCCGCTGCATATAAGAGAGCAAAAATAGATGCTAAATTTTTAGATTTGATTAATACTCTCCACACTGATATGCATTTCATTGATGCTATCCAGAAAATGCCGAACTATGCTAAGTTTTTGAAGAAGATACTGTTACAAAAGCGAAGATTATGAGAGCATGAGATGATAAACTTAACCGGGGAGTGTTCTGTTATCATTCAAAATGATTCACCTCCTAAGTTAAAGGTCCAGAGAGTTTTACTATACGTTGTAAAATCAACTCTCTGTCTTTTAAGAAATCTTTATGTGATTTGGGTGCAAGTATTAATCTAATGCCTTTGTCTGTGTACAGAAAGCTGGGTTTATGAGAGCTCAAACTGATTTATGCGTCACTGCAGATGGCGGACAAGTCTATCAAGTACCCTCAAGGGATAGTTGAGGATGTACCAGTCAATGTTGATAAATTCACCATTCCGGTGGATTTCTTTGTGTTGGACATAAATGAAGATGCGGACATACCTTTGATTCTAGGAAGACCGTTTCTAGCAACTGGAAGGGCATTCATTGATGCCCAAGAAGGGAAGTTGATCCTCCGAGTAGAGGGTGATCAAGTTATTTTTATATGTTCAAAGCTTTGAACACTAACACTACACACATTGAGTACCGATGTTGCAATATCAATTTAATTAATCCATTATTTGTTAATGTGATGCAGGTATCAGGGAAGCAGAAGAAAGTGATGGTCACATCAAATGGCCATCAAAAAGGAAAAAAAATCGTTGAGGAAGACTTGGTTCTAATGAATAGAGCTAAAATGACGACTATTTCCATAGAAGTCGGACCCACCGTGGGCTGGACCTTTCAAAGTTCTCGATGTTCTACAATGCGACACTATCAATTTGAGAGATGATCAAGGGGTGCTGTTCACGGTAAAAGTGAAGTGGTTACGACATTACCACAAGAATGAGGGAAATCATCCCCCACTGGCCCTTGCGGTACTTCAGCTTACATGGTAAAAAGTCTAGTTCGAGACTATAAATCAAGAACATTTTCTTATCCCTTAGCTTTGATTTTGGTTTGTTTTTTTGGTTTGCTTTGGTTTGTTTTTGTTTTCGATTTTGAGTTTGGTGAGAGACTCCATGCGTGTTGTCATGTGTTCCAACAAGATGCCCCACGAGCTGACGAGAATTGGACGACGATCACTGACGATCGTTGTCAAAGGTAAATGCTTGTCTTATTTTCTATGACCATTACCTTGAGGACAATGCGTGAATTAAGTTTGGGGGAGTGCATTACTACGTCATGCTAATTGTATCTTTCTTTGAGCATCAACAAAAACAAATTCTTGAAAATGAGTTCAATTAGTGAGAAAAGAATGAATCATAGTAGTGGTCTCTATTCCATGATGATATTAATCTCACTATGCAGGTCGACTTGAGTTTTGATGATTGTAAGACTTGTTCGTGAATATCTCATTTTGATCTTATTTCTTGCTCGAGACGATCAAGTTTAAGTTTGGGGAGTTGATAAGTGTGATATTTACACTTAATTTGTTATGAGAATAGGGTGTTTCTGTAGTGATTCCTAGACAGCATTACGCGTTTTGGTATATAATTGTATATTTTAGGAATCTAGTTTCAAGTACATAAAAGTGGAGGAAATAAGCTATATATGATGAAAAAGGACCAAAGTGAGCAAACACGGAAAAGAAGGGACGAAATCGCAAATTATTGAATTTCAGTAGTAGCGACCGATCGACATTTTTGGGCGATTGATCGCCTCGGGCCAGAAACATTTCGCGATCATTCGGGAATTGAAGGCGACCGATCGCCCGTGTCCGTGTGAAGATTTTGAAAAATAAAAGACATAATAGTCTGGCGATCGATCGGTCACTTGTCGCAATCGATCGCCAGACATCGAATTTTTTGGGATTTTGTTTCCATCTTGGTTATTTTGTGTCCAAAGGAGATGAACTCCTCCAACATTATATATGGATGGTTTTGGACGTTTTTAAGACTTTTGGCTGATATTCTACCCTACAATATCAACCTCCAACACTCTCCATCACACCACCATCATCCATACACCACATACCATTGAAGAAGAAGACAATCGGAAGAGACTGGACAATGGAGCAATGCAAGGAGTCAACGCCTATCGTTATTTCCATTTTTCTAACTTTTGTTCTATATTTTCATTAGATTTTGATGTTTAGAATGTTGCAAAACAATTTGATGCATTATTATTTGATGATGATTGTTAGCTAAGTTTGTGTTGCAAGACTTAGGGGATCCTTTGTATGAACCCATAACTCAAATTTAAGGTTTTTGATTGATTCTTATATATCTAAGTGCATAAATTATTGTGATTCATGCTTTTGAGGGTTTGACCATCATTGAATGATAATTTATTGTAATTGAGATCGAGAGATAATATTGCAATACGATATAGTAATTTATGTCGTGGATTTCGAACTTAGATCGAGAGAATGTCAAATACACGTGTAATAGCTATAGGTATCTAGTAATTGAAGGCTAGTAGTTTTCATAGATCGACATGCGATATTGATTGTTCAATAAGGATATGAGAGTAGCTTATCGTAATGTTAGTATTAGATTTGTTATAGGCGGACCAAGGTATAACAAGTGCATTAGGAAAACTCTTCACCTTAGAACGTTTGAATTCAATTCTTAACTAATAGGCGAATTATGGGGGATTACAATGGTGAACCAAAGTCTTGAAATTATCTCTACTAATTCTGTTCTTATTCTCTACTGTTTGTTTGGGTTAACTATTGAGTTATTAGTCAATTTAGTTAAATAATCATAACTAATAAACGTAGGCTAAATATAGTTAAACTAATGACGTTTGGTAATTATTTTCTAGTCCCTGTGTGTTCGACAATCTTTCTTAAAACAATTATACTAAAACTTGACAACGTGCACTTGTGATATAGAATCGCTACACTGATAATTTTCTGTTTAAATAAATAACGATCATTGGTTACAAAGAAAATCTAAGATAAACACACAAAAGAGAGTATATTCATATAAAATTCACATTTTGGCACATCTCGATCTTCTCTTCTTTTTCTTGGCATTGGCTCTTTGTATTAAAAAATTATCAAGGCTTTTGCCTTTTTTTCTATGCCTTAGCCCTTTGAGGGCCTTATTTCTTTTAACTCATATGACACTTTCTTTTCTTTGTTTTTTCGATTTCATCAATATTTTTCAATAAGTTACTCAAAATATAACAATTCACATGTATATATTGAGATTCATCATATTCCCTCAAGGTAAGGGTAACAAATTTATTTAGGCTCATAAGGATAGGTATAATGAGTTTAAACAAATTTCGAATGATGGTTTAATTGTATGCAATGCATACTCCATTCTTTTCACTAAAACTTAAAATAGGATTGTAAGGCTCCGTTACAAATTAATTCGGATTAACGATGATTATGCAAACCCTAATGTTTAATTAGTTAAGAATTTGAATAATTTAATTCTAATTGAACAAGTTAGTGAAATTTCGAGAAAATCCGGATGACTAAAGCATAGACATCGAATTAAGATGTTTTGGACAACAACACCTTATAGGTTGGGGTAAAATGCATTATTATTATTATTATTATTATTATTATTATTATTATTATTATTATATAAATATATATGTATATATATATACACACAAAAAAAAATGAGACAAAGGAACATGACTATTCTTCATTTTCCCCACCTAGGAACCATCGAAAGCTTCATCCCATTTACTCCTAATATTCCTTCTTTTCTCCTTCATCTTTCCTTGCTGATTTCCCTTCAAACATCATCAAATATTACATGCAAACAAGGATTTCGAAGGACCAAGTGCTAGAAAATCGAAATTGAGCAAGAAGAGGCAAGTAAATGGAAGATGTGCAGCAAAACATCATAGTTCAGTGAGAATCAGCAAGCTTTGGTATCATCGAACATCTTCCCTTCCTTTCTCTCATGTCTTCCTCATCTTCTGCATGTTTTCTCTAGCTGTTCTTCTTTCAAACTTGGACCAAACAACTCCAACATGTACATGCAATTGGAATTTGGAAGAAAAGAAGACACAAAAATCGAATTGAGCAAGAAGAAATGCAAGAAACTGTAGTGTTGAGCAAAACCGCATCGGTTCATCATCTTTCTTATGTGCTGTGTGAGGGCCTGGTCCTAATCAGAGGTTTAATTAACACACGATTGATATATTAACGTAAACAGCGGAAGATTTAGTTAAAAACTTTCAAAAAGTGACCCTCAAAATTTTTCGCAGTTTGTTTCTAAAACATTTTCGAATAGTGAAAATATGTATTTCCAGTTTTTACATCTAACATGGTATTCATCGCATAAGCATTACATATAATTTCTCAGTAAAGTAATACTTAAAAATACAGATACTCAGGGCGTATCCCGGTAATTTAAAACATAAGTAAAATTACTAAACAACTACTGGGACTCAAAACATAAATCATATACCTGAGCTCGCTCTCAAGGAGCTCTGGTATTTATCGATGCTTCGTCTCGAGCATCCACAGTACGTCCACATGTACCACCTGTCATGCCCATACAACAAATACATGACAGCCCCCCCGCGAAGGGGGTCAGCACCCAGTACGAGAAACAGATAATCATAGTGTATGACAAATAACATGCGATGCATGCCGTGCATGAATGCAAATGCATATGAAGGGTATTAAATCTCGAATATCAATGTCTCAAGAGTCCAAAGGAAGCTCATCAATCACTCATCAGTGCTCGAGCAGGATGTGACACGCTCCGCGCTCCGATCTATCTCTCAATCGAGCCATCAGCGGTCCATCATCCTCGTGTCTGGGCGACGTCGGCACGCTCGTCGCTCCGGCATCACTCAGCTCACTCTCTCTCATGCCGAGCCAACGGCTGCCCATCATCCCCAGACACGCATCACAGATACCAAAGAAAAGATATGGGTACCAAGAAACGAATCGATAGGCTCAACATGACATGCTCAATGTCCATGCGTGTCAATGCATCATGCAATATCATAATCTCATGTGATGCACCTCAAATCTCATGTCATCATATATCATGCAGTCAATGTACCATGTAATTCACATATTGCAGATCAACTTATCACATAGTCACATAAGGAGCAAGTAATGACAAGTAAATCATACCCGGGAACATCACATGTCTTTGCCAGACATTGTGATAAAACCCGTTTTCTAAGTAACTCGGACCAATGTTATATCTACCGAGTACTACTCGAATAAACCTTGAGATCTGTTAACCTGGTCATTTACACCTCAATTATATCATCAAAGTGTTCACTTATTTCCAATATCAAATTTATAATCCAAACAATGACCCTTAGCAAATTTTCTTAATTTTCAGCTTGACCCATTTTCGTATAAAAATCATAATAAATTCATATGATGTCCAAAAGACTTGAGGCCAGTGGGAAACTCACGAAACCTTAAAGTACTAGAGTCATCTTCAAGTCCAGAAGCTAGTTCACTCATCTTAAGCACATGCAAAGCAAAGTATGCCAGATTTAAAAATACTCATATTCTGTTTTGACAGAGTGAGCGGTTCTAGGGAAAAGTGCATATCTTACACAAGTAAACTCCAAATCATGTGAGGCCAATTTTTAATGCAAGACAACTCCATATTATACAATACATTTCTTATGAGTGTCAAGCAAAGGAGTTCTTATTGAGGTACATTATGTGACAAAACGTACAGCCTAAAACACTCGTATATCCCCTGCTTCCAGATTGTATAGTTGCTGGTAAAATTAACATAATTCTTTCATATGAGCTCCAAATTGAGTGAGGCCAATTCTAAATGCAAGCTAACCTCAAATACTATAATACGTATTAGAGCCTAAAACTTCATATTCGTAGCCATTTATTCCCAAAAATACGAATAACAAAATGCATGAAACTCGTATGCAGTGAATTTCCAGATTTGACACATGTTGGTAGAAGGACCATAACCTTTTCATCTTAAATCCAAATTAGCTGATTTTGGTGGCCATTTAAATATTCCACAAAATACTACAACTTGTCATAGGAGCATTATTTTCCAATTCGAAACGTAACTATGCTAAAAACGCGAAAAACCAGACTGTTGATGCACTGGTCTTAGCAGACTATAATTGACAGCAACTTCTTCGTAAATGAACACCATGGTTCGACCATCAATCCTACATGCAAGTTGATACAACTCAAGGATGATGATATACCTTCATTTATCTTCAAGATTTGAAGCTTGATCATCCACAAAACCAAGCCAAAACCGAAAATCCTACAACAAAGCTGCTGCTACTCGAAAATCTTGCATGTCCTTTCTCCAAACTTGAAATTTCTTGGTGCATCTTGTTCCTCAAGCTTAGTAGCATTCAAATATATCTTTGCATGTGACATGCACTTGCAAATTCAAGAGGATTTTGGTAGGAGTTAGAGCTGCAATTTTCGAAAATGGTAGAGGAGAGAGAAGGAGGAGGAGTGATGGTGAAGGAAGAGAGAAGATGGTGTTGGAAAATGAAATAAATCTGATTTTTGCATGGTGTATGCGTGAGTTACTTATCATCTTTGGCATTATTTTTAATTCATTTGATGTATTATGGAATCCATGTGTCCATACATCATTACCTTGCAAGATTATTGGTCCAAAATCATGTATTAAACATGAGTTAACTTAATTAATGGCATGCGTTTTCCAAGTGCCATGTGCTCATGCACTAAAACATGTTCCACTAGTTGGTTGACTCATCGCAGTCCGGAACACCTTAATCCATGTTTGCACTTTTAACTATCCGGGTTTGTTTAATCATCGTTAAACCGGATTAATTAGCATCGGGGCCTTACATTTCTTCCCCTCTTCAAAAGATTTCGTCCTCAAAATCGCAAAACTGAGTATAATTCAATAAATCAAAACATACGAGATGTCTCAATCTCATTCATAGATACATAAAGATCATCATGTATCAATGACAACTGTTGTGGTCGTCTCAACGATTTACACTTAATCCAAGTTCTCTATGATTCCACAAAGTTCAAAATATCGAGGCAACATCAAACCTCACTTAACGAATCATATTGATCATCGCAAATGTAATATTTCCATATTTACCTGATTCTCAACTCGAAGTCTAACGATATATTTCTCTTTGGCGTAGCAAATCTGCTCACCTCAAGCCAAATTTTAATCTTTTTCGCAGAAATTTTATCGTTCCTGGCATTTTTTATCAACAATCTTAAGTTATGCCAAAATTTCGTATCAATGTTCTATCATCACACCAGCGATCGGTAATTCTGGTTCTGCAAAACCTGAACCGATGCCATCCCAAAAGTTTTCTGAAACTTAAATTATAGGAAAATTCTACTTGTGAATAATGATTTCTGTCAATTCCCACTAAATCACCACTATTAATCGAGACATGACTTCCAAGATCTAGATATTTTCTCAGTTGATCCATCTGTATGGGTATGCTAAGCAATACTCATTGCTAACTTAGTATCCATTACATTCTGAAAATAGTTTCGAATTCTGATATTATCATCGGATCTCAATCAGATACATTTATTACAGAAACTCACTGTAACTAAACCACATTATCCATATCTTAAACATGTCGTCTTCTCATAGACATATAGACTATCACATGAAATCAATATCTTGTATTGAATCGTCAATCAATTTTGATACAACTTGTTTCACAATCTCTGTTTGTAAATATTTGAGCTATAAAACTCAAAACTAGAAATTTCCCAAATTCATTGTGGTACTTACAAATCCTGTACTATCCCATTAGGTCTCGTATTTTTATCTTGACCTGCTGGCATGTCAAACATTTTTCCACAAAATTCAAAAATTTCTTTCTTTATACCATCTCATCATAAATAGGATCTCGAGAATAATACATCTCATCATTCCCAGAATAACACTATGTTCTCTATAGAGTGCTTTCTGCTGCAATACATCTTTCAAATCAGTAAAATTCGATGCTATATACTGATTTTTCATTCGCAACCACCACTAAATGGCATACTAAATTTAGTTAGTTGATGAGACAGAACCAATTTCTTCAATCAATATCTGTATGGGTCTGACCTTCGAGTCCTTCCGATCGTCAAAATCAGAGGTTATCAAACTGCAAAGCAAACATCGATGCTACCATTGCACCTTGCACTTTTAGGTTCAGTGCATCTGCTACTAGTTTCATTTTCCTTGATTTATATTGACTATCAAAGTCAAATTCTCTAATAAATCCAGTCATCGCTTATATCTCAAGAATATGCAATCATCTTTTCATGATACATTAGAACATATCTTCAAATCTTTGACATACGTATTTGCACAACTACATATCTCCCTGAACCAGTTAAACCAAAACAACATTGGGGTTGTAGTCCATTTCAGTTTCAGTTATGAAAACTGCTTTCTCATTCATCTGACCAAACGAATATCAAATTTCTTCTTGGTCAATTAGTTCATAAGTCAGGCTATCCTAGATATCCTTCCATAAAAGCCTGTAGTATCTGCCAAAATTCATAAAACTTTTCATCTTGAGTACAATGATTGGTCTTGGCCAAATTAGTATTATCTTTACTTTACTGGAATCAACAGGTATCCGGTGAACTGGTATCACCGATCCCGAAATAACACTCCATTCACCCAAGATTTACACTTCGATAACGTGGTATACACTTTGAGCTTCATGAAGCGTCTGAATAATCAAATGTTCTGTGTGGTTCCTTCCGAATCTCGTATACACTATACCACTGATGAATATGATTACACTTCCGCCCATAAGTTACGGAAAATTTTCTTCATCAAATTCATAATTCTACCGGTATAGTTGTCAGACCACACGACATTTTCAAAAATTCAAAATGTCTATATCTGGTTTGACCAATTGCCTAGAGAACATTTTCTCTTCTGAGTCAAACTGATGGTAACCAAGAGTAAAAATAGTTCTTCTTATACATTAAAGTTCTTTACAACTTGATCAGTTACTTTTCGATCTTAGGCAGTGGGCATTTATTCTTGACAATAGCCCGATTCAACACCTTTAATCGATACACATCTTCATCATATCATTTTTCTTCTTCATGAACAATACTGATGTTCCCTCAAGGTGACATACTCAGACATATGTACTGTAAGTAATCAATGAGCATACAACGCAGCGGAATAAAATTGTATTGATTACTAACCAGCAGATCTATACATAGGGATTCATATCGGATAAAGGAATAACAAGTGTCTTACCCTTGTAGCGTGTTTGAAGCAGAATCCACGGAGCAGCACCACGTCCTACGCCTTCTCCGAGTCACTAGCAAAACTCAATGAGTTTTGCCTCAACGGTATCCACACGATCAAATCGGGTGAAGGGAAAGTTTAAGAACAAGTTGCTAGACAAGTTCTTAAACCAATACACGAAGCACACTCTGATTCCCAATCGAATGATGGCACAATACCACCAAGAACCACACGGCTATGATGGAGGCCGAGAGTACGAGATGGTGCGGCCGAGAGCTCCAAAGAATTTTAGGTTGAATGATATAAAATTGTGTCTTACAATTAATTCATAACCTTGTATTTATATTAAAAGGCTTTTAATTAAGGTTCAAGACTTTCTTAAAGTCTTATGGGCCCAAACCCATGATTTAATTAAAACCTTTTAATCACTTAATTAAGACTCTTCTTAATTAATTAATTCATCCAATGAATTTAATTTCCCTTCTCGATTTAATCTTTTGTGCGACCCGATAGGATCTTGTAATGTTGGCAGTGACATAAAATCTCATTTTATGTCGCAAGCATTGAGCGGTATCTAGCAACACATCAATGCTACCCAAATTACAAGAATGTCAATGACTCGACATAACCTTTAGAACTTGTGATAATATTGATCATGTAACTTAATCCCTTTGTCCTTTGTGTTTAGATTGAACACGAGTCATGGAATAGTCATACTCGTATATCCAATCTTTATTTCTTGATCCCCAAGTAGAAGTAGAATAAACGAATAAGCTCGATATCTCATATCGACTCATTCGAGCATGGCCATGCATTTTAGTTCTCACTTGATCAAGGGCCTAACACATCTCCTGTTATATAGGAGGGACAAATCCTATCTCGATCAGTCAACATCCCTCTACATAATTCGTAGTGTATCCAATAGTCGCCTTTATAGTATACCCTGTTACGGGTAACGTTTGACGATATCAAGATACATAACTCCTTATGTTGGGATCTCTGATGATCACAAGTCGTAAGGATTACATACATTATTATCACTATGAGAATTGCATATGACGATCATATAACTATCCATGTTGCATTCTCATGGTGGGTCTGTCCAGTACATCGTTCTCTAACATGTACCTATATGTTGATTTGATATCTCATATGAATGAACAATTCATCGATCAACACATACTAGTCTCAACGTATTATCATTATCCATATTCATTATAATACTTGACTAGGGACATCTTTAAGAATAATACAATATTATTCTAAGGACATTAACATATATATTAATTCACATTGCACAGTTAAAAGAATAATATATAATAATGAATTGCCATTCATAAAATCATATTACATTGTATGTCATAAACAATCATCTAATGATGTGTCTTAGGGCATATCCCAACAAATCTCCCACTTGCACTAAGACCACTCAGACATATACCTAATGCCTAGAGATCTAGTATGACGATCATGCTTCTGCTGTGACAGTGGCTTCGTCAATGGGTCAGATACATTATCATCTGTTGGTACTTTGCATATTTTAACATCTCCCCTTTCAACGATTTCTCGAATGAAATGGAACCGCCTAAGTATGTGTTTGGATCTTTGGTGAGATCTTGGTTCCTTAGCTAATGCGATCGCTCCATTGTTGTCACAATAGAGTTCTATCGGATCTTTAATGCTAGGCACCACTCCAAGTTCAGAAATGAACTTCCTCATCCAAACAGCTTCCTTTGCTGCATCCGAGGCAGCAATATACTCAGCTTCCGTTGTAGAATCGGCTACTGTTTCTTGCTTTGAACTCTTCCAGCTCACAGCACCTCCATTTAGGCAATACATATATCCAGATTGCGATCGAAAATCATCTTTGTCGGTTTGGAAGCTTGCATCAGTGTAACCCATTACATTGAGCTCTTCCTCACCTCCATAAATCAAGAATGTATCCTTAGTCCTTCTCAAGTACTTCAGGATGTTCTTGACAGCAATCCAGTGACCTTCACCTGGATCAACTTGATATCTGCTCGTCATGCTCAAAGCATATGATACATCGGGACGAGTACATATCATGGCATACATGATAGATCCAATAGCTGACGTGTATGGAATCTTACTCATGCGTTGTCTCTCATCTTCTGTTGAAGGACACTGTTCCTTCGAGAGATAAATGCCATGCGTCATAGGCACGAATCCTTTCTTGGATTCTTGCATGCTAAACCTTTTAAGCACCTTGTCTATGTATGTACTTTGACTTAGACCAAGAAGCCTTCTTGATCTATCTCTATAGATCTTGATTCCTAATACATAGGTGGCTTCTCCTAAATCTTTCATCGAAAAGCAGTTCCCTAGCCAAATCTTTACAGATTGCAAGGCAGGGATATCATTTCCTATAAGAAGTATGTCATCTACATACAACACTAGGAAAATGATTACGCTCCCACTGACCTTCTTGTAGACACAAGGTTCATCTTCGTTTTTGATAAAAACCAAACTCTTTGATTGCATCATCAAAACGAAGATTCCAACTCCAAGAAGCTTGCTTCAATCCATAAATGGATCGTTGTAGCTTGCATATCTTTCCAGCATCCTTTGGATCGACAAAACCCTCGGGCTGTGTCATGTACACATCCTCGAGCAGATTTCCATTAAGGAAAGCTGTTTTGACATCCATTTGCCAGATTTCATAATCATGATATGCAGCTATTGCAAGTAAGATCCTTATGGATTTAACCATGGCCACTGGTGAAAAGGTTTCATCATAGTCAATACCATGAATTTGTTTGAATCCTTTTGCAACCAGCCGACCTTTATAGGTTTGTACGTTACCATCCATATCGGTCTTTTTCTTGAAAATCCATTTGCACCCTATGGGTCGTACCCCTTCAGGTGGATCAACCAAAGTCCATACTTGGTTTGCATACATGGATTCCATCTCAGATTCCATGGCCTCTTGCCATTTCTCAGAATCATTGCCCATTATAGCTTGTTGATAAGATGACGGCTCATCCTCATCAATAAGTAGTAAGTCACCTTGTTGAGTCACAAGAAATCCATATCTCTGTGGCTCCCGGTGTTCTCTTACAGACCTACGCTGGGCTTGTGTCTCTTGAGCAGGTGCTTCTTCCACAACAGCTTGCGGAGCCTGCTCTGTTTCCATCTCAATCTCAGGTTCAGTGTTTTCTTGTGGTTGAACTTCACTAAGTTCTATCTTTCTCCCACTGGTTTTTCTAGAAATAAATTCTCTTCCAAGAAATACACCAGTCCGAGCAACAACTACTTTGTTCTCGGTGGGATAATAGAAATAGTATCCTTTCGTTTCCTCAGGATACCCCACAAATAAACACTTATCAGATTTGGGTCCAAGTTTGTTAGTGGCGTGACGTCTAACGAAAGCCTCACAACCCCAAATCTTTATAAAAGACATACTAGGACGCTTCCCAGTCCATATCTCATATGGTGTCTTTTCCACTGATTTAGATGGAACACGGTTCAGTAAGAAAATCGCTATTTCTAGAGCGTGTCCCCAAAACGATATCGGAAGATCTGCATGACTCATCATTGATCTAACCATGTCTAACAAGGTTCGATTTCTCCTCTCGGATACACCATTCCATTGTGGAGTATACGGAGGAGTGAGTTGTGGGACTATCCCACACTCCTTTAGATAGTCATGAAACTCTTGGCTTAAGTATTCTCCTCCTCGATCTGATCGAAGGATTTTGATACTTTTGCCAAGTTGGTTTTGTACTTCATTTTTGAAATCTTTGAACTTTTTAAAGGTTTCATGCTTATGCTTCATTAGGTGCACATACCCATATCTACTGAGGTCATCAGTAAATGTAACGAAGTATTGAAAACCACCTCTAGCATGTGTACTTATTGGTCCACATACATCACTATGTATTAGTCCCAATAAAACATTTGCCCTTTCAACATGTCCCTTGAAAGGGGCTTTAGTCATCTTGCCCATTAAACAAGATTCGCATGTTTCATATGATTCAAAATCAAATGAATCTAATACTCCATCCTTATGAAGTTTAGATATGTGGTTCTCGTTTATGTGGCCCAAGCGACAGTGCCAGAGATAAGTCGGATTACAATCATTATTTTTAATCCTTTTAGTATTTATGTTATAGATAGGCATATCAAGATTTAATACATAAAGATCATTCACCATTTGTGCACTAGCATAAAACATATCATTTAAATAAATAGAACAACAGTTGTCCTTTATTATAAATGAAAAACCATACTTGTCTAAACAAGAAATAGAAATTATGTTTTTAGTAATAGATGGCACAAAATAACAGTCTTTTAAAATCAATGATAAACCAGAAGGTAAAGCTAAATGATAATCTCCTATAGCTAATGCATCAACTCTTGCTCCATTTCCAACTCGGAGATCAACTTCACCTTTCGCCAACAATCTACTCTTTTTGAGGTCCTGCACATTTACACAAATGTGAGATCCACATCCAGTATCTAATACCCATGATGAAGAAGTAGATAAATTGACTTCTATAACAAAAATACCTGAAGCGGAAGTCACACTTCCTTTCTTTAGATCCTCCAGATATACTTTGCAGTTCCTTTTCCAATGGCCGGTCTCACCGCAATGGAAACAGTTCCCTTCCTTTGCTATCCCTCCCTTTGGCTTCAGTGCATAATACTTTGGCTTAGATTTAGCAAAGACTTTCTTTGCTTTCTTGTTGCCTTTAGCTTTGGCCCTTCCTTTGCCCTTATTCACAATAAGGACATTTGTGGCCTTAGTATTCTTAGTATTTGCTTCATATGTTCTCAACATACCAAGCAATTGTGGTAGAGTCTTTTCCATGTCAGTCATATTGTAATTTACTACAAATTGACTGAAGCTCTCAGGCAACGATTGTAAGATCACATCGGTGGCCAACTCTTGGTCCAATGGAAAACCCAGCTTGTCCAGATTCTCAATGTACCCAATCATCTTGAGCACATGAGTTCCAACTAGGCTTCCTTCTACCTCCTGCACTGAAATAACGCCTTAGAGACGTCATACCTCTCTTGTCTTGCTTGCTGTTGGTACAACTGCTTTAAGTGTTCGATCATATCGAACGCCTCCATTTCCTCATGTTGCTTCTGAAGCTCAGAGTTCATGGTGGCAAGCATGAGGCACCCAACATCAAATGCGTCACTCTGATGCTTCTTGTAAGCATCTTTTTCAGCTCTTGTAGCTGTTAGGGGAGGTTCCTCAGCGGTCAAGGGTTCCTCTAGGACATATTGTTTCTTTTCTTGTTTGAGGACTATCCTCAAGTTCCTATGCCAGTCTAGGAAATTCGTCCCATTTAATTTGTCCTTCTCAAGGACCGATCGCAGTGATAAAGTGCTAGTAACGTTGTTAGTTGCCATGGATATCTACAATATAAATATGCAAAATAAGTTTATGATTTAAATCATTTAACATGGTCTTATATTAAATGATACTCCCACTATTTTGTTTAAAAATATCAACCCTCAAAACCTTTAGTGGGCCAAGATCCATATTTCACTTAATCTTGAGTTAGCTTTGGCTAATCGCCCAAGACTCGGTTATTTAGGTAGACAACACTTTGTCAATTATATCACATATAATTCTTGGATAGTTGGACGAACAACACTTTGTTCAATTCATCAAATGAATTATAATCAAACCCATGCCTCTAGGTTCCCAATCCTATTGAGATAACCTAGTTAAGTCGTACCCAATTAAAGTATAACGGATATCACTTTTATCCTTTCGCGCCATACTAAGATTGCCATGGTGCTTTGCTTTGGCAAACCCACACATGTACAATCGAAGTTATTGACGAGTACTTTTATTTTGGAAGGCATCTAAAACTTAATATTTTAGAGGGATTTATTGATCTCATGATTAATTTGATAATTTAAAATATGTCAACTACAAATAGTTGTATTCATATCTACATATATGTGTAATACTATTATCAAACTAAAACATAAGATAAATCATGCATCAACATACATAATTAAACGTGACATGGTTATAGCCCCTACTAATGATTTTCTCAAGCCAATGAGAAAATCCTATGAGTCAACCTAAGGTAACTTCACAAGCACCTTCCCTTGGCTCCAATTTGTGAATGGTCTCCTCATCCCGGCACGATGCTCCATCTTCATTGATCATCATCAATAAAGTAAACTACACTATTTACAAGATATAGAATTCCTCGATTCACATTCGAGGGGAACATAGGGGAGGGATTACATTTAGAATTAAATAGAGAAAGGCACGACACGCAGGTCGTATTATAAATTACAAACATCCACAAATCCTATCTAATAGGTCAAAGGGCTATAACCACGCACCATGCTCAAACAACACATAAAGCATGCATTAACATTTAATTAATTAAATTCTAAACATTTTAAATTTAATTCTAATTAAAACTGTAAAATAATTTTTGAAAAAATTATCGTACGCTCGGGACATCACATGCCACGAACTTAATGCGACTTAGCTACGAACCACCATGGTTCGAAGCAACCATACACCACGGCTGGACCAATTATGGGCCTAGGGTTCGAAACCCTAGCCCACGACATGGTCCGAGCCGATGGCATGGGTGCAGCGCCGCTAGGGTTCCAAACCCTAGCCGCCTTGCACCATGTTGGTTTTTCATCGAGCCAACTTGCTCGAAACACCGAAATCCATGAGCCACAAGCCACGGTCCAACCATGGACGGTCCATGATGGTGACGGCTTAACCATCTCGAGCCAAGGGTTCGAAAACCCTAGCCCAAGCGGCGGCCGAGTGGCTTATGTGACTAGGGTTCAAAACCCTAGCCTTTTGGAAGCGGCGCGGCCCCATGCATGAGCCAAGGGTCCGAACCCTAGCTCACTAGCGGCAGCCCGAGGGTCAAGTCATGAAGTGGTCGAACCACCTTGAGCCAACACCTCGATTTTACGCTTTCGTGTATCGTATACAATTATTCGCCAATTATATCAAATACAATTTTACGATGAATTTCACAAACTCGATATTAACATATCATATATGTTTATACAGTTTTAATAGCATGCAATATAATTCTAATATGATTAAACTATTTAACCACATAAATCCGATATGAGCCTTGTACACGGCTCTGATACCACTATAAGTAATCAATGAGCATACAACGCAGCGGAATAAAATTGTATTGATTACTAACCAGCAGATCTATACATAGGGATTCATATCGGATAAAGGAATAACAAGTGTCTTACCCTTGTAGCGTGTTTGAAGCAGAATCCACGGAGCAGCACCACGTCCTACGCCTTCTCCGAGTCACTAGCAAAACTCAATGAGTTTTGCCTCAACGGTATCCACACGATCAAATCGGGTGAAGGGAAAGTTTAAGAACAAGTTGCTAGACAAGTTCTTAAACCAATACACGAAGCACACTCTGATTCCCAATCGAATGATGGCACAATACCACCAAGAACCACACGGCTATGATGGAGGCCGAGAGTACGAGATGGTGCGGCCGAGAGCTCCAAAGAATTTTAGGTTGAATGATATAAAATTGTGTCTTACAATTAATTCATAACCTTGTATTTATATTAAAAGGCTTTTAATTAAGGTTCAAGACTTTCTTAAAGTCTTATGGGCCCAAACCCATGATTTAATTAAAACCTTTTAATCACTTAATTAAGACTCTTCTTAATTAATTAATTCATCCAATGAATTTAATTTCCCTTCTCGATTTAATCTTTTGTGCGACCCGATAGGATCTTGTAATGTTGGCAGTGACATAAAATCTCATTTTATGTCGCAAGCATTGAGCGGTATCTAGCAACACATCAATGCTACCCAAATTACAAGAATGTCAATGACTCGACATAACCTTTAGAACTTGTGATAATATTAATCATGTAACTTAATCCCTTTGTCCTTTGTGTTTAGATTGAACACGAGTCATGGAATAGTCATACTCGTATATCCAATCTTTATTTCTTGATCCCCAAGTAGAACTAGAATAAACGAATAAGCTCGATATCTCATATCGACTCATTCGAGCATGGCCATGCATTTTAGTTCTCACTTGATCAAGGGCCTAACACATCTCCTGTTATATAGGAGGGACAAATCCTATCTCGATCAGTCAACATCCCTCTACATAATTCGTAGTGTATCCAATAGTCGCCTTTTATAGTATACCCTGTTAGGTAACATTTGACGATATCAAGATACATAACTCCTTATGTTGGGATCTCTGATGATCACAAGTCGTAAGGATTACATACATTATTATCACTATGAGAATTGCATATGACGATCATATAACTATCCATGTTGCATTCTCATGGTGGGTCTGTCCAGTACATCGTTCTCTAACATGTACCTATATGTTGATTTGATATCTCATATCAATGAACAATTCATCGATCAACACATACTAGTCTCAACGTATTATCATTATCCCTATTCATGATAATACTTGACTAGGGACATCTTTAAGAATAATACAATATTATTCTAAGGACATTAACATATATATTAATTCACATTGCACAGTTAAAAGAATAATATATAAAATGAATTGCCATTCATAAAATCATATTACATTGTATGTCATAAACAATCATCTAATGATGTGTCTTAGGGCATATCCCAACATGTACCAGTATCGAGGATATTCAGCAACTATTCATATTTCTGTCAACTCTGCTGATGACATTCCGTACAGTGCTTTCGATATCAAATCTATTCCTTGTCATCCACGAATAGTTAAAATCAATTTCCTTCTTTAGTGAAAATTCTTTCATTTCCTCAGGAAAATCTTGGTAGGTTTTCTTACCTCTATCATATCAGTCAACCTCAACTCTTTTTTATAAGCATCAACTGCTTATTATCAAATAACCCTCGTTTTCCAAGTATTGCAATCTTAGCTTACTATTCGTGGTGATAAACATTTCATTTAAAGCCACAATATAATCAAAAATTCATTATACTCTGAAATCAACTTACAATATCTCAAATTTATCAGAGTATCCATGCCCTTGATACAATCAAAACCATATTTCGACAACATCATTTAATTCAAATCCACAACACTATCAACAAACTATAATCTGCAGTACACTATTACAAGTGTGGATAGAATAATTATCACTGCTGATGTATTTTCCCAATCATCATTATTAATGCACATTTGATTCAATATATGAAACCAATGATTTTATCTCAAATCAAACTCGTGCCGTGTGACCAATACACAACATGTATCTGTGATCACTAACATCTCTATTATTGCCAAAATCGAAATGGTTATATATCCTGGAGACATCTCAATCCCATTGTCAAGGTATACCCTCTGGTCTACAGTAATTAACTGCTGCTGAAACTGAGTGGTCGTAAAGAATAACCACCATGATATCTACCCCTAGCTCAGGGTATTTGTTGTTATGGCTGCATCTATTCCCGAGTAAGTAACAGACATGCTCTGACTGGCCACAATCAATATCAGTTCTTATTATTCTTTCAAATGGATCAGTAGATATTTACATCCACAGTGACCTCAAAAGATTTGGTATTCTACAATCTCATAGTACCTCTAGAACTACTAGAGCTGGATAAATTTTAGTGATACTTCTGAAACTTTTCCAGGATTACTTGGATTATCCCAATGATAGTCACTTCATTAATCTTTAATCCAGTTCTAATTACTTCGCACCACCTTGGTGTCTTATTCCTTAGTCAAAATCTAATCTCTTCACTAGTGAATATCTATTGAGATTAAGCAGATATTTCCATTTCTCAAGTCCACGATAATCAAATATCATTTTCCATGTCATCAATACCATTACTCTAGATAGTCTCTTCTAAAAGAGTTCATAGTGAAGTTTTTATTCATAGTTCGGACACAAAAACTGGAACTAAATCACGACAGTCCCCTTAACCAAGTCCTCATTCAAACCAATTCGCGTTGTTTCTCACAACAACTACACTCCATTCTTTAGTTGAAATATTGCGAGTTTCAATATTCTCAAGTTCTAAATTATCATCTTGGCGTACACAGGTTTTGACGTAAACTCATACATACTCGGTTTTAGGGTTTTCCTAGAAGAAAAAAAATTATACGGCCTCTATGATGTCAGCCCAGACTGATTTCTGAAAGTCAAAAGTCATAACGATGTAAATGGAACATGCCCAAAGACATGTAAGAATCAATCAAAAACCTTAAACTAAATATGGGTTCAAAGCATGGGATCCCCTAAGTCTTAACAACAAACGTAGCCAACAATTGTCATCAAATAATAATGCATAAAATTATTTTGCGACATTCTAAACATCAAAATCTGATAAAAATATAGAACAAAAGTTAGAAATACTAAAGTAACGATAGGAGTTGACTTTTTGCGTTGCTCCGTCGTCCCGTCTCTCCCGATGCGTCTTCTTCTTCATGGTTAATGTGGTATGAAGGTTGGGTGATGAAGATTGATGGAGGCTGTGTTTTTAGGTTTGAATATGAGCCAAAAGTCCAGAAATTCGTGTGTATCCTACTTTATATAGTGGATGAGGTATATGGAAGAGTCCATCTTGAACCAAACTCAAAAAGGAAGTTTATTTTCTGAAAACTCCGCTGGGGGATCGATCGAGCAGGTCAGCTCCATCGATCGAGCTCTCTTCCTTTTCGTTCCTGAATTTTTCAGCCACTCTCGATCAATCGAGCTCTGCTCGTCGATCGATCGAGCTGCGTTCAGTTTGTTTCCAAATCATTTTTTATCATTTTAGTTCATTTCCTCCACTTTCATGAACTTTTAACTAGATTCCTGAAATATACAAATATATACCAAAACGCGTAATATTGTCCATAATCTCGTAGCAAATTAAATGTAAAAATCACACTTATCAAATGTCAGGCACTCGAGCGCCACAGTGTGGCGCTTGAAGCATTCGATCTTTCCTCCATTTTTCTTAATTTCTATTCATTACGGATTGCTTAATCTTAATTCATTAAGTTATGATTTTACCTATTTAATTTCAATTCACCAAGCCTTAAAAATCCCAAATATATATATATATATATATATATATATATATATATATATATATATATATATATATATATATATATATATATATATATATATAATCTTAATATCCAAATTAATTAGCAACGAAGCCTTATATAATGAAGAGATGGGTAATGTTAGATCCCATATCAAAAACAATTTAGCAAGTGATTGTAAAAACTGAACCCAAAATTAAGGCCAAGCATAATCATAGTTTTTCAAGTAGGTATGCAATAGTTTTAACCCACGGTATTAAACAAAGTCTAACCTAAAATAATTTATTTAAATATCTCAGATAAGCCTCTCAAAATATTGTTTTAGTGGATGTCACATTAGAAGATTTACGTAAAACCTTTATATATATATATAACCTTTATATATATATATATATAGTATCAGTATTAGTATATTATGAGCGAAATATTTTTCATGATAAATCAAAGTATTTGAATCCTTAGATTTGATTTTTAATTTTATGAAATTCTTTATTGGATGGAAATAAATGCAATGTAGATTTTAAATAGATTAATTTAAAATAAAGAATCTTTAGTTGCAAAACATGCATTTTTAAATTTAAAATAATATTATTATAATTATGTAATCATGTCATATGCAAGATATCAAGACTTGAATGAAAAATATCCAATAAATATATAGATTACTTATTCAATAGATATCATTAAATGATTGAATAATATTTTAATTTTCAATTGATTTTATACAAAATATGTAATAGTTTAAAAAAGTCACCAAAAGTTACGATATATATATAGTTGACTAAAAACATAATAATTGAAAACAATAAATCATGTACCATAATATAAAATGCTAGAATATTTATATCAAATAAACATAACACATTATTATCAAATAAAATTATACATGGAAATGAGATGCTGAAGTCATGATATTTCATTATCGACCCCAAATGCATTGGGGCAGTTAGACCTGTCCGCAACTCCGAATTTCCCAACTATCTAATACAAATATTTGTCTCACAAAAATACTTATCCGGAAAGAAAATGGGTATTGATGCGCAGATAAGGATCCAATCAAACTACACAAAACTTATATGTGCTAAAAATTGAGTTTCAAATGCCAACCATTTATTTCAATGTAACCGATTTAAAAATCAGTACAAATTTGTTGACCCTGTGGTAATCTTGAAATATTCTAATTGGGACAACAACAATGATAAATAGAATAATACCGAAAAAAATCATACTAAGTAAAAAGATGAACTCATATAACTTAACATTTGATAAAACGGTTAACCCTTTCGAAAAAGGTCCTGCACATGCTTGGGCTGAACATTATCGTCTCCCTCATCCACTCTGGTGCAGCTCTTTCAAATGTCCCTAGCGACAGCACACAGTATAGGAAATTTGCTTCTCCGTGCATATCACGTACCCATGTCAAAGTGAAAGAATAACCTACAAGGATAAAGTTCTACTGAGTTGGATAAAAGAATCAGATTTTGTCATGTAAATTTACCTCACAGAGCAAAACAAAAAGAGCTCAAGAATCTTAGTATCTAGTCCAGCATAGTTGAAGATTACCACTTGATTGGTGCAGCGCCTGTATACATGGTTTATCACTTTGACTATAAGGGGAGAATTTCATGCCAAGTACCAACTCAAGGAGACATTGAAACAGGCAGTAAACAGCATTATTGTCTGTTGCATCACCACCTAACATCAAAACAGTTGGTAAATCTCAAGCTTGGCGGGTAATGTAGAGATAAAGAATGCGTTTGCCTTTTGGAACGTACCTGTACTGTTGAACTTTATTTGACAGCAAGCAGGCTGGATCATAACATCTCAATAGTTAGGCTAAAGTAGAACGTCACACTTCAACTAAACTGTATGCGATGTATATACCTGCTGGATGCTCAAAGGAGCATAATCTGTTGGACGCCCATTCTCCTCATCAGCATGAGCGTTAGCTGTGCTTTCAATTAAATGCACAAGTTTACGTTTTTTTGCTCCTTCAGCTGAAGAATCTTGAAGTGAAGTTCGCTCCTCACTTTCAATTTCCTCATGCACAGCATAGCTTGAGCATTCTTGTAGTTCAAGTTTCGGAATCTTTGAAATTTCTTCTGAGAGTTCCTTATCTATAATATCGTGGAACACTAATTAGTTAGGAATTGAGATGAGGCAAGTGTATCGAGGAACATTCTGAAATTAAACAAGAAACAATAAAATGGTAGGGGTATATAAAGATTTTTTTAAGCTACCATAAAGACTCAAAGAGTGTTCTAACACAAGCTTATAACAAAAGAGTATTCTACCTTAGTGAAAAGCGTGACTATATAAAGAGTATTCTAGCCAAGTAACAACTGTGACAGTGAAAGATGATTAAACTTTGTGAACCAAAATTGGTTGTGATACTGATAAACCATGGACTTATTCCCCAATGCTTTTGGAATATCCAAGCTTAGTCAGATTACTCGGATTAGACAAAGTTTCCAAGGTAAGTATCGGTATTACTGGGTTCAGTAAGAAATTTACACTAATTCAGTTAGCGATTAATGGAAATTCTTAAAATCTACACAGCTGCTCCAACTCTATGATGCAATGATAGTGAGGAAAGAAGAGATCCTGGTCACAACTATTGCTTTCGTGAATCAAGAGACACCAATGATGAATCCTTACGTTTTTTGTTTTCTTCCATCAAAAGCATTTGGCATTGAAAATGTTGTTCATTAGTAGAAGATCTGCAGACAAATGTACAGAAATTTAAAGAGATCTACTAATACTTAAAGATTACCAAATGATAACGAATAAATGCATGCCTTATAGCAGCCAGTTCACTTTTCAAGTCATCTGTTTGTGCGCGTAACTTGCCATTTTCACTTTTCAAGTATTCAGGCAGTTCACTTTTCAAGTCATCTGCTTGTGCGCATAACTTGTCATTTTCACTTTTCAAGTATTCAGCCAGTTCATTTACAGCTGCATTTAACAGAAATACTGAACATACGAGACAAATCCGAACTCCTCAGTAAATATAAAGAGCTTATATTAACTTAAAATATTGAAGTATGCATGTACTGTTTTTAAATATGAAATGACCAACAAGAAGCTAAACAGCAAAGGCAGCCAAAGCTTTAAAACGGGAAGGACAAATAGAATAAGTTGATGTTATACCAGCTGCATAATCCGTGAATTTTGGTTCTTGCTCAATATTTAGCTTGTCTAATGAGGATTCTTTTTCTTTCTGCCAAATAAGAAATAACATAGCTCAAACATAATAATAAACTCAATTACATAAGATCGCATGTATAGAAGTTAGTCCAGTTAGACATTATTGTACTATGACTACAATAATTCTAATGATGCTTCATTGAAATAGAGTAAATGATAAATAAAATTAGCACAGCGGCTAGTTCAGCAATGAAGCTTGACAATGGTAAGAGCTTTTTTCCGGTAGAGCTAGCATTCTAGTGAAAGATCAGCATAGAGGCAAGGAATCATTACTGAAGTTGTAACAGTCAAGCAGAGCTGCATGACTAATTCCGTCAACCAACTGAACCGAAATCTGAATGGTACAAAACATAGTATACTCCGATGGAAGAGATTTTAACTCCGATTCAGCAAAGACAAGTGCTCAGATTGTTATCGAATCGCTATTTGGGAGAGACAGTTCTGATTTTTATTTGTACAAAATGGAATGAACTTTCGAGCCCTCGAAAATAACTATTTGCCTAATACAAATTCACCATCTTACACATGTGCTTTGAAAATCAATGACCATCCATTTCCATGGCATACATAAAACCAATAAAAATCTAGGGCAAGGTATTGCTTGAGATAAACAAAATAAGTACCTGGATGGCTGAACTTTATCACTTTGAATGAACAAAGACTAAAGAAACCACAATAAGCTATAATGCCAAAAGAATTTGTAAGAAAAAAAATTCAAAATTCAGTATACCAATTGTGGAAATTGACTCCATATTTAAAGGCTTGACTCATTATCAACCAAACCACTAGTTCCATTCCTTGTCACTTCAAGCTCAATATTCCACTACTGGTCATTAAGAGCTCATTACTCCACCGGCCATCAACGTGGTAAATATGAGGAGATAAAGGGTCAATTTCACGAATTTCTAATTATAGCCAATCATGAAAGTGAGTAGTTCAAATCGGACCTGTATTGTTCCTCGATTCAATTTCAAACCATTCTTATTCTTATGTATTCAAGCCACGATTTTCATTCACAATAGTCTAAATTTTCCTACAATTTTCATACACACAATTCCAAATTTTCCAACACATAAAGTATACTGGTAAAACTTGGAGTATTTGTTGTAGAGCTTAGCATAAAGCGCCTCAATCTAAATTCAAAACAAACAACAAGACTAGAACAAGTAAATTCAATAACAATAAATTTAGTTACCAAATCAATTGCAAAGCAAAAAAGAAATCGAGAGTCTTTTTCAGTATCCCCTGAGTCTAATCAGATTATTAGGTAAAAAAAAATGTGCAAGCAGTGATATTAACCTTATTGTCGGTCGACAGAGCCCCATCCATACTAGATTTTTTAAAAGTAGAATTTTAAAGTAGGAATAAAGAAGACAAAATGCTTACAGACTATTTATAATATTCTAAAAATAACAAATCGTGCGACAATTAAGGCCTTTTGACTAATTCTTCCACTGACTGAGTCCACAAGCAAATAGGTGCCGCAAGAAGCTAGGGAGAAAGGGATGAACGAGTAGTTATATAGATACCTGAAGGCTGGCGCTAATGCCAGAGCAAAAATGGTTGGTGCCACAGCAATTTAGAAAAAAATCCCTTTTTTACCCCTTTTGTATGAAAATTTTGAACAAATTATAAAAATGTCGGAGACGAAGAGCTTTCGGGCATATCCATTATCATCGAATTTCATCCTCATTGCCAGCTTCTTTCACAGACCATAACGAAGAAATTCGCCAATAAAGCCACTTGTAATAGCTATAAACAACCTTTTGATCCTCCCAAGTCCTCCGTTTTCAGCCTCAAGAGCGACGAAGCAGCCGTTATCACCGTTGCGGCCACCGAGTATGGCTGAAGAGCTTTTTGAAGCAGGTTCTTGGGGAGGAAGAAATGATTGAAGGAAATGAAGGTAATTCTTCAAATTCGCCTTTAGTCCAATTGCTGGAATCGAATCCGTAAGCCATTAACGCATTGAAAACACTCCTCCAACAGAAACTAGAAGCGGGCGAGGATGAGGATGGTTTAGCTATTTTGAGACAACTATCCTTTGTGCAGCCGGAGAATCTCGAATGGAAGTTCCTGATGGCTAGAGTTTTGAACGAATTGGGGGAATTCAAAAAGCCTGATGTGTCCTACAGATTTTGAAAAAAAAAATGCTATATTCAAGGCGTTGTGTGAAAACGCATTGTTGATGGATAATTGGGGGAAGGGGATGCGGAGATTGGAGGACGCATTGAGCTTTTGCGGAGATGGGGAACAGTCTTAGGCATGATCTTTTGTCTAGCAAATTTTTAAAACAATTAAAGGATTATATTAAAATCAAGAATTTTAATTTATATTTTTTTATAATTAACCAGAATATTTATGAATATGATATCTTTTTCTTTTTAAAAATTTAATAGTAATTTATTTTAAATTTTATATTTTAGATTACATAATAAAATTATTTTGTGATTAAATCAAGACACAAGTGATTACTCGATTATAATAATAGATTATAATGTAGAATAGTAGTTTAAATAATTAAATATAGGTGATGTGGTCATGACATTCATGATAAAACATAATATTTATGAAACAAAGTAAAACTTGATCAGAGACAGAACCGATTACATAAATTTAAATATTAATTTGGAAAAGAAATATGTAGGTTATCTTATAATAAAAAATGGGATTTTATCCATAAGCAATTTAAAAATAGTTCATTACTATATGATCATTGTACAATACGTCATAGGGAACCATTCTTTTGGAAAAATTTCTACTTTATCAAGCCCCATAGGATTAAGTTATGTCTATATTCATTCTAGTTTAGTTGCAATTTATTGTTCTTTGTATTTTGATAGTGCTAGTTGTTGGAACCGAGGAGGTGGATGAATGAGGTTCATTGGCTACTTTAGCGTTTTAAAATGAATTTGCAAACAGTCGAGTTTACGCTGCGGAAGACTTGATGTCAATCGACAAATAAACAATATGAAGAAATAAATAAATGCGTAATAAAAATAAAGCAATAAAGAACACGAGAATTTGTTATAGAAGTTCAGCGATGAATAGCCTACATCTCCTCTTCCCGGCTAGAAGACGTCCAACCGAGGTTCTACTAGAACAATTTGATCTTGGCCTTAAGGGCTTCAAGTTAGCCACAACACACTCTTCCCGAGTAAACAACTCTTCACGAGTAACACACTCTTCACGAGTCTTCTTGGCCTTAAGGGCTCCAAGGATAGCCACACACAAACTCTTCACGAGTCACCCAAACTGTTCACGAGTCTTCTTGGTCTTAAGGGCTCCAACGATAGCCACACACTTGCACCAACTTCACTTGTTGATGACTTATACAATTCCAACTTGCATCGGTGTTGGAGGACCTTACATTAAACAAATAACACCTTCACGGTGTGCCAACACGAAGAATCAAAAGACTTCTCACAAGAAATAAATTACAAACTCCAATACAACACAAATGTATGAAGTTTGCAATGCTAGAATAATTTTGATTGAGCAAAGCTTTCTTGTAGTGTACCCTTTTGTTTCTTGTCATCAAAATGCTCCAAACCATCCATATTTATAGTGTAGAAGGCCCCCAAGGCTCCTACAAGCCGTTGCTACATTTAAGGCTTGAATCACTCCAAGATCGCCTCAGCCATCGCCTCGGGCGATCTCCATGGCCGCGCACCAATGGTCAAAATCTCCAATGATCGCCTCAGGCTATCGATACCAAAAAATCAATGCTGTAGCTTCAGTTGCTCAGAAATATTCATCGTCTCAAACGATCACTTCATCGCCTCAAGCGAACTACCCATCGCCTCATGCGTTCTACCCATCGCCTCAGGTGATCTTGCCATGTGCGCGGTCCTCGGCGTCGCTTCAGTCGACGTGAGTGGCGATGTCCCTCTTGGCTGCCATTGCTTGGGGCGTCCTGCCCAGTCCTTGCACAATTGATTTCCTTCAACCAATCCACTTTTCTACCATGTAAACATGTACACTAAGTAGACATTAGTATAACAAACATAAGTTTTGTTGATCATCAAAAATCATAAATAATTCGGAGATAAATTTAGCATTAAACTCAACTATGCGTTTAAGGCTCAACACTAGTTATAGTTGATTGTAGTGTAGTGTTCTCTTTTTTTTTTACCGTACGTAGGATGAGATAAATGAATGATAAATAATAAGAATGATTAGAAAGATAAAGTTGATAAATAATATAGTGTGATAAGTTATATGATATTTGGTATAATTTTAAAATGGGAAAATTACCAAAAACATCCTATAGTTTGTTCCAAATTTCACTTTGCAACTATTGTTTGAACAATTACAATTTACGTCATCAACTTTCATGAATTGTAACACTTTGCATCCTTTTGACTCGATTATGTGTTTTTATCAAAAAATATCATTGCATTTCATTACCACCTTACATATTCAAACTTAGATCCACTTAAACTAGTTATTGCAATTTTTAAAAAATCAAAATTAATATCGTGAGTGTCAAAATTTTATTTCCATAATCGTTAACTAGATAATTCGATACTAAAATTTGTTTTTAAAAAATTGGAATAATAAGTTTAAATGGATATAAGTTTGAGTATGTGTAAGGACCACACACCCTTAACCCACTATTAGTGCATTATCACCTCAATGAGTGTATACATTCATGTCATTAGGGAATTCTTATACATGCTTCACTAGCAAAGCCCTGACAACTATAAAATTTTTGCCATTAACCCCTTTCACATTCAATTCCCAATACCATCCAACTAGCACTAATACGCTACATAATGCACCAATCTCACATTCTCAATTCATCATGCAATACTCCATAATTTATTTGCATGCAAAACATTAATGAAAAGAGAAATGCTCATAACCTTTATACAACCCATATACACATCAGAATGCTCATAGGCGAGAATTGAATAAATGAATTTGTAACCAATGTATAAAGTAAAATACTCAATACCAGCATTGATACCTCAGCCCTGGGAGCATTCCCCATCCGCAACCCGAACTCAATACCAGAGCCAATGTTGTACCTGTTCACATGTCCGAACAGAAACAGCCCCACACGGGCTGAGCATACCAATCCACCATCTCAATAACCACAATATCACAAAACATAATTTACAGAATATAAAGCTGTAAATATAAAAGATATTCCATGTATAGTATCGTTCCCATATAGGATTCCCCGTGCTGTTCATGTTCTCACAATAACCAAAACAATCAAATTCCCAAAATCAGTTAATCACCACATTGATTATGTTCGTTTTGGACCTTATCGATGAGATTTTAAAGATGACAAAACAGTTCCGACCGGATCGATAGAAATCAGATTGACCAGATCGATCGGACTTAACAGAGCAAGATGGCAAAGCATTTCAGACCGGATCGATGGAAATTAGGCATACCAGATCGATCGGTCAAAACAGAGCAAACTGATAAAGAATATTACATATTCAGACCGGATCGATGGATTACAGACTGACTAGATCGATGCTTCAGATCGATCTCAACCTTTATCAGATCAGAGCAGTCAAGGATACATATAAGATGGCTTCTCAGTCCGAATCATCAACGGTTATTTATTGCAGCATTTAATGCTGCAATTAATGCTACAATGGACCAAAGACTGAAGATTGCCATAATAGGTAAGAAGACAAAGAAGAGCTTACCTGACAGTCGCCGAAAGCATATACCAGAACGGCAAGTATCCTGAAGAAGAAGACTGTAGCTTTCTTAGAATTTAAAAAGAGTCATAGTTGCACATTAAGGGAAACAATGCCGTTGCTACCTTCAACTATAAAAGGATGCAACAAAAAAAAAAGAAGAAAAAGACTCTCGACTCTACAACTCACGCTGATCAATTGAAAAATATACTAGAAAGCAAAACAGCACACGCTTACAAAGTTCAGAAGCTTTCGAGCTGAAGTTATTTATTTAAGCGCAATTACTTTGCAACATTTGATCATTGTAGGATCACTGTGCGCATTGTGCATTGAAAAATAGAAGTGAGCAACATATTGTAACTGTCAGACAGAGTGTGTCTGAGCAGGTTGAGTGACTAGGAGTTTCAGACTGGTAGTGAGGTAAATCCAGCCTGAATCGGGTTTGTACAACAGGATTGTATAAATCAAAGTCTTCTAGTATAAACCTTCCTTAATTGGAAGAAGGGGAGACGTAGAAGGATTACACCACCTTCGAACTTCCAGAAACATATCCTGTGTTTTATCATTCTGCACTTAGCCATCGAGCTGTTCTTACTTATACAAGAGCAGACCGTTTCCGCACTTACTTCTTAGTGGTCTGTTCTGTTCAAAGAGTTGATTAAGTAACAGATTTCTTTCACTAATCCGAAAGAATTCACAAGGGATAAACTTTGTAAGGAGTGTTCATTCACCCCCCCCCCCCCCTCTAAACACTCCGGACCGATCCTAACAAGTGGTATCAGAGCAGGTCATCTTAATCAGCACAAAGACTATTAAGCTGATGGCATCATTCAACAAAATCCCCATGTTCTCAAAAGAAGACTATGATGACTGGAGAATCAGAATGCAAGCTCACCTGGCAGCTCAGGATGACGACATGTGTTTCGTCATCACTGATGGACCAATGAAGATCCTAAAAATAAATACAGCAGTCGCCACTACCAGTGGAGAACCACAAATGGTAGAAAAAGACAGATCCCTCTGGACGAATGAGGATAGAAATAAGGCTAACCTCGATAATGTGGCCAAAGACATCTTGTTAAAACTTTGGACAAAAACATGTTCATCAAAATCAAAATGTGCTCTACTGCCAAAGAAATTTGGGAGAAGATAGCACAGCTATGTGAAGGCAACGACCAGACCAAAGAAAACAAGTTAACTGTGGCTCTTCAAAGATTTGAGAGCATAAAGATGAAAAGTGGTGAAACTCTAAATGAGTTTGATGAAAGAGTCACCAGCATCATAAATGAACTGAATGGTCTGGGGAAGGAATATTCTAACAGAGAAATCGCTCTGAAAGTAATGAGAGCTCTGCCAAAGGAATGGGATGTAAAGACCATTGCCATGAGGGAATCAAAAGACCTTAACAAAGTTGAACTTCATGATCTGTTTGCAGATCTTAAGGCCTATGAGTTTGAACTAATAAGCAGAGGTGAAGCAGAGCCATTCATCTCTCAACCCAACAAGCCCTGGCAGCCATCCCAGACCAGATCGCTTCAACATCAGACCGATCTGCTGAACAGATGAGTAACGATGCTATGTCATTATTTATAAAGAAATTCGGTAAATTTATGTCTAAAAATAAGAGGAACTTCAAACCCTCTCATCATTATAAATCAAGAAAAGATGATACTGTTAACGATCAGGCTTGCTACAATTGTGGTAAGACCGGACACTTTATTGCAGATTGCACCAGACCGAAGAAAGAAGAACGGAAAGAGAAGCATCATGATGATAGAAAGAAGAAGCACCACAAAGATCGCAAGAATCATGGAAAATCCCAAAAAGTCGTAGTTGCTGAAGAAGGAAACAGCAAATGGGCTCAGACTGACTCCGATTCAGACAGCTCTGAATATTCTTCCAGCGAAAGCGAAGAAGAGGTTCAATGTCTGATGGCAGATGAAGAAATGAGTCAGACAGATGAGGTATTTGACTTTGAATCAAATGATTTTACACGAGAAGAGCTCATGTCTGCACTGCAAGACATGGCTAATGATTATAGGATCTTAGCTGAATCATTTGAGAAGAATAAAGCCAAAATCAGTACTCAAATGGATGAGCACAACAAACCAAGCTGCTCTGAGCAGGGTGAGTGCAAAAATCTCCAGATCGAGCTGAAAAAGCTGAAAATCTCTTATGATCAGCTCCATGAAGAAAATAAGAGAATTAGCACACAAAATGCTAAGCTCTCACATATATTCAAAACATGGACAAAATCCAGAACATCCTTGGAAGAATTACAAGAAGCTCAAAGAAATGTCGGTGATTTCACCGGCATAGGCTTTGACACCAAAAATTGCACCAAAGATGAATCTGAGCTGTTGCTGGTAAAGAATCAAGTCAAACAAATGACATTTGTCAAATCCAGCACAGTATATGAAACTGAAGCACCTAAGATTCAAACAGGAGTCTCTTACGTGAATCAAAATCTGAGAAAAGGAATTGGTTATGTCGACCAAGCCAACGATAAGGCACCAGCAAGATTTGCATCTATCAGACCAAATCCAAAGGTGCAAGATCGAAGGCAAGGGAGACAATACAATTACTATAACTCAAAACCGATTCAACGAAGATATAGACTACCTTATGAAAATCAAAGGTTTTCACAGCGCACACATTATCACACACAACATCGAAACAGACCAGCACATAGCACACCCTACACACACAAGCCACTAAAGCTGATACAGGTGTGGGTTCCCAAAGGGCTAATCCGTTCTGGACCCAAATAGGATTGGGTACCAACAATAAATATGTGTGATGACAGGTACAGAAGAATCTCGCATCAGATTGGTACTTGGACAGCGGGTGTTCTCGTCACATGACTGGAAACATCAAGCTGCTGTCTGAAGTCACAGAATGCACTGGACCCAAGATCATCTTCGGAGATAACTCAAAGGGTAAGACCGTGGGCAAGGGTAAGATTGTCCATGGTAACATTATTATCAATGATGTACTGTTAGTTGAAAATCTGTGCTATAATCTGATTAGTATCAGTCAACTCTGTGATAATGGTTATGCTGTAGAATTTCACAAACACACTTGCACTGTTAAATCATCAGACGGTATAACCATGCTCGTAGGAATCAGGAATGGAAACACATATAAGATTAACTGGAATCATGCTCAACCTGATAATCCTACTTGCTTCATCGCTAACAATGATAATAAACACTGGCTATGGCATAAGCGCTTGAATCATATCAACTTTAAGACCATTGCTAGCCTGTGTAAACATGATTTAGTTATCGGTCTGCCCAAGATCGATTTTGCTAAGGATAAGATCTGCGAAGCTTGCCAAATGGGCAAACAGATCAGATCATCCTTCAAAAACAAGAATGCCAAATCCTCCTCCCGCTGTTTAGAATTACTGCATATGGACTTGTTTGGTCCTATACCAATAACAAGTTTAGGGGGAATGCGGTATACTCTTGTTGTTATTGATGATTACTCACGCTTTACATGGACTATATTTTTGAGCAGTAAAGATCAGACCGGTCCGAAGTTGATCAAGCTGCTGAAACGCACTCAGAACGAGAAATCATCCAGCATAGACAGGATTCGAAGTGACAAAGGAACTGAGTTTTCAAATCAGAATCTTGAATCCTTTCTAGAAGATCATGGAATCAAGCATGAGTTTTCAGCCGCCAGAACTCCTCAACAGAATGGAGTTGCAGAACGAAGAAACAGAACGCTCAAGGAAGCAGCAAGAACAATGCTTGCTGATTCTGGAATCTCTCAAAAGTTCTGGGCAGAAGCTGTAAATACTGCTTGCTACACTCAAAACCGATCTATGATTAACAAGAAGCTGAATCTCACTCCATATGAAATATGGACTGGTAACAGACCATCTGTTTCTCACTTTCATGTATTTGGTTGTAAATGCTTCGTTCACAACAATGGTAAGAGTCATCTTACAGCATTTGAAGCTAAGTCAGATAATGGTATATTCTTAGGATATTCATCAATTAGCAAAGCTTATCGAGTTTTTAATAATCGAACTTTAACTGTAGAAGAATCTGTTCATATAGTTTTTGATGAATCATTATGTGTTGAGGGCAACAAAGATTCAATTCAAAATCAGATGGAAAATATCCATCTCGAAACTAACAGTGATGATGAGATTGTAGCTAACAGGTCAAGAGACAATCCACCAGAACCAGAAGTACCAGACAGACCGGATCAGGCCATTGAAGCTTCTTCAGATCGAGTTGATCCGGATGCTCCTGACTCAAATATTAAAGTAGATGCAGATCATGCTGCTACTGTTCATCCGACCGAACCAGACAATCCAGAGTCAAGCTATCGATGGACTAAGAAGCATCCACCTAATCTAGTGATCGGTAATCCGTCTGCACCGATCAGAACCAGAGGACAGATGATGGATGAGTTCACTCATGCTGCTTTCATCTCAACTCTGGAACCCAAGAAGATCGATGAAGCTCTGACTGACTTCAACTGGATTAAAGCAATGCAAGAAGAGCTTAATCAATTCGAACAAAATCAAGTTTGGAGTCTAACCCCAGACCAAGCGATCTGCCTGTTATTGGAACCAGATGGGTTTTCAGAAATAAGCTAGACGCAGATGGAACTGTGGTTAGAAACAAAGCCAGACTGGTGGCACAGGGATTCAGACAAGAAGAAGGAATCGACTTCGATGAATCATTTGCACCAGTCGCCAGACTTGAAGCTATCCGAATCTTTCTTGCATATGCTGCATTTAAAGACTTCAAAGTGTATCAGATGGACGTTAAGAGCGCCTTTCTTAATGGAAAGCTTCAGGAAGAAGTCTACATTGAGCAACCACCTGGATTTCAGAACCATTCGTATCCCAATCATGTATACCTACTGAATAAAGCAGTGTATGGTCTGAAACAAGCTCCAAGAGCCTGGTATGACACTCTATCTCAATTTCTGCTGAACCATGATTTCCAGATCGGCTCAGTAGATAAAACTCTCTTTAAATTCATTAAGGGGGAACATACCCTATTAGTTCAGATTTATGTTGATGACATAATCTTTGGGTCAACTAACCCCAAATTGTGCGAGAAATTTTCTAAGTTAATGCAGGGACAGTTCGAGATGAGCATGATGGGAGAATTGTCATTCTTTCTGGGTCTCCAAGTAAAACAGCTCAACAATGGCATTTTCATCAACCAGACCAAGTATACCAAAGAGCTCCTCAAGAGATTTGGAATGGAAACATGCTCAACTGCATCAACTCCAATGAGTCCAACAATCAAGTTAGACAAAGATGAAGGGGGAACGGCAGTTGAAGTAACCATGTATAGAGGACTAATCGGATCGCTATTGTATCTTACAGCGAGCCGGCCCGATATTATGTTTTCAGTCTGTATGTGCGCCAGATTTCAGTCAGAACCAAAGCAATCACATTTTATTGCTGCCAAGCGTATTCTGAAATATTTAAAAGGATCTCAGAACGTTGGTCTTTGGTACTCCAAAGATTCAAACTTCAGCTTGATCGGGTATTCAGACGCAGACTACGCTGGGTGTAAGATCGATCGTAAAAGCACCAGTGGAACATGTCAATTTCTAGGTGAAAGATTGATCTCTTGGTTCAGTAAGAAGCAGACATCGATTGCCACATCCACAGCTGAAGCAGAATACCTAGCCGCTGGAAGCTGTTGCGCTCAAATGCTCTGGATTCAACACCAGCTCAAAGACTATGGCATTCAAGCTGTTGACTCTCCGATATTTTGCGACAACACAAGTGCAATCGCTATAACGTATAATCCAGTTTTGCACTCTCGAACAAAGCACATTGATATTCGACATCATTTTATTCGAGATCATGTTGGCAAAAAGGAAATTCGGATCGAATACATTTCAACAGAGCAGCAAGCAGCAGACATCTTCACCAAACCACTTCCTGAGGCTAAGTTTAATTATTTCCGTCAAATTCTTGGTTTAATTGACTTATCTTAATTAGTTTAGATGTTTTTATTCTTTTCGCACTTAAAGATTTTTGTCACTACAGATCGATAATACAATGTTCAGAAAGAAACAGACCGGTCCGAACTTTCAGACCGCTCCTTGTCAGTCTGATTTTATCCTATGATCTGATTGGACAATAATTTTTTTAAACAAAAACAGCCCGGACTGATTAACCATCTTAACTAGTTGTACTTTAACCGCCTTATCTTTCTTTATCCTGACCGTTTATTTTGAATTATTTAATGTTCAGTCTTGGAGATAAAGACACGTGTCTTCTCTCTCCTATTTAGCGGGCTGAACATTTCATACTTATTCACTTTTTACAATTTACCGCTGTCTACTTTCTTACTCTCTCACTCTCTACTACTCTTCGCATTTTCTTTAAACTCCATTCATATGGCTACCATCACTCATAACTCACTCTCCGTTGAGTTTGATGACATTTACAGGGCAGAAGATGCTGCGATGGTGTCCATTTTTAGAGCCCTGGAATCACCTGGTTTAAGGAATTTTTTGGAGTGCGGAACAGTTGCGCGAGCTGTTCGCCAACGCCGTCTCCCGGAAGTCATCCATCTCTACAACTGTCAAGGGCAAATCTTTCGAGATCTCGCCAACGACAATGGCCAAGACCTTTGGCCTCCCCAGTTCCGGACTGACAGAGTTCGGACAGACTCCTCCGGCGTCTCTCTTAGATCTTCAGGGGAAGATTTCTATTTCTGGCCACCAATTGCAACCCTCATTTAAGAAGAAGGAAATGCTCTTCCATTTCCAGGTGCTGTGCGAAGTGGTAGCCAAGCCACTTTTGGGTAAAGCAGGAAGCTTCGATGCTGTAACCGCCGAAAAGTTCAGGGCTATGGCAGCTATTGTATCCGGCCAGAAGATAAACTGGTCCATGATTTTGTTTGGAGTACTACTGGAAACGGTGATTGCATCCAAGCACGCCGTATGCTTTGCTGTTCCTCTCAGCAAGCTCTTGGAGTCCTTAGGCCTCGAGCTGAGCAAGCCGTCTGCTCTCCGCCCCTTTAAAGTCCTTAACTCCAAAGGGCTTGCACTGCTGAAGTCCAAGAGTGCTCCGCCTACTCCTACTACTCTGGCTGCAGTAAAGATTGAGAAGGACGAGGAACAAGCTGCTGTGCACAAACCTCGGGTCAAGCGGAAGCTGACCATTCAGACTGACTCAGAAGAAACCCAGTCTGCTCACTCATCACCAACGAAGCCACTTCCCAAAAAGCCCCGAACCCAGATTACCAAACCAACCAGACATCTACCTCCACCCATACTGCCACCCACTAAAGCCACCCCTGCACCTCAACCCTCCACTCAGCTTTCACAGGCTTCAACCCCTGCACCCAAAGTCACCCTTAGAATTCCCTCTGCCAATCCAGTGGTCAAAGGGATAGTTATCACTGAGTTGGGTGACTATACCCAATCAGGGATTAAGTCCCCTTCCTCCACCGGCAAGGGAAAAGCCATTCTCACCGAACCCCTCTCTTCTAAACCTAAATCTGCAGCACAGACTGCCATCGACATCGCTATGGAGGATGTTGATGAGAAGCTAAATGAACTCCTTGTGGTCTTTGATGAATATGTCCAGTACCGGACTATCAACCACATTGAGCTGTTCTATGGTAAGTTGCACAGATTGAAGAAGATGGAAGATGAAGTTCTGAAAGGAACCGAAACTGATGATGTTCGACTTGCGGTGCAGCGCAGAGAGTTATTTACGGCAAAACACAGATTCAGACTGGCCAATCTGCTTTTCACTGCCAAAAAGAAGAACTTCGATCCGCTTGCTCCAACTGCCAGAGATGATGGGGCTGTGATTGCTCAACACGAGATGGATGTTCATGCTCTATCCTTAGCTGTCCGTTTTCAACGACAGAAGCTAAGTATCTCCACTCCAGCCACAAGCCCGGATCATCCTTCTGCAAGCAAGACTCTGGCAGAACCATTTATCGAGGTTATTCCTTCTGCTGAAGCAAAACAGACAGAAGATCAGCCTGCAGAACTCGTACCAGAACAGACAGCGGAGCAGCCATTGCCTAATGCTCCGTCTGCAACAGATGATGAACCAATGAATGTTCTGTTGGACTCTCCGACAACATCTATTCCATTGAAGTCATCAGCCTCCCATGCACAACCCAGTCCAGCTGAAGCATGTGCAACAACTGAAGTGCCAGACCTCATCGATCCGGATTTGGTGGTATCTACAGTGGTTGCAGCTCTCCAAGTTGAGGAACCTTCCAGTCCCCACTCTCCTCCGGGACCATCAGATGAAGATTTGGCCTTCATTCACAGTTTTTCTTCGGATCTGGTCACTCTGATCCGATCCAAAAGTCATCAAGCTGCCACTTCTTCCATCGTGCCGATTCCTGAAGAAGTTGACCCTGCTATGTCCTCATCAGATCACTCTCCCAGCCAGCTATCTGATGCACCTCCATCCCTGGCACGGACTATCCAGCACTTTTCTGATAACTGTCTGTCTTTAACTCAACGAATTCTAGAAGTTCATCAAAGTCAAAGAGTCACAACCTTGGACTTTGATTCTTTCAAAGAGAAAATGACTGCCAGTATCGGAAGCCTTCAGCGCGGCATCAACGATCTGTTTTCTCAACAAGCCTCCTACAAGAACAGTCTGAGGAAAGAGCAGGTCGAGTTAGCCACTGAAGTCAGAGCATCTGTTACTAATTCCCTCCGCGCTCAAGACGTTCGTCTTGACGCTATCAGCGCGCAGCTAGCCCAAGTTGTTGAATTTCTTCAAGAGATTGCTGCTGACAAAAAGGGGGAAAAGAAGACAGACTTCAAGCCGCCTCCAAGCTCAAGAAGATAGCAGTCTAAGTTGTTTAACTTGTCAGACTGTCTGTATTTAGGATTTCTTGGTGATCAATAAAATTCTTCTTTCGATTAAGTCCTTGTTCATTTATTTTGAACTATAATAAAGGCTTAAAAATAAGAAGATTTAATCAATCCAACTTAATGATGTTCATTTATTTTGAACAAAGAAGTAATCGATCCGAAAGCATTCGCTTCAGAGCTCTTATCAAGACTGGTTAAAAAGACTTAGAAGCTAGGTTTTGTCATCATCAGAAAGGGGGAATTTGTTAGTTCCGGACCTTATCGATGAGATTTTAAAGATGACAAAACAGTTCAGACCGGATCGATAGAAATCAGATTGACCAGATCGATCGGACTTAACAGAGCAAGATGGCAAAGCATTTCAGACCGGATCGATGGAAATTAGGCATACCAGATCGATCGGTCAAAACAGAGCAAACTGATAAAGAATATTACATATTCAGACCGGATCGATGGATTCCAGACTGACTAGATCGATGCTTCAGATCGATCTCAACCTTTATCAGATCAGAGCAGTCAAGGATACATATAAGATGGCTTCTCAGTCCGAATCATCAACGGTTATTTATTGCAGCATTTAATGCTGCAATTAATGCTACAATGGACCAAAGACTGAAGATTGCCATAATAGGTAAGAAGACAAAGAAGAGCTTACCTGACAGTCGCCGAAAGCATATACCAGAACGGCAAGTATCCTGAAGAAGAAGACTGTAGCTTTCTTAGAATTTAAAAAGAGTCATAGTTGCACATTAAGGGAAACAATGCCGTTGCTACCTTCAACTATAAAAGGATGCAACAAAAAAAAAGAAGAAAAAGACTCTCGACTCTACAACTCACGCTGATCAATTGAAAAATATACTAGAAAGCAAAACAGCACACGCTTACAAAGTTCAGAAGCTTTCGAGCTGAAGTTATTTATTTAAGCGCAATTACTTTGCAACATTTGATCATTGTAGGATCACTGTGCGCATTGTGCATTGAAAAATAGAAGTGAGCAACATATTGTAACTGTCAGACAGAGTGTGTCTGAGCAGGTTGAGTGACTAGGAGTTTCAGACTGGTAGTGAGGTAAATCCAGCCTGAATCGGGTTTGTACAACAGGATTGTATAAATCAAAGTCTTCTAGTATAAACCTTCCTTAATTGGAAGAAGGGGAGACGTAGAAGGATTACACCATCTTCGAACTTCCAGAAACATATCCTGTGTTTTATCATTCTGCACTTAGCCATCGAGCTGTTCTTACTTATACAAGAGCAGACCGTTTCCGCACTTACTTCTTAGTGGTCTGTTCTGTTCAAAGAGTTGATTAAGTAACAGATTTCTTTCACTAATCCGAAAGAATTCACAAGGGATAAACTTTGTAAGGAGTGTTCATTCACCCCCCCTCTAAACACTCCGGACCGATCCTAACAGATTAACTATGACCATTCATACCATGCCAGTTTCATAATCAAATATGACTAAATCATTATACCAATGACCACAGATATCACATATATCTAACCAATGATTCCATAGTTCTTTTTCATCACTCGCTCCACAATAGCGATATTTTAACCTCACGCACGCTCAACAGCTGCGGCATCATAACCGATGTTCGACAAACAACGACAACATCCAATCATTGCTCGCTCAATAGCGGCACCATATAATTCTCAGTGCATATCAAGTGATTGCAACAACCATATATTATTCATGCACGTGACAATAATATATCTATATATGCTCGTACGTTACACATACATTATGATCCAATAGCAAGAGTCAATCCTTGCATTTGGCCCGAGATCCCGTGAATTATTGCTAAACGCAGTTAATAACTCATAATTAATTTTGTGCCCACAAACTCATACCCAAGTACGCATATAACCTCCAAATACATCATCAACCATGATGATAACCATTTAAAAGATCCGGGTAAAACATGCATCGATTCCACAACCAACAATTTTTCAATAAACCTGGCCTCTCGATCGATCGGCCAAAGGCTCTCGATTGATCGAGAGCCATAGAAAAATTGTCACCAAAAATCGCCCTCGCTCGATCGATCGAGCAGACTTCTCGATCGATCGCCCAACCTTCTCGATCAATCGGTCGTTTCGCTCGATCGATCTAGAAAACTGTTCACCGTCATCAAATTTTGTTAACGACGTGCGATCGAGCGAGCCCACTTGCCGATCGATCGGCGAACCCTGCAACAGCCAAAAATGGCGTTTTACAAGCAAAAACTCCCAAAATAACAACCCCAACACCTATTACACCAAAAACCCTTAACAAGGAATCATAAAAACTCCTCAAACACAACAAACCAAAAATCTATAAAATTCCAAAAACTCAAATCCAAGCCTATACTTGCCCAAACTCTACCATACCACAATCAAAACGAAGATAAATACGAGGGGAAAAAGATTACCAAATTATCTTCGAACCTCGCTCCGAGATCGAGCCTTGCTTGATTTTTGCTCCAAGGGGAAAAAGGGAAAGGGTTGTGGGAAGCGAGAAATGGAACTTGAGGGAGAAAGAGAGAAAGAAATGCCAACTGATTGAACACGAGTTCACTTGGTATATATAATATCAAGGCTCCAAAAACCCGAATCTCAAATACTCGCACCCCGACTCATTAAAAGTCATCTGTATTCAATAATTATTTCCCCCACACTATTTTCATTACCAACCTCAATCCAAAGCTCCACAGACTCCAGATCCCACTACCAACACAAATCCAAGGTTTATCACCATAATGAGAATAAATCTCAACCATTGGACCCAACGACCCCGATACTGGAATAAATATCTCGGGAATCAGAACACCATAATTATCTCATAATTACTCCATTTAAAATCCATTAAGGATTATAATCACTCCGGGATTAATACCATAATTTCCGTATATCACATTACCCCCCACTAGTAAAATTTCGTCCTCGAAATTTGTACATGCATACTCCAAGTACCGCCGAGACCACGCAACTCAATTCGGGTACGCAACATCGATTCATGAATACATCATGATCGGAACACCAACAGTGAGGACATCGACCTCGCTCTAAATTCTAGAATGGAGTCATCCTCCAAACCATCACAACCTTAAAGATGTACATACCCCGATGTTAACCATCCAAACGTAGTCCGAATCGAATCACCTGGTTCCAACATAGATATTGCCTCAGTGATATCTCTACAACTTAGTCTATAATGTCAAACATACATCGGTACCAAGGGAACCACCAGTATACGACAGTATACTCACACTAAACTTGGTTTTCGTTCTCCAATCCATCTCCAACCAAGGAGTAGGTGCACCACCTACAACTCAGATCGGGTAACCCACGGCCACCGAACAACCCAAAGCACATCTCCAAAGCTGTCAATAACCGTGTGTGCCAAGAAGTCACATCTTGGGCCAAACACACCATCGAAACTCCACAAGGTCTCAAGTTTTCGTAGGGAACATGCAAAAAATTCAATTGCATTCTCACCACTTGTATCGACAACGACACCACACGAATTCGAATACTGGTCATCCCTTGTTTACTCTTAGAATTAACAATTCTAATCATCCCTTGTTTACTCTTAGAATTAACAATTCTAATACAAGGTACTATTGAATTAGTCAGTCAAGATCTGCCTTGACCCAAACCACGACAACCTCTTATCAAAAGAGAGTCTACCAAACCTCACAAATTATGCCTCGGAATAAATTGTCCCACCGAGGTACCAATCTCTTACCAGAGATTTACCAATCCAAGCATAACAATGCTGGTCCACGAATATACATACCGATATGTATACCTCAATACCAAATTAACCACAATCGACTTGGTATCTCCAAACATAGCCACAAGCCTCAAACCCATTTGTTAAGCACCCAGTTATTCTCACTCAGAAGAGAATAATGATTGACGAACCAACGACTATTGGTGTGAAGTCACATCAACACCACGCGAACCTACTCATCGAATCTTTCAAAGATTTCTAATAGGTATATCAATACCTCCTCCCTCACAAAGAAGGTGTCATGCCTCCGTGACTCTCCAATCTCGAACCATCGTTCGGAAAATCTGGATCCATTTATACTAAAATGTATCTCTGAACCCATAAATACACAACTGGTTCAGGATAGTACATCCTTGCCACTATCACTAATCATACTCAACACGTATACATGACGTATACAAATTCAACGATGCTTTGTACTAATATCATAGTACTCACCATTCCCGAGCATCTCTATAGGGATGTTTCCTAGTACGTCTCACAACAATATAAAGCCATTACTCGATCTGCCACCAGTAATACTTACCATGGTTGATTCATAATCAACTCGCAACCGATGCCAACTATTTCCACAACAATATTGTTCCAAATCTCTCCAAGAGATACAATCGATACGGTAGTGTTACCACACTAACTATATCCCACAACTTCTTTTACGCTTCACCATTGCATCCTTAATGCAAGCATTCTCAATTAAAGGTAACAATAAATTGTTAACCCTCTCGTTGGTACTCCCGGCCAAGCCGAGCTGAAAGCTCCCTTGATGTATCTCTCACCTCATTCAAAGGCATCTTAGTGACTACACCAATCCACTATAACTTCTCATCATATCATCATACAATTCACCACACTCGGTTCCAATAAGTAGTATAATGGCTTCAACAAGCTCACTATATTACTGCAACCAAAGTTCAACTCACCTGGCTTGCAATTCGCAGCTTCCCAAGGTTTATCCAAAACATACTAACGTATCATACGTTCAATTCTGGTATACAATATCGTACCATTAATTAGAGTAGTGGGTCATCACCCAATATTTCTCTAATACCGATAGCACTACGGAGATCCCAATGTCCTTATTTAATCACAACACAATCATAATCCACTAGGATTTATCCCACACTCTCATGCGTAGGTGTGACCATGTCCACCATACGTCACATCGACATATGTATGTAGTTCCCTCAACAACTACAACCACCACCAGTCGCTTGGTCGTAGCCAGCTCAACGAGTATACCCAGAGGTACCACTACTCGTAACACGTTTACCTCAATACGTGTTGCAGTACACTTACTTGTGCGGCACGACCATCTATCCATTGAGCTAACATGCTCGGCATAATGGCCTCGTCAACCTGTGACGCATATATGTCAACACATGACATTCCTAAATCCTCGTCAACTCGTGACGGTATATGTCAATACATGACATCCACAAGTCCTCATCAACCCCTGACGGTATATGTCAACACATGACATCCATAAGTCCTCGTAAACTCGTGATGTTATATGTCAACACATGATATTCACAATAATGCTAACTCAATAGCAATATAATATTGATCATCACTTACATGATAGCGGCACAGTTATATTCATCGCCCAACGGCGGTATATAATTCACACTCATCGCTCCATGGCGGTATAATCCTTCGCTATGTATACAGTGGTATCATCCATCGCTACATATACAACAGGTATAAACCATCGCCACGTATACAGTGGCATAATCCATCGCTACATATACAGCGGCATAAACCATCGCTATGTATACAGCGGCATAAACCATCGCTAAGTATACAGCGGCATGACCCATCACTATGTATACAATGGCATAAACCATCGCTACATATACAGCTGCATAAACCATCGATACGTATACCACGGCATAATCCATCGCTACGTATACAAGGGCATAAACCATCGCTACGTATACAACGGCATAAACGTGGACTCAATAGATGACTCACATGTATGTAGCACTTTTTTCTTTTCGGATTCAAGAGGTAACTCATATCACATGTAACGCTTTGTTCCCAAACTCATCGCTTCGACGTGTCAGCGGCATGTATCATCGCTTCGACAGGACACCGGCATATATTCTATGTACAATACCCCTCGCTTCGTGTAACAGCGGTAAGTACTCTATTTCACAATACTCCTCGCTTCGTGTAACAACGGCAAGTTTTCCATATCACAATACTCTTCGCTTCGTGTAACAACGGCAAGTATTCCATATCACAATACCCCTCGCTTCGTGTAACAGCGGCAAGTATTCCATACCACAATACCCCTCGCTTCGTGTAACAGCGGCAAGTATTCCATATCACAATACCCCTCGCTTCGTGTAACAGCGACAAGTATTCCATATCACAATACCCATCGCTTCGTGTAACAGCGGCAGTTATTCCATATATCAGTGGCTCAATAATATCCCCCACTTTGACATGACAGCGACATCATCGCTTTGGCGTGACAATGGCATGTACCATCGCTTCGAAATGACAGCGACATCATCGCTTCAACATGACAGTGGCATTTCAGGAATGTATCACTTTGTTCCGTAGGCTCAAGAGGTACTCCCATGTACGTGGCACTTTGCCCCGTAGGCTCAAAAGGTGACCCCGTACATGTGCACTTTGCCCATTGGACTCAAGAGGTGATCCCCATTCCACACAGTCTTGTACATATCCCATACGACCCTACAGCCACAATGGTTAGTAACAACATATTCCATTTATGATCACATATCATAATAAGCACAAAAGCCTAATAGTTGTGTCACACAACACTAATTGCATCATGCATAAGCTATGTGCTATCATTTTCCATCAACACATCATTTGGCCCTCAATAGCCCCAAAAAGCAAACCTCCGATACCACTAATGTAAGGACACCACGCCCTTAACCCGCTATTAGTGCATTATCACCTGAATTAGTGTATACATTCATGCCATTAGGGAATTCATATACATGCTTCACTAGCAATGCCCTGACAACTATAAAAATTTTGTCATTAACACCTTTCTCATTCAATTCCCAATACCATCCAACTATCACTAGTGTACACTACCTAATGCAACTTCTCCACTAATGATAGTTACTCCCTAGACTTGGATCGAAAGGACTTTTTAAGCTTGAAAATGTAAGGCCGTTGGTGTTGGCTTCAAAGAAAAGATAAGATAAGCGCAAAGAAGAGAGTATAATCATTTACAATTCAAATTTTTCGCACACATCGAGCTTCTCTTCTTTTTCTTTTATAGCCTTGGCCACTTTGGGTCTTATTTAGTCAATCTTTTTCTCAAGGCTTTTTGTCTATCTTTTTCTTTTCTCATTCATCAATTTTTTTTCAATAAGCTCATCAAGATATAACAATTCAAGTGCATCGAATGATATTCATTATACTCCCTTAGGGTAAGGATAATTTTTTTTTCATTTAGGCTCAAATAAGGGTAAGTATAATGAGTTTGCCAAGAATGTCGAATGGGGTCTAATTATATGCAATGCATATACCATTCTTTTTCAATAAAGCTCAAATGGACACTAGGGATTGATATGAATCATGGTAAGCTTGAAAGGCTCAAACGTGTCAAAGATCGCCTAGATCATTTCCAAGTCGAGTTTGTAACTATAAAATTTCGCCTCAAAGTGTTATCATCAAATAAGTTCTAGGATAACTCTAAGATGTTCAAGACAAATCATCAAGTTCACAACAATTATCACTATTCAAAACATGCAATCCACAAGATCATGACTCATTGTGCTCAATGTATTCCTCATTCTTGACATGCTAACTCAAATTAGGATATTCATGTACAAGTCCAATAATCATCACAAATCAAGTTCATATGCATAGTGAGATCAAAATCCTCATTGAATAGTCATTACTATAATTCATTATTTCTCAAGTTTGAACTCATAAAAAAAAAAATTTAGCTCATAATAATCGGACGATTCAATTGTCATTTAAGCACACAACATGTGGTTAAAACAAGTCAAACATACAAGCCACTCCCCAAACTTAAATCAAACATTGCCCTCAATGTTCAAATGAATCTAAAGGGAAAAATGTAAACTCCCCTGATCAAGACGCTTGCATGAGGGTTGAGGAAGATTTGCTTTTGAAAGCTCCACTGTTGTAGGGGTTCATCGCACCAACAAAGTACCTAGCAAGTGAAGAATGCAAATGGTAAAATAGTCGACTTGAGAGATAAACAAAACTAAAAAAATAAAACTAAAAAATAAAACAAAACTAAATAACAAAAGGATACGCTTGGGTTGCCTCCCAAGAAGCGCTGATTTTTAGTCGTCGGCTTGACCATCAGAAGCAACCATCAAAGAGCGGTTGCCGCCCATAGTAAGTATCGTATGATACCACTAATGAGTCTTCATTCAGTATTCCCTCAAGATTGGCAAGATTGTAGCAGTGTAAGCTCGTCTCTCCAACAACATTCGTCTTGAAGTGGTAGGTATGGGAGAATGATTCTTGAGTTGGCTTCATATCTTGGAGGATGTAGTGCGGTGAAGTTGGCATCGATGGAAAATACGGATCTACATATGGCATAGAACATGTCTCCGTCGATGGGCTCAAATCAGAATCTTTGAAAGTTTCTTCCCTTTCCAACATCACACTCGACTCATCTTCACCTTGGAACTCCTCGGATAACATCTCTGAAGTTGTCTCAATCTCTTGAAGAGGCTCAAGTTCCTTTTAATATTCCACACTAGTAGGATCACTCCCCCAAACTTGGTTGGTTGAGTGTTCATCATCATATAACCAAACTCGATTCGTTGCCTCTTGATTTGTAGCTCTCGTCTCTTCCTCCTGGCAGCTAGTTGAAATTGTTTCCATAAGGACCGTCATTTGCTGCTCCAGGTGGCGCATATAGTTGGTTTGGCACTCCAAACTGTTCTCAGTTGATGCCATGAATCTTACTAAGGTATCCTCTAACTGAGTTGTGCCATCTGCAGAACTATCTCTCCTCTCTTCGCGATGTTCAAATGGTTGTGGCGTATCAATAGGGTAGTGAGGCTCCGGTGGGTATTGGTGACTCCAACCTTGTAGTAAAGGATCACAATGACAGTGATGATCGAAGTTCGCCATATCATTGAATAGGTGCACCACACTGTCCTCATCTCTATCAACCAGGGGACTCCCAGTCATCATTGCTCCGCTCAATACCCATTTTCGTGTCTGTGCATCCAACCCGTTGAAGAAATATTGCAAGAGAGTATAGTTCGAAAAGTTGTGATACCGGAATGTGTTGGCCAATTCATTGAATCTCTCCCAAACAGCGTAGAACGGCTCGGAACGTTGTTGGGCAAAGCTTGTGAAGGCTTGTTGATGTAGCATCTCCAAGTACCTCACAAGACAAACAAAACAAAATAAATATATAATTTTTTTTTTCGAAATAAATAAACAAAAATGGTTAAATTACAGTCAAAGAACCTAGTATGATATTACTAAAGTTAGTCCCCGGCAACGGCGCCATAAACTTGATCGCTTATTTTTTTAAACAATTAATTTCAATCTAGCGATTTTAGACCGCAAGTACACGGTGTCAAGTTTTAGTATAGATAGGAAGATACGGATTGTCGAACCCACAGGGACTAACAAGCAAGTACCAAATAAGATGTCTTTTAACTATATTTAACCTACGATAATCAATTAATAATTAAACTAAACTAAATTAAGCTACTATAATCCAACCAAAATATTCGACGATCACGAGAAAAATCCACAAGAAAGTATCAAGACATTTATTCACCTAACCCAACTCTTACAATTCTTTTCTCCATACATCTCTAAGGTGACGGGTTTTCCGAATTTATTCAATATACTCTCTCGAGCTATATTAAGTCTAACATCAAATTGCAACTAGTAACTCTCGTTCACGTAATTAACAATTTAATATTGAATGCGATTTATGAAAACCACTAACTTTAGATTGAACAACCCAAAGCTATCACTCGTGTGTGATTTTATCTCTCGATCTCAATCTTTAACACACGGCATGAATTATTATATCGTATTATAATTTCATCTCTCGATCTCAATTATAATAAAATATCATTCAAAGGTGATCAATCATTCAAAAGCATTAAAAACAATAACACATGCTCATAGATGATATATGAATTCAATCAATCAAGAATATTAAAGGAAAACAATGTTTAGAATATTTCTCAATCATTCAAAACACAATAAATCCAATAATAATTCAAAATAAATAATAGAAAAGTAAAAGCAAACTCCCAAGTCGACTTCATTCGTTGATTCTTGACCCTTCCTCGCTTCTTTCTCGATCGTGCTCTTCGATTATCTTGTTGGCTTGTTCCAAATCATAGGGTGTAGGGTTGATGAGTGATGATGGATGGTGAAGAGAGGTTGGACGTCTCTGGATGGAGGCTGAAGAAGGCGTGAGGTTTGGATGGTGAATGGGTGTAGAGTGTTGGACGAATAGTGGAAGATTGGTGGAGGTTTTGACGTATGAGAAGGTGAAAGAAAAGATGGACGTGAGATGGAATTGAAGGAAAGGGGACGTGAGATGGAGGCTGTATGAGGCGTTTCCTAGGGTTAAAAGTCTGATTTTGGGTTGTAAAATTCGTCCATATGTATAGAGGAAGGATTATGGACTTCCCTTTTGCATACAAACTCTACAAGGAAGTTATTTTTCTGAAAACTCCTCGGACCGATCGATCCGGACAAAGTGGCCGATCGATCGAGCCTTCCAGTAAGAATTTCGTGGCTTTTTTAGCCCTTCTCGATCGATCGGAAATGCTTGCTCGATCGATCGAGCTTCACAGAAAGTTTTCTTCGCCTTTTTCAGCTTCTGGCGAGTTTTGTATTTTGCCCGTAACTTTCTCATACGAACTCCGAATTTGATGAATCAGCTGTCCACGCGAAGATAAGAGAAAGTTATACAACTTTTATATGACCACATTTCCAAAACTTGGCTCGAACATATAGTAATTTGAGGAGAAATGAGCAACATGTGTCTTGGATTCTGGTTTTTTCCTCTTTTCTTCAACTTTATTCATTCTTTCATCATTTTAGCTTGATTTCATCGCCTTTCCCTACATTTCAACATTGATTCCTGAAATAGAGAAATATATACCATAAACCATAAAATAATCCAAGAATCAACACGAAAACCATTACATATCATAGCATAAAACGCGTAATAATCAACCCTATCATTTATCAACTCGAAAGACTTATTATTGATCTTCTTAGAAGTTTGACAAGTGAACCATCAAATCCACTTATAAATGGTTAATAGTTATCTGGTAAAGATTAAGAACAAACTAAGTCAGAAGCAGGATTTTTGTTCCAAGACAAGCATGCTGGATTCCCTAAAGGCCGGCACACATTACAAAAGTATAATATAATTATTAGCTTCACTTCATTTTCCCTGACTCCAAGAGAAACTTTAACCAAATCTGCACATTAATTAATCACCTTGTCTTGAGGAGATACACCAGGATGAAAGCTATAGCAAGAAACAAGCAAATCCCACCAAATGGATGTAAATTTATTTGAAAATATGCTTAATAAATTTAAATTAAGCATGTAAAAATCGAAAATATGGAAAATGAAAAAAAAAAAAAAAAAAGACACCGAAACTGCCCGGAAAAACCCGGTTCATGAAAGAATGCATCCAAATGATGTGTTTTCATGGCATCTAATGATGTACTATATATAGAACAATTCCTTTGAGAATTGAACGCATTGTTTGATAGATTAAACACAACATCAAAGTCAAATTCCTGCAGATTACTCAGCTTAGACAAAGTTTCAAGGGTAGGTATAGTATTACTGGGTTCAGTAAGAAATTATTTGCAGACAAGGGTAAGCATCGGTATTAGACAAAGTTTCAAGGGTAAGTATCTGCAGACAAATTGAAATCTAAGTTGACATCTCCAACTTCGAACCCACATCCTTAACTCACGCCTCCGAGTTTTAACCCGAAGCCTTGGTCATAATGGTCAGCGGAGAATTTTCAATCGGAGGAGTACCTTGATTATGAGAATGAGCAACTAAAGCTGGATTCACCAACCTTTTTGGCGGAACAGGGACATGATATGCCGGGTACCCATGATTTAGATGATGGGTTGGATATTGGAGAGGACATGCAGCCTTGGGTGCCAGCCACATGACCCACCACATCGTCTAAGAAATATAATTCGAGGAGTCCGCAAAGCAAGCTATCGTAGTTCATATTTTTAGTTATGTTTTGGTTGATATTCCGATTTAAGTTGTTTTTACTTAACTTGTTGGCACGTTTAGTGCAACTTAAAATGGCATATATATATATATATACATATATATATATATATATATATACATATATATATATATATATATATATAATATTATAACAGGTTAAATTGTACTTTATTTAAATGCTTCACATATTATTAAAACTGTGCGTATACATTACTTTTTTGTGCTTGACTTTTTGTTTAGCAATTTTTTTTTAAAAATTGAACGATTATATTAAAATCGAGAATTTTAAAAATTATATTTCATAATATATTCAAACTTTAAAAGGCAAGAAACTGGGCAAATTTCCGCCTTGTTGATGTGACTATAAATAGACACATCTAGTATGCTTAATTCCCTACGATTTGGTATGTTTTGATGGATAATTTGATATGAATGCTACCTAATCGTATATTTGTGTAATTGTAGGTGGAATCGAAGAAATCAAGCTAATTAAGGCGAATAAAGATCAAGAAAAGTTTTGAAGATGATAAGGACTCAAGGTAGATCAAGAAAAATGCCAAAAATGTAATTTTGGGAGAAGCGATCGACCGCATGAATGAGGAGATCGATCACCTATAGACAGAAAGTTGAGCAACAAAATCTGCGGGTCAGTGTTCGATCGGCACAATGGAGCGATCGATCGCCAAAATTCCACTGGAGCCAAGCGATCAATCGCTATAAAGAGGCGATCGATCGCCCGAAGAATTTCGCTGAAAAAAATAAGCTACCTTATGGCGATCGATCGCCACCTTATGGCGATCGATCGCCAGCTGTGTTTTGGAAAGTTTGGAGAGTTGATTTCTTTCCTTCCTACATGGACTCTAACCTACTCCATCAGCCTCCCTACATATATCCCTCGAAATTCAGACCTTTAAACCATCTAGGTAGAGTAGGTAGAATAGTTTAGACTAGTTTTACAATTTTACTTTCAATTTTGTTGAAGAACGCTACGAAGAACGAAGCGAAGGCGGGATTGACGGCCTCGGCTGAGCGGAGATCGGATTAATCTTCTTTCTTTTCATTTATTTATCGTTTTTCGTAGATTATGTGTAGTTAGTTTTAATTCTTGGTTGAGGAAGAAGAACTTGGATTTATTTATCTTGGGGAGATTTTTGCACTTTAATTATCAATTCTATTGAGTATCAAGGGTCTTTCTGATTTTTATTGCCATGATTGTGTTGTTTGTTTATTGGATTGACAACCTAATAACTTGCATGTAATCTAACGCTAAATTAGATATCAAATACGGAAACATTTGATCCCTCTAATTTACAAAGCAACTAAGATTAATTAAATTCCGCTTGTGAGTTTGTTAAATTCTTAGGAAGAACACTTGACTAGATTAAACATTGACGCTTGGATTATGTTGTTTAGTTTCATCGATCTCACTAGTTCATATGCTATCATCGATTTAAATCTTAATCGCTTGTATTTTGATTGATTGTTTGATAATCGTTAAACTAGAACGCTTGGGCTACTTAACTAAACGTAAGGTGAGATATGACTTTTATTATTGGATTAAACGTCCAACGATGAATATTCATATGAAAATTGAGTCTTTTGTGAATCGATGAAATAGATGATAATTCCAAGGAAGAGTCGACCGATACCAAGAATCGCATTCATTAGTTTAATCTTTAGTTTTAATTTATTTAGTATAATTTACTCACAATCTCATTGTTTAATTTATTGTTTTGCTTTTGATTTTCATTAACACAAGAGTTCACACCTTCTCGTAGGATCGGTTCTTACTTTCACTACTACATTAGTATTATAAAAAATGGGGTTAATTTGGGCGTACACGATAAGCGCACACCACTTGTGATCGATAGCGCTCTAACTCCCGACAGATCAAACCTCGTTTCTTTTTATTTTTCAAAATCCGGGCACACATGATCGATCGTGCATCATGAACCAATCGATAGTGCTATGGTAAATTTTTCTTCCAATTTCTCTGCCCTGTCTGATCGATCGTGATGCTTTGGTCGATCATTTTCCATTTTTTTAGATTTTTGTCATTCCTTTGACGTGTTGGCTTGGTTGGGTCTTTTTAATCATTATTTAGCTCATTTCCTTTTTTTCTATGCACCTCGACCTTGATTCCGGAAACATACAAAATTAACAACAAAACACATGATATCTTTCGGGAATAATAGTAAAAGCTAAAGCTAACGAGAAAGCATAGAAATATAAGTGCAAAAAGACACTTATAAACTTCCCCAAACTTATCACTTGATCGTCATTGATTAAGCACTAAAATCAAAAGGTGTAGTTTGTTCTTTATACTTGAAACAAAATAGCTCATGATTGGCATTTACCTCAGAAATCTCATTTATACACATACAAAGTTGAACAAGACATTTTTCTCATAAATCAAGCAACACATCTCAAAATCGGAACGTGTGTGTGTGCTATCGTCATTCTCAAGTTCATGCACATCTTCAAGATCAAATCATGCTAATCAACTCAAAGTCAAGATTATCGTTGAGCACTCCATAGACTTATTTTCAAACAACTTACTCACTAAGTCCAAATGCATAAAAGTGGAGGAAATAAGATATAAATGATGAAAAAGGACCACACTGAGCAAACATGGGAAAGAAGGGACGAAATCACAAATTGTTGAATTTCAGTAGTAGCGATTGATCGGCATTTTCAGGCCAGAAGCATTTCGCCATCGATCGGGAATTGAAGGCGATCGATCGCCCGTGTGAAGATTTTGAAAAATAAAAGACCGAATAGTCTGGCGATCGATCGACCACTTGTCGCGATCGATCGTCAGACATCGAATTTTTCGGGATTTTGTTTCCATCTTGGTTATTTTGTGTCCAAAGGAGATGAAACTCCTCCAACATTATATATGGATGGTTTTGGACGTTTTTAAGACTCTTGGCTGATATTCTACCCTACAATATCAGCCACCAACACTCTCCATCACACCACCATCATGCATGCACACACACACCATTGAAGAAGAAGACACATCGGAAGAGACAGGACGACGGAGCAACGCAAGGAGTCAACGCCTATCGTTATTTCCGCATTTCTAACTTGTGTTTTATATTTTCATTAGATTTTGATTAGAATGTTGCAAAACAATTTAATGCATTATTATTTGATGACGCTTGTTGGCTAAGTTTGTTGTCAAGACTTAGGGGATCCTTTGTATGAACCCATAATTCAAATTTAAGGTTTTTGATTGTTTCTTATATATCCAAGTGCATAAATTATTGTGATTCATTCTTTTGAGGGTTTGGCAATCCTTGAATGATAATTTATTGTAATTGAGATTGAGAGATAATATTGCAGTACGATATAGTAATTTATGTCGTGGATTTCAGACTGAAGTCGAGAGATAAAGTCAAATACACGTGATATATATATATATATATATATATATATATATATATATATATATATATATATATATAGTAACTGAAGGCTAGTAGTTTCATAGATCAACATATGATATTGAATGTTCAATAAGGATATGAGAGTAGCTTATTGTAACGTTAGTATTTGTTATAGCTGGACCAAGGTATAACAAGTGCATTAGGAAAACTCGTCACCTTAGAACGTTTGAATTCAAATCTTAACTAATAGGCGAATTATGGGGGATTACAATTGTGAACCAAAGTCTTGATAATTTTCTCTACTGATTCTATTCTTATTCCCTACTGGTTGTTTGGGTTAAATATTGAGTTATTAGTCAATTTAAATAATCATAACTAATTATCTGGGTTCGACAACCTTTTTCTTAAATCCATTATACTAAAACTTGGCAATGTGCAATTGCGGTATACGATCGCTTGATAATTTTCTGTTTAAATAAATAGCGATCAAGTTTTTGGCGCCATTGCCGGGGACTAGTTTACATAATATCATACGAGATTAGCTGACTGTAGTTTAGACATTTGTTTTTTGTTATTTTCGATTTTTTTTCTTTCTTTTCTCTACACTTCAACTGTTTGTTTCTTGTGTGGATCTTGCAGGTTGTTATCTCTTGGTGCATGCTAAGGTGTAGCAAGCCTACACTTGAGCCTTTTGACCCCGAGATCGAACACACTTGTCAAAAGAGGCTAAGGCAAGCTGGTTAATAACGAGGAGGTTCCAGTAGCACCAGTTGCAAGGTCACTCATGGACTATGCCCATTCTTCATTCCATGGATCTCTGTCTAGTATCACAAGACCAACCATCCAGGCTAAAAATTTCGAGATCAAGCCTACTATCATACAGATGATCCAACATTCGGTCTAGTTTGGAGGAGCATCTACTGATGATCCGAATGCCCACATCTCCTACTTCTTGGAGATTTGTGATACCTTCAAGCGTAATGGCGTAACTGACGACGCCACCGGGTTACGTTTATTTCCATTCTCTTTACATTACGCAAAATCTTGGTTGCAATCATTGCCTACAGGTTCTATCACTACGTGGGATGGGATGGTGCAAGCTTTTATATCAAAATACTTCCCACCATCCAAGACGGGCAAGATGGGCAAATATATCACAACTTTTGTCAAAAATGACCCAGAGACACTGTACGAGGCTTGGGAACGCTTTAAGCAATTACTGTGGAGATGCTCACATCATGGCCTCCCTATATGGCTGCAGGTACAAACTTTTTATAACGGTTTATTTTCTCATAAATTGATGCAGCATCAGGAGGTACTGTGATGAGAAAGGCACCCGATGAGGCTTATACACTGTTGGAGGATATGGCTGCTAATAGCTGTCAATGGCAGTTCGAAAGGAACATGCCGAAGAAGCAAGCTGAAACGCATCAAGTGAGTGAAGTCACTGCTCTAGCTGCCTAGTGATATGTGTGATTTTTACACTTATTTTACTATGATTTTGTAGTGGCTTTTGTAGTGATTCTTGGAAAATATTACTCATTTTGGTATATATTTGTATGTTCTATGAATCTAGGGCCAAATGCATAAAAGTGGAGGAAATAAGCTATAATTGATGAAAAATTATCAAACTGAGCTAATACGTGGAAGAAATGACCAAATCTCGAGTTTGAAGTTGGCGATCGATCTTGAAGTTGACGCCGATAGATCGCAGATGAGAAAAAATGAAAAACAAAATTTCAGTGTTGGCGATCGTTCGCCATATCACGCCGATAGACCGCAGCCCATCCAGAAAATATTGGCGATCGATCGCCACTTCCACTGATCGAGCGCGAAGTTGCAACTTTTGAAAATAACAGGCACAATGTTTTGGCGATCGATCGCCACTTATTGCCGATTGATCGCCGAACCCGACATTTTCAAGATTTTGTTTCCTTCTTGGTTATTTTGTGTCCAAACTTTGCAAAACTCTCCACTACTATATATGGGATTAACTCGGACGAAAATATGGACTTTTGGTCAGATTTTAACCCTACAACAAAGCATCCACAACATCTCCATCACCCACCATCCTCTATACACCAAAATTTCATTGAAGAGAAGACACATCGAAAGAGACGGGACGACGGAGCAACGCAAAGAGTCAACGACTCTCGTTATTTCCGTATTTCTGAACTTAGTTTGTTTCTATTTGATTTCCTTATGTCTTTGATGTTGGAAAACATGATTTTGCATTTGATGTTGAATATGTTTCTAGGTTAAGTTTTGTTGTCAAGACTTAGGGGATCCCATGTTTCTTTGAGTTTATTTATTGTTGTTCATGCTTTCAGTGGATTATTCATCCTTGATTGATTATTTATTTTTATTGAATTGACCATAGGAGATAGCGATACGATATAGTAAATTAAACCATCGATTTCAGAATAAGAATCGAAAGATAAAGTCAAATACATGTCTGGTAGCAATAGATTACCAAAATCGAAGGCTATAAGTCTTCATAAATCGACATACAATATTGAGTGTTAAATAAGTGCATGATCATTGCATTGTTGCATCTTAGTATTAGACTTGTTATAACCAGACCATGGTATAACAAGTGCATTAGGAAAACTCGTTACCTTAGAACGTTTGAATTTAATTCTTAACTATAGGCAAATTGTTGGGGATTGCATGGGTGAACCGAAAGTCTTGATTCTCTACTGATTATATTTTATTTACTACTTGTTAGGTTGAATTTCATGTCATTAGTCAATTTAGTTAATTAATCATAACCAATCTCCGTGGGCTAAATATAGTTAAACTAGTTGAATTTGGCACTTATTTCCTAGCTTTCGTGGGTTCGACACTCGTACTTTTCTTAATTTATACTAAAACTTGACACCATGCACTTGCGGTATAATCGCGCTGCTTTGATATTTTATTGTATAAATCAATCGCGATCAAGTTTTTGGCGCCGTTGCCGGGGACTAATTTTAATAATATGAGACGAGATTAGTTGACTGTAGTTTAGTCATTTGTTTTTTTTTTTTGTTAATTTTGATTTTTTTTTTGTTTCTACTTTCCCTACTCTTTTACTGTTTTTGTCTTGTGTGAATCTTTGTAGGTTGCTATCTTTTGGTGCATGCTAAGGAGTAGAACGCACGTGTCAAAAGATGCTAAGGCAAACAAGAGCACTAATGGCTACTAACGAGGAGATTCAAGTACCACCAGTTGAAAGATCGCTCATGGACTATGCCCATCCTTCATTCCATGGATCACTGTCTAGCATCACGAGACCGACTATCCAGGCTAACAATTTCAAGATCAAGCCTGCTAACATACCGATGATCCAACATTCGGTCCAGTTAGGGGGAGCAGCTACTGATGATCCAAATGCCCACATCTCCAACTTCTTGGAGATTTGTGATACATTTAAGCATAATGGCGTTACTGACGAAGTCATCAGGTTACATTTGTTTCCATTTTCTTTACGTGATAAAGCTAACTCTTGGTTACAATCGTTGCCTGCAGGTTCTATTATATTATGTAGGACGGGATGGCACAATTTTTCTTGTCAAAATGCTTTCCACCATCCAAGATGGCCAATATGCTCAATGATATCACGACTTTTGCCCAATACGATTCAGAGACACTGTACGAGGCTTGGGAGCGCTTTAAGGATCTACTGCGGAGATGCCCACATCATGGCCTTCCTATCTGGCTGCAGGTACAAACATTTTATAACGGTTTATTTTCTGATAACCATTCTATGCTTGATGTAGCATCAGGAGGTACTTTGATGAGAAAGACGCCCGAGGAAGCTTATACACTGTTGGAGGATATGGCTGCAAATAGCTGTCAATGGCAGTACGAAATGAACATGCCAAAGAAGCAAGCCGGAGTGCATCAAGTGAGTGAAGTCACTGCCTTAGCTGCCCAGTTGGAAGCGCTGAACAAGAAGATTGATGGTTTGAACATGCATGCAATGCAAGTTCAAACTGTTACATAGGAGTATTGCCAAGGAGGACATCCGAGCACGGAATGCCAAGTATGTAACCCTTTCGTTACAACTAATGAAGTTGTTAACTTTGTAGGGAACCGAGCACCACCGAGCTATCCCTACCCAAATACGTACAATACAGGGCCGAGGAAATATTCCCAACCACCACCGGGTATACACCAAAGCCAAGCATGGAGGAGTTGTTAACCAAGTTCATGACATTGATCGAAACAAGGATGAACAATCATGAGGCGTCAATAAAGAATTTGGAAGTACAAGTGGGGCAGTTAGCAACCATCCTATCCGGGGGAGTACAAGGCTCATTACCTAGTGACACTGAAAGAATCCTAGGGAGCAAGTTCATGCCATCACATTGAGGAGCGGAAAGGAGGTCGTGGAGAAGAATGATGTACAAGTTGAATTAAAAGGCGAGGCGTACATCAAACAAGAAGAATATCAACCACGCGACAAAGGTAACTCTAGTAAGACCTTTACACCCATCACACCACCTGCTAAGGTAGATATCACACTCCCATTTCGCGCTGCATATAAAGAGCAAAGTTAGATGCTAAGTTAGCTAAAATCCTTGATTTGATTAAGAATCTCCATATAGATATGTCATTCATTGATGCAATCCGGCAAATGCCGAATTATGCAAAGTTTTTTAAGGAGATACTGTCAAAAAAGCGGAAATTAGGAGAGTATGAGATGATAAACTTAACTGAGGAGTGTTCCGCTATCATTCAAAATGATTCACCTCCAAAGTTAAAGAATTCAGAGAGTTTTATTATACCTTGCAAAATAAACTCCATATCTTTTAAGAAATCCTCATGTGATTTGGGTGCAAGTCTGAATTTAATGCCTTTATCTGTCTACAAGAAGGGGGGCTTAGGAGAGCTAAAACCGATCAATGTGTCACTGCAGATGGCGGACAAGTCCATCAAGTACCATCAAGGGTTAGTTGAGGATGTACCACTAAAAGTTGACAAATTCACCCTTCCGGTGGATTTCATTGTCATGGACATGAAGGAAGATGCTGACATGCCCTTGATCCTAGGAAGGCCATTCCTTGCAACTGGAAGAGCATTGATTATGTCCAAGAAAGGAAATTGATCATCTGTGTAGGGGAGGATCAAGTCGTCTTTGATATGTTCAAAACTTTGAACACTACACGCACTGAGCATCGATGTTTTAATATCAATATAATTGATGCATTATATGTTGATGCAATGTAGGTTAAGAGCAAGAAGAAAGTGGAGGTCGCATTGAATGGCCATCAAAGAGGAGGTAAATCTGTGAGGGTGATATGGTGCAAATGAATCGGAAAAAATGCGACTTTTTCCATGGAAGTCGGAGTCACCATGGGTTGGACCTTTCAAAGTTCTACCATGCGACACTATCAACTTAAGAGATGACCAAGGGGCACTGTTCACAGTGAAAGAGAAATGGTTACGACGTTACCACATGGCGGAAGGAAAATCGTCCCCCACCGGCCCTTGCGGCATTTGAGCTTACATGGTAAAAAGTCCAGCTTGTGACTATCAATCAAGAACTTTTTCTTATCCCTCTGCTTTGTTTTTGGTTTGTTCTGGTTTTTTTTTTATTTTTTTATTTTGGAAAGACTCCATGCGTGCTGTGATCTGTCCAACACTATACCCCATGAGCTGACGAGGAACCGAACGACGATCACTGACGGTCGTTGTCAATGGTAACTGCTTTGTCTTATTCTCATTATCATTACATTGAGGACAATGCATGAATTAAGTTTGGAGAGTGCATTACTATCGCATGCTTCTTCTTTGGACTTGTATCGTTCTTTGAGAACAAACAAATTTTTTTTTTAAATGAGTTCAATAGTGAGAAAAGAATAAATCATAGTAGTGGTCGTCATTCCATGATGATATTAATTTCACTATGCATGTCAACTTGAGTTTTGATGATTGTAAAACTTGTTTGTGAATATCTTGTTTTAGGTTAGCATGTCAAAGATGAGGAATATTTTGAGCACTTTTGAGTCATAATCTTGTGAATTGAATTTGGAGTAGTGAAAATCTTTGTGAACATGATGAATTGTTTTTGAGCATCTTAGAGTACCTTAGAACTTATTTGATTATGACACTGCAAGGTGAAATTTTATTGTCATGAACTCGATTAGGATATGATCTAGGCGATTTTTGGACCGTTTGAGCCTTTCAAGCTTACCATGAATACATCAACCCTTAGTGTCCATTTTGAGCCTAACTGAAAAATAATGGAGTATGTTTAACATGCTATGGCCCCCATTCGACAATTTTTTGGCAACTCATTATACCCACCCTTATGAGCCTAAATTGAAAAAAAAAACAAATTATTCTTACCTAAAGAGAGTATAATGAATCTCATTAGATGCACATGAATTGCTATATTTTGATGAGCTTATTGCTGAAAAAAACTGATGAATGAGAAAAGAAAAGATTAGAAAGAGCCTTGAGAAAAAGTATCTTAATAAGACCCAAAGTTGGTTATGGCTAAAAGAGAAAAAGAAGAGTAGCTCAAGTTATGCTAAAACTATGAACATTACATGCTTATACTCTCTTCTAACCTATCTTTTGTTTTTTCTTTGTAGCCAACACCTATGCCTAACATTACAAGCTTAAAAAGTCCTATTGATCCAAGTCCAGGGAGTGACTACATTAGTGGAGAAGTGTTTGAAAATAGGCCTATGGGATGCTCAACGATAATCTTACTTTTCGTTGACTAGCATGATTTGATCTACGAAATTTGCATGGAACTTGAAAATGACAATGGCACACACGCACGTTCTGACTGGAGACATGTTGCTCGATCTAGGAGAAAACACAACTTGTTGAACATTTTTTATTGACTCTTGTTTGTCTATAAGTGAGATGACAGAGTTACTTTATTGACTGCGAATTAGTTTATTTGAATTACCAATATTGATCTCTACACTGTGATTTTATTCTTGCTCGAGATGATCAAGTTTAAGTTTGGGGGAGTTGATAAGTGTGATTTTACACTTATTTTACTATGAATTTATAGTGGGTTTGGTAGTGATTCCTGGAAAATATTACGCGTTTTGGTATATATGGGATTAACTTGGACAAAAGAGGGACTTTTGATCAGATTTTAACCCTACAACAAAGCCTCCACACCCTCTCCATCTCCCACCATCCTCCATACACCAAATTTCCATTGAAGAGAAGACGCATCGGAAGAGACGGAATGATGAAGCAATGCAAGGAGTCAACGCCTCTCGTTATTTCCATAATTCTGAACTTAGTTTGTTTCTATTTGATTTCCTTATGCTTTTGATGTTGGAAAACATGATTTTGCATTTGATGTTGAATATGTTTCTAGGCTAAGTTTTGTTGTCAAGACTTAGGGGATCCCATGTTTTGAACCCACAATTTTAATTGAGTTTTGATTGATTCTTACAATTCTTTGAGTTTAATTTGTTGTTGTTCATGCTTTCATTGGATTAATCATCCTTGATTGATTATTTATTGTAATTGAATTGACCATAGGAGATTACGATACGATATAGTAAATTAAACCATGGATTTCAGAATAAGATCGAAAGATAATGTCAAATACATGTCTGGTAGCAACAGATTACCAAAATCGAAGGCTATAAGTCTTCATAAATCGACATACAACATTGAGTGTTAAATAAGTGCATGATCATTGCCTTGTTGCATCTAAGTATTAGACTTGTTATAACCATACCAAGGTATAACAAGTGCATTAGGAAAACTCGTTACCTTAGAACGTTTGAATTTAATTCTTAGCTATACGCGAAATGTGGGGGATTGCATGGGTGAACCGAAAGTCTTGATAATTATCTCTACTGATTATATTTTCTTTACTACTGTTAGGTTGAATTTCATGTCATTAGTCAATTTAGTTAAATAATCATAACCAATTTTGTAGGCTAAATATAGTTAAACTAGTTGAATTTGGTACTTATCTCCTAGTCTTCGTGGGTTCGACACTCGTACTTTTCTTAATTTATACTAAAACTTGACACCGTACACTTGCGGTATAATCATCGCTGCTTTGATATTTTATTGTTTAAATAAATCGTGATCACGTTTTTGGCGCCATTACCGGGGGCTAGTTTTAATAATATCATACGAGATTTAGTTGACTGTAGTTTAGTCTCTTTTTTTTCTTTTTGTTATTTTCGATTTTTCTTTTGTTTCGACTTTCCCTACTCTTCTACTGTTTTTGTTCTTGTGTGAATCTTTGTAGGTTACTATCTTTGGGTGCATGCTAAGGAGTTGCAAGCCTACACTTGAGCCTTTTGACCCCGAGATTGAACGCACGTGTCAAAAGAGGCTAAGGCAAGCAAGAGCACTAATGACTAATAACGACGAGATTCAAGTACCACCAGTTGCAAGATCACTCATGGACTATGCCCATCCTTCATTCCATGGATCACTATCTAGCATCACGAGACCGACTATCCAGGCTAACTATTTCGAGATCAAGCCTGCTATATGAGAATAGGGATGTTTTTCTAGTGATTCCTGGACAATATTACTCGTTTTGGTATATATTCGTATATTTCAGGAATCTATATAAATGATGAAAAAAGGACCAAACTGAGCAAACACGGAAAAGAATGGACGGAATCGCCAATGAATTTCAGTAGTAGCGATCGATCGGCATTTTTGGGCTATCGATCTCCTCGGGCCAGAAACATCTCACGATCCATCGGTAATTGAAGGCGATCGATCGCAGGTGTGAAAATTTTGAAAAATAAAAGGCAGAATAATCTGACGATCGATCGACCACTTGTCGCGATCGATCGCTAGACATCAAATTTTTTGGGATTTTGTTTCCATCTTGGTTATTTTGTTGCCAAAGGAGATGAAACTCCTCCAACATTATATATGGATGTTTGGACGTTTTTAAGACTCATGGCTGATATTCTACCCTACAATATCAGCCTTCAACACTCTCCATCACACCACCATCATCCATACACCACACACCATTGAAGAAGAAGACACATCGGAAGAGACCGAAAGACGGAGCAACACAAGGAGTCAACGCCTATCGTTACTTCCGTAATGCTAAATTTTGTTCTATATTTTCATTAGATTTTGATGTTTAGAATGTTTCAAAACAATTTGATGCATTATTATTTGATGATGATTGTTGGCTAAGTTTGTTGTCCAGACTTAGGGAATCCTTTGTATGAACCCATAATTCAAATTTAAGGTTTTTGATTGATTCTTATATATCTAAGTGCATAAATTATTATGATTCATGATTTTGAGGGTTTGGCAATCCTTGAATGTTAATTTATTGTAATTGAGATCGAGACAAAGGAACATGACTATTCTTCATTTTCACCACCTAGGAACTATCGAAAGCTTCATCCCATTTACTCCTAATATTCCTTCTTTTCTCCTTCATCTTTCCTTGCTGATTTCCCTTCAAACATCATCAAATATTACATGCAAACAAGGATTTCGAAGGACCAAGTGCTAGAAAATCGAAATTGAGCAAGAAGAGGCAAGTAAATGGAAGATGTGCAGCAAAACATCATAGTTCAGTGAGAATCAGCAAGCTTTGGTATCATCGAACATCTTCCCTTCCTTTCTCTCATGTCTTCCTCATCTTCTGCATGTTTTCTCTTGCTGTTCTTCTTTCAAACTTGGACCAAACAACTCCAACATGTACATGCAATTGGAATTTGGAAGAAAACAAGACACAAAAATCGAATTGAGCAAGAAGAAATACAAGAAACTGTAGTATTGAGCAAAACCGCATCGGTTCATCATCTTTCTTATGTGCTGGACATTTCCCACTGGTGTTAAGTCTTCAAATCTTCATGACTTGAAGGTAAATATGTATATTTTTAGTTTATGAGCATAGCTTGGTTGGATTATTGCATTTATATTGAAGTAGATGTTGAATTGTTGCTGAAATAATTGGAACTTGCTGTCAAAAATGTTAGCTGCATATTTCAGTATACTTGTGGTCTTGTATTTCTAATTTTAAGTATAGCTAAGCTTTGAATTGGAAGATGGTGCCCCTAATAAAAATTGTAGTAGTTTAACTTATCTTTAATTGGCCACCAAAAGCAGCTAATTTGGAGTTAAAATGAGAAGTTATGATGATTTTACTATACTGTGCTCAAATCGAGTCTGCATCTGAATGCATGTCACATGCAATGTGTTCATCGAATTTCTGGGAACAAGTGGCTACAAATTTGAAGTTTCACATCTATTTAAGAGTTGTAGTATTCGGTGTTAGCTTGCATTTGAAATTGACCTCATTCAATTTGGAGTTCTATGCAAAGCTCATAAATGATGTATTGTAGGCTTTTGAGTTATCTAAATTTCCTCACTGGAATCAGGTCATTTGAATCTGGTATGAATTATTTATGAAGTTTCTACGAAACGTGCTCAATCTGAAATTTAGAATTTCCCTTGTTCTGCATAAATAATGTTTAGACCAAATTTGACTTAGGTAAATGAACGAATTTGGGGAAATATCAAACATATTAAATGTCATATTTTGGGTTAGCTTTAAAGATAAATTGAGCCCATGTCATTTGATTAAGTTTTGAAAGAATTATGGGTTTATCATTGGATGCATGTTGCTGAAATTTAGAGTAGGATTGGAACATGATCTTTAGAATAATGATGTTGATAGTCTGGGTCTATTTGAATGATATTTTGTCATGTGACTATAGCCCGAGATCAATTTGAGGATTACAAAATTCTCATTGTTTTGTTTGACTCGGTGGAGGTACCTAGAAAACTGGTTATATCATGGTGTCTGACAAAGACATGTGATGTACCCGGGGAATGATTTACTTGTCATTATTTGATTCCTATGTGATTATATGACGTGTTGAATTGCAGTATATGTGATTATATGATATATTGAATTGCATGATATGAGATGATATATATTGAGCTGCATCATACGAGATGACATTATACATTGATGCATGGACATTGGACATATTGAAATATATTGAGTTGCATCACATGAGATTATGATATTGCATGATGCATTGACACGCATGGACATTGAGCAGGTCATGTTGATACTGTCGATTCTTTCGTTGATACCTATATTATTTCGTTGGTATCTATGACATGTGTCTGGGGATGATGGGCACGCCGAGGGCTCAGCGGAGAGAGTGAGCAGAGAGATGTCGTAGCGACGAGTGTGTCGACATCGCCTGGACACGATGGATGATGTACCGTCGATGACTCGACTGAGAGAGATGTCGTAGGGATGAGCTTGTCGACGCCCTGCTCGAGCTTGATGATTGATTTATGATCTTTCCATTTGACTTCTGAGATTTTGATATTAGAGATTTGATTATCCCTCATATGCATTTGCATTCATGCACGGCATTCATTGTGATTTTACATGTTTCTCGTACAAGGTTCTGACCCGCTTCACGGGGGGATGTCATGTCTTTGTTTTATGTGCATGGCAGTGGTACAGATAGACGTACTACAGATGCTCGAGAGGAAGTATCGATGAATACCAGAGCTCCTTGAGAGCAAGCTCAGGTTCATGTTTTACATTTTGGTGTCCGGGGTCTTAGTGAACATTTTTAAAATTATAGTTCTTTTCCAGGGGATGCCCCGAGTATTATGTATGTACCGTAGTTTAAACTTTACTTGTCATGTTGAATGATGAATGATGTATTATCTGTGAACTGAATATATAACTAGATATATTTTCAGTATTATATATGTATCATCGAAAAACAAAAAATTTTTAGGGCCATTTGACAAGAAATTTGAAATTAATCTTCAACTGTGTACGTAAATAATAATTGTGTGATAATTAAAAGCATGATTAGGATCAGTCTCTCACAAGGACACTATGGAATAATATCAAGGTAGGCTTGAAAGGCTCAAACGTTCCATAGATCGCCTATTCATATTGAAAGCAAGTTTGTAACTATAAAATTTCGCCTCAAAGTATTCTCAAATAGGTTCTAGGATAACACTAAGATTTTCAAGACAAATTATCGAGTTCACAACAATTATCATTATTCAACATGCAATCACAAGGTCATGACTCAATTTGCTCAATATATTTCTCATTTTTGACATGCTAACTCAACAAAGAATATTCATGTACAAGTCTAACAATCATCAATTCAATTCCAAAATTCAAGTGAATGTGATAGTGAGATCAAAATCATCATTGAATAACAACCACTACTATAATTCATTCTTTTCTCAAGTTTGAACTAATAAAAAAAATTTAGCTCAAATAATCGGACGATTCAAGTATCAATTTCAGCAAACAGTATGCATATTAAACAAGTAAAACATGCAAGTCACTCCCCCAAACTTAAATAAAACATTGTCCCTAATGTTTAAAAGACTCAAAAGGGAAACAGTAAATTCCCCTGATCAATATGCTTGCATGAGGACTAAGGGTGACTAGCTTTTGAAAGCTCCGATGCTGTATGAGTTTATCGCTTTATCGCTCCAACTATGTACCTCTCAAGAGAAGAATGAAGATAATAAAATAATCGACTCAAGAGAAAATATTTTTAAAACTAAAACTAAAACTCAAATAAATCAATTAAGAAAGGATATTGGCTTGGGTTGCCTCCCAAGAAGCGCTGACTTCTACTCATCCGCTTTACCATCAGAATCAACCATCAAAGAGCGGCTGCCGCCCATAGTAAGTATCATATGATACCACAAATGGGTCTTGATTCAGTATGCCCTCAAGCTTTGCTAGATGTCTACAGTGTAAGCTCGTCGCTCCAACAACATTCTTTATGAATTGATAGTCATGGGAGAAGATTCTTGGACTGGCTTCCTCTCGTGGAGGGTGTAGTGTGGTGAAGTTGGCATCGATGGGAGAAATTGATCCACATATGGCATAGAACATGTTGACATCGATGGTCTCAAGTCAATATTTCGAAAATCTCATCCTTCTCTAACATCACACTCGACTCATCTATCAGTGAGAACTCCTGGGATAACTCTTCCAAAATTGGCTTAATCACTTGAGGAGGCTCAAATTCCCTTAAATCTTCGTCATGAGTGAGATCACTTCCCCATACTTGGTTGGTGGAGGATTCATCTCATGCAATCGAACTTGATTCGTCACTCATTGATTTGTAGATCTCATCTCATCCTCATGGCAGCTTGTTGAAAGTGTTTCCATGAGGTTCTCTAATTGCTGCTCCAGGTGACGTATATAGTTGGTTTGGCTCTCCATAATGCTCTCGGAAGATGCAATGAATCTAAATAACTTATCCTCCAACTGAGCTATGTCTCCTTCATAACTATCTCTCTTCTCTTCGTGATGTTCAAAAGGTTGGTGTGTATAATATGGGTATTGAGGTTCCGGCGGGTATAGGTAACTCCAACTGTAGGACACCAACTCCTAATCTCATCATTACTGCATTTATCATTGTCATTAATGTATATATTTATAACATTAGGGAATTTCTCACTATATACCTCATAATTATGACATAACCTCTATAAAATTTTCACTGGAATTCCCCCAACATGAATACGATTCACATACGTGTTCGTGCCTAAGTGTGACATTGATAAGATTATTTACACCCACAATTTTAGGGCAAACTCGAACTTATCAAGATTTATTGGTGTTAAACATTCAAGTTCTTTAAACTTTAAGAGTTATAACTTAAAATCAAATTCAAAAGTTTAAGTCTTGCAAAATTTTGATTTAAGCGCACTTGCTTAAAAAATTCATAACTTGAGCAAATTCTCGAATTTGATTCACAATTTTCATTTTTAAGCATATACTACTTAGAAAACTCGAATTCAAGATTTAATGTCTCGTAAATATGAGTTTTAAGCGTAATGCTTAGAACATTCCAATAGAGTCAAAGAGAGAAAACAACAACATTCATAACAACTGTGGCATTTGATCCATCACTTGCATTTTAAGCGTATAAATCTTAGACAACTCAAATTCAAGATTTAATTCTTGCGAATTCGATTCTTAAGGGTAAAATGCTTAGAAAACTTAAATAGAATCAAACATTTTTGGTGTACTGCATCAATATTCGACCCACAATTCTTTATCGTAAAACTCATTTGCTTAATTGGTCTACATCCTCATTCCTGTAGTGTTTAAACACTTTTTATGGTTTTGTCTTAGCTTTGTAGCAAATAGCAATATTAATATTTTGTGCAACTATCGATAAAGTAACAAATTACTTTTCACCACCTCTAGTTTGCACAAACTTTGATTCACAAACATCAATGTGAATTACTTCTAGAGGTGTTGTACTTCATTCTACAAAATGAAACGACACATTCGTCATTTTTGCTTCAACACATACTTCACATTTATGTGTTGGATCAATCTCATATATTTAAGCAATAAAGTCAAATTCATCAATCATCACAGAGTGTTGTAATTTACATGTCCTTAACTAGCCTGCTAAATATTAGAACACTCTAGAAAAATAGATACAATTTTGCATAATATTGCCATCAATCATTCTGTGTACCATAATTTCATTCGTTTTGTTTTTAAGAATTCATTTCCTTATTTCGTTTCTTGCCAATATTGTTTATTTCTACAATATTTGTCTTTCAGTCATTTCTTTGACTTCGGACTTTCAATTTTCTTTTTCAATCCCCAGTCGACAATCTCCCCGTTATTGCTTGATTTAGCAATATTTGTCTTTTCAGTCATTTTATTCATATTGATTTCCGACTTTCGATTATTCTATTCAATTTCTTAGTCGGACAATCAAATCATTGAGTCCCTTTTTCTTTCCTCTTGTTTTTTAGATTCCTTTTGAATTCTTTCCATAATGGAGGAAGATTCCCAGTTACGACAGGAGTTGGAAGGACTCATTTAAACTCATCCCTTCAGCATGAATTTTGTAACACTCTTACACATAACACATACACATGATGTATATAGTATAATATCTAATGACAACGGAACTTGAAATTTTATATCATCCAATCAAGACATTTACAATACTATAATTTACAAGGTATATATACATATATATGCCACAAAAATAACCAAGGTTGTATCCCTCACAACCCAACCAAAAACATATACAATATATGCAAATAATGACTTGAGGGAGAAGGACTAGAGGTCAGCCGGCCGACCTTGGATCCATACTTCAAAAACTTGTAGAAAACATAATTAACTTTAATCTACAGCAACTGAAAAATGATTTACATTTTGAGTTGCATTCTCAATGAGCATATTCGAATAACATGTTAATTAACTTCACGTAAGCACATGATTGATAACAAATTCACACATACAGTTTATATCAGTCACATAACATATAAATGCATGTGTCTAGTCATTTTCTTTTACTGTTATGGGCCAACTAATACTAAGAACGAATCGTGATGATGAATATGGCCATGACAATATGTACTGTATATCCCATGCATTCAATGAACTCGTGACCCGTATTCTGTAATTCTGTAACACATGGTTCAAGGTTATTAGTGGCCATAACAGAATACATTAATCTCTTATGACGCATAATCCAGAATCATGTAAAAATCATCATAACATCACCAATATAGTAATAAATCAAGTCCGCAAAATCATTTAAAATCAATATTTCACATTGAAAGCACATAAATTATCTAATCATAAAAACACATGAAGAACCAAGTTCAAGCATTCATTTAAAACACATATCATACACCCACATAAAGTTAAATACCAAATTATAAGATTATACTCACAAGTTTTCGCCCATATTTCGATAGTTTGTTACTTTGTCTTATCTGAGCCTTTATCGCGATTTTGACCTATAAACGTAATAAAAATTGCATAACCATTTAGGATCCTTCAAATTTAATACCATATGCTTCATATTAATTACAGTATATACATGTTAAGCATGAAATATTCATACCGGAGGATCCTAAATGGTTATGCAATAGTAATTCCAATATCCATTATTTCTCAAATTTACAATTACAATTTTCTCAATTTAAATTTTTTAAAACTAGCTAAGTTCTTGTTTAGCGTCCAATACAAAAACAAGCAATCAAGAATAAATCATAGTATGGAAATTTCTTATGTATGTTAGGTAATTAACTTAATTCTTTTATTGAATAAACGCCAACTAATTAGATATTGATGTTCTTTTTGTTTGAAGTTCACTTGTCCATCTTGAAATCCTTCAATTGAATATTTAATATAATCTCCTAATTAATTTGGTGTTAATATTACAACATGATAAGGAATAAAATAAGAACTTTATACTTACTGTCACAATGAGTTTGCATAATAATTTGACACATCGAGACTTATACGTGTATTCCCAAATTTTTACAATCTTTAACTAACATATAAAACCATATGTAAAAGTAGGATCATAAACTCACTGATTTGGTCTCCCAAAATCCATTCCCTTCACCGCATATAAGATCATATTTTATTACACTGGTTATTTTATTTGTGTTTCTTAAATATCATGTATATCCTATTTTATAGTTTATGAATATTTAACCCCACCAAACCAGCTCATATATGATGGTAAATATTCCAAACAAGTGCACGGCTCAAGTTTTACTATAGTAGATTTAAAGAAAAGGTTATCGAACCCACAGGGACTAGAAAATATTTACCAAACTCAACTAGTCTAACTATATTTAGCCTACGATAATTGGTTATGATTATTAAACTAAATTGACTAATAACTCAATATTCAACCCAAACAAGTAAAGAATACGAATAAGATCAGTGTAGACAATTATCAAGACTTCAGTTCACCGATGTAATCCTCATAATTAGCCTATTAGTTAATATGCAGACTCAAACGTTCTAAGGTGACGAATTTGCCTAATGTCCTTGTTATACTTTGGTCCACTTATAACAAATGTAATACCAACGTTACAATAAGCTACTCATGTATCTTTATTGAACAATCAATATTGAATGTAGCTTTGTGAAAACTACTAGCCTTCGATTTTGAAAACCAATTGCTATCACATGTGTATTTGACTTTTATCTCTCGATCTCAGTCTGAAATCCACGGCATAAATTACTATATCATATTGCAATATCATATGCTCACTTCAATCGCAAAAAAATATCATTAAAGGTGACCAATCCTTCAAAAGCATGAATCACAATAAATTATGCCCAAAGACATGTAAGAATCAATCAAAAACCTTAAACTAAATATTAGTTCAAAACATGGGATCCCCTAAGTCTTAACAACAAACTTAGCCAACAATTGTCATCAAATAATAATGCATAAAATTATTTTGCGACATTCTAAACATCAAAATCTGATAAAAATATAGAACAAAAGTTAGAAATACGAAAGTAACGATAGGAGTTGACTTTTTGCGTTGCTCCGTCGTCCCGTCTCTCCCGATGCGTCTTCTTCTTCATGGTTAATGTGGTATGAAGGTTGGGTGATGAAGATTGATGGAGGCTGTGTTTTTAGGTTAGAATATGAGCCAAAAGTCTAGAAATTCGTGTGTATCCTTCTTTATATAGTGGATGAGGTATATGGAAGAGTCCATCTTGAACCAAACTAAAAAAGGAAGTTTATTTTCTGAAAACTCCGCTGGGGGATCGATCGAGCAGGTCAGCTCAATCGATCGAGCTCTCTTCCTTTTCGTTCCTGAATTTTTCTGCCACTCTCGATCAATCGAGCTCTGCTCGTCGATCGATCGATCGAGCTGCGTTCAGTTTTGTTGTCCAAATCACCTGCCACACTCGATCGATCGAGGCTGTAAATTTTCATCTTCATCATTTGTTGCCTCGATTTGGTCACTTTTTATCATTTAGTTCATTTCCTCCACTTTCATGCACTTTTAGTGGATGTCACATTAGAAGATTTACGTAAAACCTTTATATATATATAACCTTTATATATATATTTAGTATTAGTATTAGTATATTCAATATATATTACGAACGAAATATTTTTCATGATAAATCAAAGTATTTGAATCCTTAGATTTGATTTCTAATTTTATGAAATTCTTTATTGGATGGAAATAAATGCAATGTAGATTTTAAATACATTAATTTAAAATAAAGAATCTTTAGTTGCAAAATATGCATTTTTAAATTTAAAATAAATATTATTATAATTATGTAATCATGTCATATACAAGATATCAAGACTTGAATGAAAAATATCCAATAAATATATAGATTACTTATTCAATAGATATCATTAAATGATTGAATAATATTTTAAATTTCAATTGATTTTATACAAAATATGTAATAGTTTAAAAAAGTCACCAAAAGTTACGATATATATATAGTTGACTAAAAACATAATAATTGAAAACAATAAATCATGTACCATAATATAAAATGCTAGAATATTTATATCAAATAAACATAACACATTATTATCAAATAAAATTATACATGGAAATGAGATGCTGAAGTCGTGATATTTCATCATCGACCCCAAATGCATTGGGGCAGTTAGACCTGTCCGCAACTCCGAATTTCCCAACTATCTAATACAAATATTTGTCTCACAAAAATACATCTCCGGAAAGAAAATGGGTATTGATGCGCAGATAAGGATCCAATCAAAATACACAAAATTTATATGTGCTAAAATTTGAGTTTCATAGTGAAGTTTTTATTCATAGTTCGGACACAAAAACTGGAACTAAATCACGACAGTCCCCTTAACCAAGTCCTCATTCAAACCAATTCTCGTTGTTTCTCACAACAACTACACTCCATTCTTCAGTTGAAATATTGCGAGTTTCAATATTCTCAAGTTCTAAATTATCATCTTGGCGTACACAGGTTTTGACGTAAACTCATACATACTCGGTTTTAGGGTTTTCCTAGAAGAAAAAAATTTATACGACCTCTATGATGTCAGCCCGGACTGATTTCTGAAAGTCAAAAGTCATAACGATGTAAATGGAACACGCCCAAAGACATGTAAGAATCAATCAAAAACCTTAAACTAAATATGGGTTCAAAACATGGAATCCCCTAAGTCTTAACAACAAACGTAGCCAACAATTGTCATCAAATAACAATGCATAAAATTATTTTGCGACATTCTAAACATCAAAATCTGATAAAAATATAGAACAAAAGTTAGAAATACGAAAGTAACGATAGGAGTTGACTTTTTGCGTTGCTCCGTCGTCCCGTCTCTCCCGATGCGTCTTCTTCTTCATGGTTAATGTGGTATGAAGGTTGGGTGATGAAGATTGATGGAGGCTGTGTTTTTAGGTTTGAATATGAGCCAAAAGTCCAGAAATTCGTGTGTATCCTTCTTTATATAGTGGATGAGGTATATGGAAGAGTCCATCTTGAACCAAACTCAAAAAGGAAGTTTATTTTCTGAAAACTCCGCTGGGGGATCGATCGAGCAGGTCAGCTCAATCGATCGAGCTCTCTTCCTTTTCGTTCTTGAATTTTTCTGCCACTCTCGATCAATCGAGCTCTGATCGTCGATCGATCGAGCTGCGTTCAGTTTTGTTTTCCAAATCACCTGCCACACTCGATCGATCGAACATGCTACTTGATCGATCGAGGCTGTAAATTTTCATCTTCATCATTCGTTGCCTCGATTTGGTCATTTTTTATCATTTTAGTTCATTTCCTCCACTTTCATGCACTTTTAACTAGATTCCTGAAATATACAAATATATACCAAAACGCGTAATATTGTTCATAATCTCGTAGCAAATTAAATGTAAAAATCACACTTATTAAATGTCAGGCACTCGAGCGCCACAGTGTGGCGCTTGAAGCATTCGATCTTTCCTCCATTTTTCTTAATTTCTATTCATTAAGGATTGTTTAATCTTAATTCATTAAGTTATGATTTTACCCTATTTAATTTCAATTCACCAAGCCTTAAAAATCCCAAATATATATATATATATATATATATATATAATCTTAATATCCAAATTAATTAGCAACGAAGCCTTATATAATGAAGAGATGGGTAATGTTAGATCCCATATCAAAAACAATTTAGCAAGTGATTGTAAAAACTGAACCCAAAATTAAGGCCAAGAATAATCATAGTTTTTCAAGTAGGTATGCAATAGTTTTAACCCACGGTATTAAACAAAGTCTAACCTAAAATAATTTATTTAAATATCTCAGATAAGCCTCTCAAAATATTGTTTTAGTGGATGTCCCATTATTTACGTAAAACCTTTATATATATATAACCTTTATATATATATAAAGTATCAGTATTAGTATATTATGAGCAAAATATTTTTCATGATAAATCAAAGTATTTGAATCCTTAGATTTGATTTCTAAATTTATGAAATTCTTTATTGGATGGAAATAAATGCAAGGTAGATTTTAAATAGATTAATTTAAAATAAAGAATCTTTAGTTGCAAAATATGCATTTTTAAATTTAAAATAAATATTATTATAATTATGTAATCATGTCATATACAAGATATCAAGACTTGAATGAAAAATATCCAATAAATATATAGATTACTTATTCAATAGATATCATTAAATGATTGAATAATATTTTAAATTTCAATTGATTTTATACAAAATATGTAATAGTTTAAAAAAGTCACCAAAAGTTACGATATATATATAGTTGACTAAAAACATAATAATTGAAAACAATAAATCATGTACCATAATATAAAATGCTAGAATATTTATATCAAATAAACATAACACATTATTATCAAATAAAATTATACATGGAAATGAGATGCTGAAGTCATGATATTTCATCATCGACCCCAAATGCATTGGGGCAGTTAGACCTGTCCGCAACTCCGAATTTCCCAACTATCTAATACAAATATTTGTCTCACAAAAATACTTCTCCGGAAAGAAAATGGGTATTGATGCGCAGATAAGGATCCAATCAAACTACACAAAACTTATATGTGCTAAAAATTGAGTTTCAAATGCCAACCATTTATTTCAACGTAACCGATTTAAAAATCAGTACAAATGTGTTGACCCTGTGGCAATCTTGAAATATTCTAATTGGGAAAACAACAATGATAAATAGAATAATACCGAAAAAAATCATACTAAGTAAAAAGATGAACTCAAATAACTTAACATTTGATAAAACGGTTAACCCTTTCGAAAAAGGTCCTGCACATGCTTGGGCTGAACATTATCGTCTCCCTCATCCACTCTGGTGCAGCTCTTTCAAATGTCCCTAGCGACAGCACACGGTATAGGAAATTTGCTTCTCCGTGCGTATCACGTACCCATGTCAAAGTGAAAGAATAACCTACAAGGATAAAGTTCTACTGAGTTGGATAAAAGAATCAGATTTTGTCATGTAAATTTACCTAACAGAGCAAAACAAAAAGAGCTCAAGAATCTTAGTATCTAGTCCAGCATAGTTGAAGATTACCACTTGATTGGTGCAGCGCCTGTATACATGGTTTATCACTTTGACTACCAGGGGAGAATTTCATGCCAAGTACCAACTCAAGGAGACATTGAAACAGGCAGTAAACAGCATTATTGTCTGTTGCATCACCACCTAACATCAAAACAGTTGGTAAATCTCAAGCTTGGCGGGTAATGTAGAGATAAAGAATGCGTTTGCCTTTTGGAACGTACCTGTACTGTTGAACTTTATTTGACAGCAAGCAGGCTGGATCATAACATCTCAATAGTTAGGCTAAAGTAGAACGTCACACTTCAACTAAACTGTATGCGATGTATATACCTGCTGGATGCTCAAAGGAGCATAATCTGTTGGACGCCCATTCTCCTCATCAGCATGAGCGTTAGCTGTGCTTTCAATTATATGCACAAGTTTACGTTTTTTTGCTCCTTCAGCTGAAGAATCTTGAAGTGAAGTTCGCTCCTCACTTTCAATTTCCTCATGCACAGCATAGCTTGAGCATTCTTGTAGTTCAAGTTTCGGAATCTTTGAAATTTCTTCTGAGAGTTCCTTATCTATAATATCGTGGAACACTAATTAGTTAGGAATTGAGATGAGGCAAGTGTATCGAGGAACATTCTGAAATTAAACAAGAAACAATAAAATGATAGGGGTATATAAAGATTTTTTTAAGCTACCATAAAGACTCAAAGAGTGTTCTAACACAAGCGTGATAACAAAAGACTATTCTACCCTAGTGAAAAGCGTGACTATATAAAGCGTATTCTAGCCAAGTAACAAGTGTGACATTGAAAGATGATTCAACTTTGTGAATCAAGATTGGTTGTGATAATGATAAACCATGGATTTATTCCCCATTGTTTTTGGAATATCCAAGCATAGTCAGATTACTCAGATTAGATAAAGTTTCCAGGGTAAGTATCGATTACACAAATTCAGTCAGCAATTAAATGAAAATCCTTAAAATCTACACAGCTGCTCCAACTCTATGATACAATGATCGCGAGGAAAGAAGGGAGAAAGATCATGGTCACAAGTCACAGCTATTGCTTTCGTGAATCAAAAGACACTGGTGATGAATCCTTACTTTTCTTATTTTCTGTCATCAAAAGCTTTAGGCACTGAATATGTTGTTCTTCGCTAGACGACCTGCAGACAAATGTACACAAATTAAATAGATCTGGTAATACTTAAAGATTACCAAGTGATAATGAATAAATGCATGCCTTTTAGCAGCCAGTTCACTTTTCAAGTCATCTACTTGTGCACGTAACTTGTCACGTTCACTTCTCAAGTTTCTAATCAGTTCATCCGTAGCTGCATTTAACAGAAGTACTGAACATATGAGATAAATTCTCACTCCTGAGTAAATATTAAGATTATATACTAATTTAAAATATTGAAGGATGTATGTACTGTTTTTAAACTATGAAATGGCCAACAAGAAGCTAAACAGAAAAGGCAGCAAAAGCTTTAAAACAGGAGGAAACAACAGACGATGTTATACCAGCTACATAAGTCTTGAAATTTAGGTCTTGCTCACGATTTATCTTGTCAAATGTGGAATCTCTCTCTTTCTGCCAAATAAGAAAGAACATCGCTCAAATATAATAATAATAAAACTCCATAAGATCGCATAGATAGAATGTTACATTATTGTACTATAATTACAATTATTATAATGATGTTGAATTGAAATAGAGTAAATGAGAAACAAAATTAGGACAGCAGCTGGTTCAGCATTGAAGCTCGACAATGGTGAGAGCTTTTTCCGGTAGAGCTAACATTCTAGTGAAAGATCAGCATAGAGGCAAGGAATCATTACTGGAGTTGTAACTCTCAAGCAGAACTCCATAACTAATTTCCTCAACCAACTGAGCCGAAACTCCGAAGGAATGGTACACAACATAGAATACTCCGATGGAAGAGATTTAACTCCGATTCAGCAAAGACAAATGACCAGGTTGTTATCGAAACCCTATTTGGAAGAGACAAAGTTCTGATTTTTATTTGTAAAAATGGAATAGATACTTTCGAGCCGCCTAATACAAATTCACCATCTTACACGTGCTTTGAAAATCAATGACCATCCATTTCAATGGCATGCTTAAAAGTTAAAACAAATAACAATCGAGGACAAAGTATTGGGCTTGATTTGTTCCTCAGATTTTCAGTCACACAAGTCTAACCTCATCATCCATTGAATAGCCTCCCTTATCAAACAACCCGGATTTTAAGAGATGAGGAATAGAGAAGACAAATGCTATTTAACTATTTATAATAATAAAATCATAACAAACAATACGAAAGTTAGGCCACGGTTGTAGCTCAAAATCTTTTCAAAATTTAAATAATTGAAGGTTCATTTCATCTTAATCTTTTTTTTTATCTATTTAACTCTTTAGATTTGATTATTTTATCCAATAGTTATTATCAAGGAATCCGTAATATTCTGAGTATAATTTTTTTAAAAAAATTATAAATTTAATCACTTCATAATATATTAAATCGGATTATATATTTGCCTATAACTACTATACACGTTATATGGTAAAGCACACGCATGCATATCAAATGGGTCGATGAACGTGGTGATTTAGAATCCCTTAGAGTACGCCGCCCATGACGGCTACTTCTCAAACTTTAGTAAATTTGAGTCGCACTTCTGAATTACCATATAAAAAACACCTGCAAAACTGATTTTTCTTTTTTTAAGGAATCCCATTACTATTTTGTTATATAGTTTAAAGTAAAATAAGTAGCAATCAATTACGACGGTGGATTGAGGAGATTAGTTCTAAAGTAACGAACTCATTTTTTTAGCAGGTAAAGAACTCATTTTAATATCATTATATACTAATAAACATTAAATATGCACAAATTATAATGGAAAATCTAAAAAGTGGTCTAATGGTAGTCCTTCTTATATTATACAATTTAATATATGAACTTAATAAAATTACATTTATCTTTATATCTTCTTGTGTCTCTCACTATTTTAAAAACAATGAAATAATATATGATTTTCTTTTTATTTACATAAAATATAAGATGCATTACGAATCTCTAATTTAAATATTTGACTAGGGGAAAATGATAAATTAAAATTTCAATAAATTAAGGAGGTACTATTTTTTTCAGGAAACTCTAATATAATTTTATTGTGACATTAACTATATAAATTAGTAATGTACTGAAATTCAAAAAAATAGTAAATATCCGGAATGAAGGAATTTAAGGTATTGATGTTATCCCATCAATATATAACTACTAGATTCTACTACCAGAAATAATCTATAGACCTATAAAAGTGGGGAGCAAATCCTGAAAAATTAATATATTTAATAATATTTAAATATTAATAATTAGAACAAACATATCAAAAAAAACTAAAGTTTCACAAACAAATCCAATGATTCCAAGGAAGTATAAAAATGTTTAATTGGCTTGCTAATTTTTTTTTTCTATCCCTACAAACACAAAATATGTTGGAATTAATATAAAACATTTGAGATTATCGCAAAGATACCAATAAAATTATTATCAATTTTAGATTTTGAAATTTTTTTTTTGAGATTTTTTTTGGTATATTCGCGATAATCTCAATTGTTTTATTATCAATTCCAACATTTGTTGTGTACGTAGGGATAGATTCTTTTTAAAAAAAATAAAATTAGCAAGTCATTTAAACATTTTTATACTTTCTTGGAATCATTGGATTTGTTTGTGAAACTTTAGATTATTTTTTATATGTTTGTGCTAATTATTAAAATTTAAATATTATTAAATATGTTTCTTAATTTTTCAGGATTTACTCCCCACTTTTATGGGTGTATAGATTATTTTTTGGTAGTAGAAACTAGTATAGTTATATATTGATGGGATACATCAATACCTTAAATTTCGTCATTCCCAGATATTTACTATTTTTTTGAGTTTCAGTACATTACTAATTTATATAGTTAATGTTACAATAAAATTATATTAGAGTTTCCTGAAAAAAAATAGTACCTTTTTAATTTATTGAAATTTAAATTTATGCTTTTTCCCCTAGTTAAATTTAATTCATCAAATATTTAAATTGGAGATTCGTAATTCATCTTATATTTCATGTATATAAAAAGAAAACCATATCTTACTTCATTGTTTTTGAAATAGTGATAGACACAAGAAGATATAAAGATAAAGATTTGAGATCTTTGTTTTAACACCCAGATTATTTAAATTTCAAATTTTTTCTTAAGGGCATAATCCCTTTTTTAACACCTGAGTTATTTGGCTTTTCAATTCATGATCCAAGATTCCGAATCACGGTAAAAACGCAACTCCTTTATTTTTACATTATTTTGTTAAATGTTTTTAATTTTTATAATTTTTTTTAGTTTGTGTAATGTCAATGCAAGGTTAAGATCTGTGCAATTTTATTGGGATAAATAAGATTTTAGTCATCATTCTTTACAACTTAATTATTTTTGGTCCTTGTACATTCAACACAACACTTTTGATCCCTAAACTTTAAAAACTTTTAACACATTTAGTCCTTACCATTAACTTTAAGGTAAAAGTTAACGACAATGACTAAATATTTTTGAAATCTTGAGGACCAAAAATATTGAATTGAATTCTTATTTTTAATACACGTAGAAATAAAAATATTTTATTTTTAAAATAAAGATATTTTATTTTTAAAAAAAAATATTTTATATTAAAAAAAAATTAATGATTATAATTAATTGAATTAAATATATTAAAATGTACTATATTATTTAAATTTTTTAAAATTGTTATTTTACTATAATTAAAAATAATAATGATTCTTCAGTTTAGTGGGAAGAAAAAGAATCTCTAAATCTTTCTCTTCAGCTTGAAAGCTTCAAGAATGAAATACCGAGGCGCAGAGGGAGTATCTGATTTCAAACACCAAGCAAAATAAAATATCACATATGCTAAATTTAGAAAGAAAACAAAAATAAAAGATAAAGACAATCTCAAATACAAGTACGAAAACACATTGATTTTATAAAAAAATATAAACATACACAATATTAGTTATAGATAAAAAAAGATATTATATACACTACGACGATTATATATTTGTGAGATTAATTGATTGGATGCCAATTTTTTGTGGGGATGGCAACGGGGCGGGTTTGGGATGGGTTTGGCCAATCCCAGGACCAGCCCCTCTATACATAAAACCAGGACCCGCCCCGGTTCTAGTTTTTTTTATTTTTGATATTTTTTAAAAGTTAAATTTAGCTAGAAATCAGTTTTGAGACATAAAAGTTGAGTTTTCTGATTAAATTTTATGTTTTCTCTAGTAAATATTTATAATAAGCATTGTAAAACTATCTTTAAGCTACTAAATATTTATTAAAGAACTTATTTTAATATCATTATATATTAATAAACATTAAAATATGCACAAATTATAATGGAAAATCTAAAAAGTGGTCAAATGGTATTCCTTCTTATATTATACAATTTGATATAAGAACTTAATAAAATTCCATTTAGCTTTATATATTCTTGTGTCTGTCACTATTTTAAAAACAATGAAATCATATATGGTTTTCTTTTTATATACATGAAATATAGATGCATTACGAATCTCTAATTTAAATATTTGGTGAATTAAATTTAACTAGGGGAAAAATGATAAATTAAAATTTCAATAAATTAAGGAGGTACTACTTTTTTCAGGAAACTCTAATATAATTTTATTGTTATATTAACTATATAAATTAGTAATGTACTGAAACTCAAAAAAATAGTAAATATCCAGAATGAAGGAATTTAAGGTATTGATGTTACCTCATCAATATATAACTACTAGTTTCTACTACCAAAAATTAATCTATATACCTATAAAAGTGGGGAGCATATCCTGAAAAATTAAGAAACATATCTAATAATATTTAAATATTAATAATTAGCACAAACATATCAAAAATAAAAAATAAAGTGTCACAAACAAATCCAATGATTCCAAGGAAGTATAAAAATGTTTAAATGGCTTGCTAATTTTTTTAAAAAAAATCTATCCCTACAAACACAAAAAATGTTGGAATAATATAAAACATTTGAGATTATCGCAAAGATACCAAAAAATTTAAAATGGTTAATTTTTACAAATAATCGATGTTTTGACAGATTTTTTGTTTTATTTTTCATTTAATACATTATACATATTTGTTATACATTATAGTAAAAGAGTGTATTCTTCGAGTAATTTAAATTTTTTTGTATATTTCACGATAATCTCAAATGTCGTATTATCAATTCAAACATTTTTTGTGTATGTAGGGATAGATTTTTTTAAAAAAAATAAAATTAGCAAGCCATTTAAAAAATTTTATACTTCCTTGGAATCATTGGATTTGTTTGTGAAACGTTAGATTTTTTTGACATGTTTGTGCTAATTATTAATATTTAAATATTATTAAATATGTTTCTTAATTTTTCAGGATTTACTCCCCACTTTTATAGGAGTATAGATTATTTTTTGCTAGTAGAAACTAGTAGTTATATATTGATGGGATACATCAATACCTTAAATTCAGTCATACCAAAATATTTACTATTTTTTTGAGTTTCAGTACATTACTAATTTATATAGTTAATGTTACAATAAAATTATATTAGAGTTTCCTGAAAAAAAGTAAGTGCCTTGTTAATTTATTGAAATTTTAGTTTATCCTTTTTCCGCTAGTTAAATTTAATTCATTAAATATTTAAATTAGAGATTCGTAATTCATCTTATATTTCGTGTATATAAAACGAAAAACCATATATTATTTGATTTTTTTTAAAATAGTGGCAAACACAGAAGATATAAAGATAAAGATTTGAGATCTTTGTTCTAAAGCCCAGATTTTAAATTTCAATTTTTTTGTAAGGGCATAATCCCTTTCAACACAAGAGTTATTTGGCGGTAGAAACGCAACTTGTTAGGATCGGTCCGGAGTGTTTAGAGGGGGGGTGAATGAACACTCCTTATAAAATTTATCCCTTGTGAATTCTTTCGGATTAGTGAAAGAAATCTGTTACTTAATCAACTCTTTGAACAGAACAGACCACTAAAAAGGTAAGTGCGGAAACGGTCTGCTCTTGTAAAAGTAAGAACGGCTCGATGGCTAAGTGCAGAAGGATAAAACACAGGATATGTTTCTGGAAGTTCGAAGGTGGTATAATCCTTCTACGTCTCCCCTTCTTCCAATTAAGGAAGGTTTATACTAGAAGACTTTGATTTATACAATCCTGTTGTACAAACCCGATTCAGGCAGGATTTACCTCACTACCAGTCTGAAACTCCTAGTCACTCAACCTGCTCAGACACACTCTGTCTGACAGTTACAATAAGTTGCTCACTTCTATTTTTCAATACACAATGCGCACAGTGATCCTACAATGATCAAATGTTACAAAGTAATCGCGCTTAAATAAATAACTTCAGCTCGAAAGCTTCTGAACTTTGTAAGCGTGTGCAGTTGCTTTCTTGTGTGTTTTTCAATTGATCAGCGTGAGTTGGAATCAAGAGTCTGTGTCTTCCTTTTGTTGCATCCTTTTATAGTTGAGGGTAGCAACGGCATTGTTTCCCTTTATGTGCGACTTTGACTCTTTTTAAACTCTGAGAAAGCTACAGTCTTCTTCTTCCGGACACTTGCCGTTCTGGTGTATGCTTTCGGCGACTGTCAGGTAAGCTCTTCTTTGTCTTCTTACCTTTAATGGCAATCTTCGACTTTTGATCCTTTGTAGCATTAATTACAGCATTAAATGCTACAATAAATGACCGTTAATGGTTCGGACTGAGAAGCCATCCTTTATGTATCTTTGACTGCTTTGATCAGATAAAGGTTGAGATCGATCTGAAGTATCGATCTAGTCAGTCTGGAATCCATTGATCCGGTCTGATATGTGATATTCTTTATCAGCTTGCTCTGTTTTGCGCGATCGATCTGGTATGCCTGATTTCCATCGATCCGGTCTGAAATGTTTTGTCATCTTGCTCTGTTTTGTCCGATCGATCTGGTCAAACTGGTTTCTATCGATCCGGTCTGAAATGTTTTGTCATCTTTAAAATCTCATCGATAAGGTCCGGAACTAACAAATTCCCCCTTTTTGATGATGACAAAACCTAGCTTCTAAGTCTTTTTAACCAGTCTTGATAAGAGCTCTGAAGCGAATGCTTTCGGATCGATTACTTCTTTGTTCAAAATAAATGAACTTCATTAAGTTGGATCGATTAAATCTTTATTATTAAGCCTTATGATGAGGTTCAAAATAAATGAACACAGACTTAATCAAACGAGGATTTTATTGATCACCAAGAAAATCCTAAAAATACACAGTCTGAAAATATTATTTTCTAGAAGGCGGCCTGAAGTCTGTCTTCTTTTCCCCCTTTTTGTCAGCAGCAATCTCTTGAAGAAAGTCGACAACTTGTGCTAACTGCGCGCTGATAGCGTCAAGACGAACGTCTTGAGCGCGGAGGGAATTGGCAACAGATGCTCTGACTTCAGTGGCTAGCTCGATCTGCTCTTTTCTCAGGCTGTTCTTGTAAGAGGCCTGTTGAGAAAACAGATCGTTTATGCCGCGCTGAAGGCTTCCGACACTGGCAGTCATCTTCTCTTTGAAAGAAGCAAAGTCCAAGGCTGTGGCCCTCTGACCTTGATGAACTTCTAGAATGCGTTGAGTCAAGGACAGACAGGTATCAGAGAAGTGCTGGATAGTCCGTGCCAGGGATGGAGGTGCATCAGATAGCTTGCTAGGAGAGTGATCTGATGATGACATGGCATGGTCATCTTCTTCAGCAATCGGCACGATGGAAGAAATGGCAGCTTGATGACTTTCGGATCGGATCAGAGTGACCAGATCCGAAGAAAAATCTTGAATGAAGGCCAAATCTTCATCTGATGGTCCCGGAGGAGAGTGGGGACTGGGAGGTTCCTCAACTTGGAGAGCTGCAACCACTGTAGATACCACAAAATCCGGATCGATGAAGTCTGGTGCTTCAGTTGTTGCACATGCTGCAGCTGGACTGGGTTGTGCACGGGAGGCTGATGACTTCAATGGAATAGATGGTGTCGGAGAGTCCAACAGAACATTCATTGGTTCATCATCTGTTGCAGACGGAGCATTAGGCAGTGGCTGCTCCGCTGTCTGGTCTGGTACGTGCTCTGCAGGCTGATCCTCTGTCTGTTTTGCTGCATCAGAGGGAATAGACTCGATAAATGGTTCTGCCAGAGTCTTGCTTGCAGAAGGATGATCCGGGCTTGTGGCTGGAGTGGAGGTACCTAGCTTCTGTCGTTGAAAACGGACAGCTAAGGATAGAGCATGAACATCCATCTCGAGTTGAGCAATCACAGCCCCATCATCTCTGGCAGTTGGAGCAAGCGGATCGAAGTTCTTCTTTTTGGCAACTAGAAGCAGATTGGCCAGTCTGAATCTGTGTTTTGCCGTAAATAAATCTCTGCGCTGCACGGCAAGTCGAACATCATCAGTCTCAGTTCCTTTCAGAGCTTCCTCTTCCATCATCTTCAATCTGTGCAATTTACCGTAGAACAGCTCAATGTGGTTGATAGTCCGGTACTGGACATATTCATCAAACACCACAATGAGGTCCTTTAGCTTCTCATCAACATCCTCCATAGCGATGTCGATGGCAGTCTGCGCTGCAGATTTGGGTTTAGTAGAGAGGGGTTCGGTGAGAATGGCTTTTCCCTTGCCGGTGGAGGAAGGGGACTTAATCCCTGATTGGGTATAGTCTCCCAATTCAGTGATAACTATTCCTTTGACCACGGGATTGGCAGACGGAATTCTAAGGGTGACTTTGGGTGCAGGGGTTGAAGCTTGTGAAAGCTGGGTGGAAGGTTGAGGGGCAGGGGTTGCCTTAGAGGGTGGCAGTATGGGTGGAGGTAGAGATTTGGTTGGTTTGGTGATCTGGGTTCGGGGCTTTTTGGGAAGTGGCTTGGTTGGTGATGAGTGAGCAGAATGGGTTGCTTCCGAGTCAGTCTGAATGGTCAGCTTCCGCTTGACCCGAGGTTTGCGCACAGCAACTGGTTCCTCGTCCTGCTCAACCTTGACTGCAGCCAGAGTAGCAGGAGTAGGCGGAGCACTCTTGGACTTCAGCAGTGCAAGCCCTTTGGAGTTAAGGATCTTAAAGGGACGGAGAGCAGACGGCTTGCTCAGCTCGAGGCCTAAGGACTCCAAGAGCTTGCTGAGAGGAACAGCAAAACATACGGCGTGCTTGGATGCAATCACCGTTTCCAGCAGTACTCCAAACAAAATCATGGACCAGTTTATCTTCTGGCCGGATACAATAGCCGCCATAGCCCTGAACTTTTCGGCGGTTACAGCATCGAAGCTTCCTGCTTTACCCAAAAGTGGCTTGCTTACCACTTCGCACAGCACCTGGAAATGGAAGAGCATTTCCTTCTTCTTAAAGGAGGGTTGCAATCGGTGGCCAGAAATAGAAATCTTCCCCTGAAGATCTAAGAGTGACGCTTGAGGAGTCTGTCCGAACTCTGTCAGTCCGGAACTGGGGAGGCCAAAGGTCTTGGCCATCGTCATTGGCGAGATCTCGAAAGATTTGCCCTGGACAGTAGTAGAAATGGATGTCTTCCGGGAGACGGGGTTGGCGAACAGCTCGCGGATTTCTGATTCATAAACAACTGTTCCGCATTCCAAGAAGTTCCTTAAACCAGATGATTCCAGGGCTCTAAAAATGGACACCATCGCAGTATCTTCTGCCCTGTAAATGTCATCAAACTCAACGGAGAGTGAGTTATGAGTGATGGTAGCCATTTGAAAGGAGTTTAAAGAAAATGCGAAGAGTAAGAGAGTGAGAGAGTGAGAGAGTAGAAAGCGGTAAATTGTAAAAAGTGAACAAGTATGAAATGTTCAGCCCGCTAAATAGGAGAGAGAAGACACGTGTCTTTATCTCCAAGACTGAGAATGAAATAATTCAAAATAAACGGTCAGGATAAAGAAAGATAAGGCGGTTAAAGTACAACTAGTTAAAATTGTCAATCAGTCCGAGCTGTTGTTATTGTCCAGACAGATCATAGGATAAAATCAGACTGACAAGGATCGGTCTGAAAGTTCGGAGATCTGTGTCTTTCTGAACATTGTATTATCGATCTGTGGTGACAAAAAAAATCTTCAAGTGTGAAAAGAATAAAGACATCTAAACTAATTAAGATAAGTCAATTAAACCAAGAATTTGACGGAAATAATTAAACTTAGCCTCAGGAAGCGGTTTAGTGAAGATGTCTGCTGCTTGCTGCTCTGTTGAAATGTGCTCGATCCGAATTTCCTTTTTGCCAACATGATCTCGAATAAAATGATGTCGTATATCAATATGCTTTGTTCGAGAGTGCAGAACTGGATTATACGTTATAGCAATTGCACCTGTGTTGTCGCAAAATATCGGAGAGTCAACAGCTTGGATGCCATAGTCTTTGAGCTGGTGTTGAATCCAGAGCATTTGAGCACAACAGCTTCCAGCGGCTAGGTATTCTGCTTCAGCTGTGGATGTGGCAATCGATGTCTGCTTCTTACTGAACCAAGAGATCAATCTTTCACCTAGGAATTGACATGTTCCACTGGTGCTTTTACGATCGATCTTACACCCAGCGTAGTCTGCGTCTGAATACCCGATCAAGCTGAAGTTTGAATCTTTGGAGTACCAAAGGCCAACGTTCTGAGATCCTTTTAAATATTTCAGAATACGCTTGGCAGCAATAAAATGTGAGCTTTGGTTCTGACTGAAATCTGGCGCACATACAGACTGAAAACATAATATCGGGCCGGCTCGCTGTAAGATACAATAGCGATCCGATTAGTCCTCTATACATGGTTACGTCAACTGCCGTTCCCCCTTCATCTTTGTCTAACTTGATTGTTGGACTCATTGGAGTTGATGCAGTTGAGCATGTTTCCATTCCAAATCTCTTGAGGAGCTCTTTGGTATACTTGGTCTGATTGATGAAAATGACATTGTTGAGCTGTTTTACTTGCAGACCCAGAAAGAATGACAATTCTCCCATCATGCTCATCTCGAACTGTCCCTGCATTAACTTAGAAAATTTCTCGCACAATTTGGGGTTAGTTGACCCAAAGATTATGTCATCAACATAAATCTGAACTAATAGGGTATGTTCCCCCTTAATGAATTTAAATAGAGTTTTATCTACTGAGCCGATCTGGAAATCATGGTTCAGCAGAAATTGAGATAGAGTGTCATACCAGGCTCTTGGAGCTTGTTTCAGACCATACACTGCTTTATTCAGTAGATATACATGATTGGGATACAAATGGTTCTGAAATCCAGGTGGTTGCTCAATGTAGACTTCTTCCTGAAGCTTTCCATTAAGAAAGGCGCTCTTGACGTCCATCTGATATACTTTGAAGTCTTTAAAGGCAGCATAAGCAAGAAAGATTCGGATAGCTTCAAGTCTGGCGACTGGTGCAAATGATTCATCGAAGTCGATTCCTTCTTCTTGTTTGAATCCCTGTGCCACCAGTCTGGCTTTGTTTCTAACCACAGTTCCATCTGCGTCTAGCTTATTTCTGAAGACCCATCTGGTTCCAATAACAGGCAGATCGCTTGGTCTGGGGGTTAGACTCCAAACTTGATTTTGTTCGAATTGAATAAGCTCTTCTTGCATTGCTTTAATCCAATTGAAGTCAGTCAGAGCTTCATCGATCTTCTTGGGTTCCAGAGTAGAGATGAAGGCAGCATGAGTGAACTCATCCATCATCTGTCCTCTGGTTCTGATCGGTGCAGAAGGACTACCAATCACTAGATTAGGTGGATGCCTCTTAGTCCATCGATAGCTTGACTCTGGATTGTCTGGTCCGGTCGGATGAACAGTAACAGTATGATCAGCATCTGCTTTAATATTTGAGTCAGGAGCATTCGGATCAGCTCGATCTGAAGTTTCTTCAAAGCTTTGATCCGGTCTGTCTGGTAATTCTGGTTCTGGTGGATTGTCTCTTGACCTGTTAGCTACAATCTCATCATCACTGTTAGCTTCGAGATGGATATTTTCCATCTGATTTTGAATTGATTCTTTGTTGCCTTCAACACATAAAGTTTCATCAAAGACTACATGAACAGATTCTTCTACAGTTAAAGTTCGATTATTAAAAACTCGATAAGCCTTGCTAATTGATGAATATCCTAAGAATATACCATTATCTGACTTAGCTTCAAATGCTGTAAGATGACTCTTACCATTGTTGTGAACGAAGCATTTACAGCCAAATACATGAAAGTGAGAAACAGATGGTCTGTTACCAGTCCATATTTCATATGGAGTGAGATTCAGCTTCTTGTTAATCATAGATCGGTTTTGAGTGTAGCAAGCAGTATTTACAGCTTCTGCCCAGAACTTTTGAGAGATTCCAGAATCAGCAAGCATTGTTCTTGCTGCTTCCTTGAGCGTTCTGTTTCTTCGTTCTGCAACTCCATTCTGTTGAGGAGTTCGAGCAGCTGAAAACTCATGCTTGATTCCATGATCTTCTAGAAAGGATTCAAGATTCTGATTTGAAAACTCAGTCCCTTTGTCACTTCGAATCCTGTCTATGCTGGATGATTTCTCGTTCTGAGTGCGTTTCAGCAGCTTGATCAACTTCGGACCGGTCTGATCTTTACTGCTTAAGAATATAGTCCATGTAAAGCGTGAGTAATCATCAATAACAACAAGAGTATACCGCATTCCCCCTAAACTTGTTATTGGTATAAGACCAAACAAGTCCATATGCAGTAATTCTAAACAGCGGGAGGAGGATTTGGCATTCTTGTTTTTGAAGGATGATCTGATCTGTTTGCCCATTTGGCAAGCTTCGCAGATCTTATCCTTAGCAAAATCGATCTTGGGCAGACCGATAACTAAATCATGTTTACACAGGCTAGCAATGGTCTTAAAGTTGATATGATTCAAGCGCTTATGCCACAGCCAATGTTTATTATCATTGTTAGCGATGAAGCAAGTAGGATTATCAGGTTGAGCATGATTCCAGTTAATCTTATAAGTGTTTCCATTCCTGATTCCTACGAGCATGGTTATACCGTCTGATGATTTAACAGTGCAAGTGTGTTTATGAAATTCTACAGCATAACCATTATCACAAAGTTGACTTATGCTAATCAGATTATAGCACAGATTTTCAACTAACAGCACATCATTGATAATAATGTTACCATGGACAATCTTACCCTTGCCCACGGTCTTACCCTTTGAGTTATCCCCGAAAATGATTTTGGGTCCAATACATTCTGTTACTTCAGACAGCAGCTCGATGTTTCCAGTCATGTGACGGGAACACCCACTGTCCAAATACCAGTCTGATGCGAGTTTCTTCGGTACCTGTCATCAAATATAATTATTGTTGGTACCCAATCCTATTTGGGTCCAGAACGGATTAGCCCTTTGGGAACCCACACCTGTATCAGCTTCAATGGCTTGTGTGTGTAGGGTGTGCTGTGTGCTGGTCTGTTTCGATGCTGTGTGTGATAATGTGTGCGCTGTGAAAACCTTTGATTCTCATAAGGTAGTCTATATCTTCGTTGAATCGGTTTTGAGTTATAGTAATTGTATTGTCTTCCTTGCCTTCGATCTTGCTCCTTTGGATTTGGTCTGATAGACGCAAATCTTGCTGGTGCCTTTTCTTTGGCTTGGTCAACATAACCAATTCCTTTTCTCAGATTTTGATTCTCGTAAGAGACTCCTGTTTGAATCTTAGGTGCTTCAGTTTCATATACTGTGCTGGATTTAACAAATGTCATTTGTTTGACTTGATTCTTTACCAGCAACAGCTCAGATTCATCTTTGGTGCATTCTTTGGTGTTAAAGCCTATGCCGGTGAAATCACCGACGTTTCTTTGAACCTCTTGTAATTCTTCCAAGGATGTTCTGGATTTTGTCCATGTTTTGAATATATGTGAGAGCTTAGCATTTTGTGTGCTAATTCTCTTATTTTCTTCATGGAGCTGATCATAAGAGATTTTCAGCTTATTCAGCTCGATCTGGAGATTTTTGCACTCACCCTGCTCAGAGCAGCTTGGTTTGTTGTGCTCATCCATTTGAGTACTGATTTTGGCTTTATTCTTCTCAAATGATTCAGCTAAGATCCTATAATCATTAGCCATGTCTTGCAGTGCGGACATGAGCTCTTCTCGTGTAAATTCATTTGAGTCAAGATCATATACCTCGTCTGTCTGACTCATTTCTTCGTCTGCCATAAGACATTGAATATCTTCTTCGCTTTCGCTGGAAGAATATTCAGAGCTTTCCGAGTCTGAGTCTGTCTGAGCCCATTTGCTGTTTACTTCTTCAGCTACTAGGACTTTTTGGGATTTTCCATAATTCTTGCGGTCTTTGTAGTGCTTCTTCTTTCTATCATCACGATCCTTCTCTTTCCGTTCTTCTTTCTTCGGCCTGGTGCAATCTGCAATGAAGTGTCCGGTCTTACCACAATTGTAGCAAGCCTGATCGTTAACAGTATCATCTTTTCTTGATTTATAATGATGAGAGGGTTTGAGGTTCCTCTTATTTTTAGACATAAATTTACCGAATTTCTTGATAAATAATGACATAGCATCGTTACTCATCTGTTCAGCAGATCGGTCTGATGTTGAAGCGATCTGGTCTGGAGTGGCTGCCAGGGCCTTGTTTGGTTGAGAGATGAATGGCTCTGCTTCACCTCTGCTTATCAGTTCAAACTCATAGGCCTTAAGATCTGCAAACAGATCATGAAGTTCAACCTTGTTAAGGTCTTTTGATTCCCTCATGGCGATGGTCTTTACATCCCATTCCTTTGGCAGAGCTCTCATTACTTTCAGAGCGATCTCTCTGTTAGAATATTCCTTCCCCAGACCATTCAGTTCATTTATGATGCCGGTGACTCTTTCATCAAACTCATTTAGAGTTTCTCCACTTTTCATCTTTATGCTCTCAAATCTTTGAAGAGCAACAGTTAACTTGTTTTCTTTGGTCTGGTCGTTGCCTTCACATAGCTGTGCTATCTTCTCCCAAATTTCTTTGGCAGTAGAGCACATTTTGATTTTGCTGAACATGTTCTTGTCCAAAGTCTTGAACAAGATGTCTTTGGCCACATTATCGAGATATGCTTTCTTTCTTTCCTCATTCGTCCAGAGGGATCTGTCTTTTTCAACCATTTGTGGTTCTCCATCAGAGATGGCTACTGCTGTATTGATTTTTAAAATCTTCATTAGTCCATCAGTGATGACGAACCACATATCGTCATCCTGAGCTGCCAGATGAGCTTGCATTCTGATTCTCCAATCATCATAGTCTTCTTTTGAGAACATGGGGATTTTGTTGATTGATGACATCAGCTTAGTCTTTGTGCTGATTAAGATAACCTGGCTCTGATACCACTTGTTAGGATCGGTCCGGAGTGTTTAGAGGGGGGGGGGGGGGGGGGTGAATGAACACTCCTTATAAAATTTATCCCTTGTGAATTCTTTCGGAGTAGTGAAAGAAATCTGTTACTTAATCAACTCTTTGAACAGAACAGACCACTAAAAAGGTAAGTGCGGAAACGGTCTGCTCTTGTAAAAGTAAGAACGGCTCGATGGCTAAGTGCAGAAGGATAAAACACAGGATATGTTTCTGGAAGTTCGAAGGTGGTGTAATCCTTATACGTCTCCCCTTCTTCCAATTAAGGAAGGTTTATACTAGAAGACTTTGATTTATACAATCCTGTTGTACAAACCCGATTCAGGCAGGATTTACCTCACTACCAGTCTGAAACTCCTAGTCACTCAACCTGCTCAGACACACTCTGTCTGACAGTTACAATAAGTTGCTCACTTCTATTTTTCAATACACAATGCGCATAGTGATCCTACAATGATCAAATGTTACAAAGTAATCGCGCTTAAATAAATAACTTCAGCTCGAAAGCTTCTGAACTTTGTAAGCGTGTGCAGTTGCTTTCTTGTGTGTTTTTCAATTGATCAGCGTGAGTTGGAATCAAGAGTCTGTGTCTTCCTTTTGTTGCATCCTTTTATAGTTGAGGGTAGCAACGGCATTGTTTCCCTTTATGTGCGACTTTGACTCTTTTTAAACTCTGAGAAAGCTACAGTCTTCTTCTTCCGGACACTTGCCGTTATGGTGTATGCTTTCGGCGACTGTCAGGTAAGCTCTTCTTTGTCTTCTTACCTTTAATGGTAATCTTCGACTTTGATCCTTTGTAGCATTAATTACAGCATTAAATGCTACAATAAATGACCGTTAATGGTTCGGACTGAGAAGCCATCCTCTATGTATCTTTGACTGCTTTGATCTGATAAAGGTTGAGATCGATCTGAAGTATCGATCTAGTCAGTCTGGAATCCATTGATCCGGTCTGATATGTGATATTCTTTATCAGCTTGCTCTGTTTTGCGCGATCGATCTGGTATGCCTGATTTCCATCGATCCGGTCTGAAATGTTTTGTCATCTTGCTCTGTTTTGTCCGATCGATCTGGTCAAACTGATTTCTATCGATCCGGTCTGAAATGTTTTGTCATCTTTAAAATCTCATCGATAAGGTCCGGAACTAACACAACTCCTTTATTTTTACATTATTTTGTTAAATGTTTTTAATTTTTATAATATTTTTTTTTAAATTTGCCTAGGAATGTCAATGCAAGGATAAGATCTGTGCAAATGTATCCATTATTACTTTTATAACTGTTGTTAAAATTGTTTTGTACCTTATTGGTCTTCAACTCCACAAAAATCTCATTGGTGTCGTGATTTGTAGTGGGAAGAAAAATTTGTTGATGACAATATTCAACTTTGAGTCGAGCTAGTGTTGTACAACGACTATTTGCTTGAGATTGTAGCACTACAAATCACAAGTCTCACAACCACAAATATTACAAACTCTTTTATTCAAGAACAAGATATGAATATGATGCAAAATTATCTTACTTTTGCATTCTCTCACAATATATTGTGTTTAATTCTTGTACAAAGTATGTTAAAATGAGAGCAGATATGTTGTATTTATACTTGTCTAATAAACACCACAAAAGGACACTATTTGGAAGTGTTCTTTTGAAAAGTCACACCAAACGTGAATGGACGCACCCTTCCACAAAAAAACCGTCATCCAGGCAGAACCGAGGGCGCTCGAGCTCCTCCCTTGGGGCGCTTGAACGCCCCGTCTATTGCCTTGAAATTCCAGGCAGTACAGGGGAAATCCAGGTAGCTGTTTCATGCCCTATTTTCTCTCGTTTTGTCCTTATCGAGTATTCGACTTTTTCTCGTATCCAACTTATTTAATTTCTATTCATTAAGTCTTGCTTAATTTTAATTCATTAAAACGCGATTTTACCTTCCTTAATTTCAATTAATTAAGCATCAAAAAATTTCCAACAATCCCCACATGAGTAAATTAATGCATGTATGCTCATGATATCGAAAAAGAGTTCGCACAAGCTATTAGCTCTGAACCTTCCTTAGCAGAATATGAACATGATGTCTTAAACTTCTTGGCGGTTCGTTTTGTAATGCCCGCAGACCGTATTATCGTAAATCATATTTAACCTCTCAATAAATATGTGATTATCATGTTAATCATATGGTTGAGAAGGAACATGAGAAACATTCTATTATAATGAAGTTCAAAATTGTACATGAATTTATGTTTGAGCGATATATGTTACGGTATCTACTATAAGTAATTGTAGCCTAGACTGAATGAGATAAGATCAATTCCATTGGAAAGCCAACTTATATGACTACAACTTTTGTGTTTTGAGTTTGACCGAATCAACTGAGAATGAAGGTCAAATTATCTCACAAAGTATTTTATGAATATTAATTTTCGTGCGCTGATAAGATTTGCTAGATTGGTCATAACTTCCTTGTCCGTTATCCAAATCAAGTGAGTCCAAAGCAAGATGAAAGGTAAGACATAAATTTACAACTTTTATTTAGATAACATTTGCTAATTTGGCTATTAAGATATCCAAATTTACAAGATTGTATAATTGCATTTTCGTAATTTTTGATATTTTTTGGTGATTTTTTAATTTCATAAATAGAATTCAGATATATGCATGCATTTACACCTTTTTCGTAGGTGTAAATGGCAGAGTGTGCACAAAAGGGAAAAAGAAGAAGGGCTTCGGGGTTTCGTCTATTTTCAGACTTCGAGATATCTTCGAAACTTAAACAAATTGCATATATATCCTCACACTGCTACCTTCCTTTTGATGTAGTTTTTCTTAAATATTCCTTGCGTTTATGTTATGGCTTATTTTGATATAATGCCCAAAAATTATGAAATTAATATAAGTTGTAGATTAGACAATAGTGAGCATGATTCCGACAATAGTTTCGAGATTATGTTTTGATTTATATGATTTATTTTAGTTTCTAAAAATATTTAAATATTAAAATTGATATGAAATCAATTACTCTGAATGAAATATTGGTTAAGACGAGTTATTGATAATCGTAATAACAGTAGAATTAGTTAAGATTTGACAAAAATAGGTGAAACTAATTTATGAATGCCAAATATGCTAATATGATTAAAAATGAATAAATGGTAATTGTTGACATATATTTGAATATATAGATAATGTTCAGCATTAAAGTGTGTCGATGGGTTAACAACATCAAGTTTGGATCAGAAGAATTAGGTATGTTGTGATCGAGTATCATACGACAGATATCTGTATTATTTGATATCTGATTTGATGAATTTTGTAAATTACGTGAGATTACATGGCTACGTGATTTTATTTAAATTATGTGACATTCATAGCATGCATGATTGACATATCGTTGTATGAAAATAAATGTTTTGTTAACACACATCATTTTTATACATACATCGATGCATGACATACACGTTGAGCTACGATCCTTTGATACCCTGTTATTTTGGGTTCGATCAATCATAAGGGTTGTACACGGTGATATGACTGTCATTAAGTGGCCTGAAATGCATAGGGATTTGTGGCCCTTATGATTGCTATGATTTGTCGATATGTGGATTGGTGACGTATTCCCGACATCATCCTCTTGATTATCCCTATTCGTTGAGACTGTGATGGGTGGCGTCTTATTGACGTTTTCTGTATGACATGATGCTAGGGTTGGATATAATGAGTTTCGTTGATGCTCCGTATTGATATCCCATTGCTTGATAGATTGGGATGTGATGAGCTTCACTGATTATCCATATTGATATCCCTTTACCTGACAGGCTCGAGCTATTGAGACATTTATTGGCTCTGAGATACCCAGCAGATAGTAAACGATACCGACATGACATGACATGCATTACATTTCATTGCATATATCATTTTATAAATACATGTTGTATTTCTTTTGATCGTTTCATATTGGGTCCCCAAGGAGGGGCTGTTGTATTTCTTGTGGACAATAACAAGTAGTACAGATGACCAGGACCCCAGAGAGGGCATGTTCGGTGAGAGCCACACTCGGATATGTATATTTAGTTTATTTCAGCTTAGTATGGATATGTGTTTAATCATTTGATTTGGATGCTAGTTTATGTTGATAGATATGAAACTTATTGTGTGTGTGTGTGTGTCTATATATATATATATATATATGTGTGTGTGTGTGTGTGTGTGTGTGTCTATATTTTCAATATATGTCTATTAGTATTGGTGGTATGTTCCTCGTACTATGAGATCGTGCCGAAAATTTTAGGGCCACATTAAATAAATGATAACCAAATCTTTCGCTGTTTATGCTATAATTATCATTGTGTGATCATTAATCACTTTAGGATTGGCCTCTCACACGTGTAAACACGGACAATAGTCTCTACACAATAACTTCTCTACATTTGCTTTGGTTTTTCGGTTGTGCCTGTTTTGGCCATGGAACACATCTTGGTTTCATCGAGGATGCCCATCCTCACACTTACATAGGTGACCTCCTATTACGAGTATCATACCATACTCCACTTTTTCAAGTGTAGGGATCATTAAAAGTATCAAACTTAAACTAACTACTTTGATAAATCATGAGCACGATTCATCCTAGAATGAGTTGGGAAAATTTCCCGAGTGCTAACTCAAATTTTCATAATTTCGTTGTCACATTGAACCAAGATCTTGATATCTCCAGTCAACAAGATTGAGTTAGCACTATGAAAATTTATTTTGTAGCCACATTCCTCTTGATAATCAACCCACTTGATCTCTATTCAATGCTTTTGTCAGTGGATCTGCCAAGTTATCCTTTGATTTCACGATCAAATGTCTCACGGTATTATGTATTCGGCAAATATATCAAGGCATATTGTGATATCCGAAAATTATTGTGTTAATTCCGGAGTGATTATTATCCTTAATGGATTTTATGAGATAATTACGGTGTTGAGACTCCAGAGGATTTAATTCCGATATCTGGGTTGTTGGATCCAAGGACTGAGACTTGGAATTGTGGTGGTAGTGGGATTTGGAGTCTGGGGAGCTTTGGATTGAGATTTGTGATGTAGTTAGTGAGTGGGAGATAATTATTGAACACGTATGATTTTTAATGAGTTATGGTGCGAGTATTTGAGACTCGGGTTTTTGGAGGCTTGGTACTATATATACCAAGTGTACTCGGTGTTCAACCATTTTCCACTTCACACTCTCTCTCATCCTCACCGCTTCCTCTCTCTCCCATTTCTCCCCATTTCCCCTCTTTCTCTCTTGATGGAGAAAATCGAGCAATGTTCGACTTTGGGGTGAAATCTCTCGAAGATAATTGGGTAATGTTCTTCCCCTCGCTTTTATCTTTGTTTTAATAGTAATTTTGTATAGTTTTGTTATGTGTGGTGATGGTTTTGGGTTTTGGGAATTTTTGGTAGAACTGTTAAAGTGATGCTCTTGGTGTTTTTATTGAGTTTAATTGTGATACTGATGATATGGAGATGGTGTTATTGGTATGCTCACCCCGTGTGAGGGTTTCTGTTGAAACAAGTAGAACATGTACAACATTGGCTTTGGAGATGAATTTGAACTGTTGATTGGGAATGCTCCCAGGTCTGAGGTACCATTACTGGTATTGGGTAACATGTTTATACAATAGATACACATTCATTTATTCAATACTCATTTTTGAGCATTCTCATATGTGTATATGGTCTGTATAAAGATTGTGAGATTTCTATTTTCATTTATGGTTTACATGCAATTAATTAAGGAAAATGCATGATGATTGCGAATATGAGATTGGTGCATTGTACAGTGTATAGTTGTGCTAGTTGGATTGTATTGGGAATTGAATGAGTAGAGGATAATGTCAAAAATTTTATAGTGGACATGACATTGCTAGTGAAGCATGTATAAGAATTCTCTAATGACATGAATGTATGCACTAATAATATATGTGATAATGCACTAATAGCGGGTTAAGGTAGAGAGGCCTTAAACTTATCAGTGTTCATATTGTGTTGTGTTCTATCAATTTACAACTGATCCCCACTAATTTGTCCAACATTGAATATCTTCCAAGTAATTACGAAGACATTCCGCTTCTTTCGCAGCTTCGTCTACAAATAGAACGATCTCATCATGGATCGATTGATACATGTTTGCTTTGATGATTTACGTGACACAACAGCCACACCAATGGTAAACATATAACCATTTGTGGATTTAAATCTTTCGTATCATATATCCAATTTGCATCCTTGTATCATTGTAATACAATAGTATAAGCCAAGTTTCGAAATCTAAGCGTTGCAAAATTACAAATCCAAATTCAAGGTTCAACTTCTTGTAAACTTGGATTTAAGCGTTTTTTTCTTACAAAAATTGAAACTACTCTCAATTTTAGGGCAATCTCGAACTTATCAAGATTCCATTGGTGTCAAACTTTCAAGCCTTTAAACTTTAAGCGTTATAACTTAGAAATCAAAATCTAAGAAGTCTTTTAAATATTGATTTTAGGGCACTTGCTTTAAAAATTCGTAAGTTGAGCGAATTCTCGAATTTGATTCAGAATTTTCATTTTAAGCATACAATGTGACACCCCTACCTTTTCATTACACATGACACGCACATCTCTTTTATACACGTGTAAATACATGAGGCATGTCGCCCAACATTTATCTTGTAAGAGTGTCACATCACGTATATACATACACATGACTATGACTATAGCATTACTATAGTAATTTTAAGAAATTGTACTCTATATCATGTAAAGTTAAAACTTTTTCAATAACAATAAGTACATGTCATATATGCCACAAAAATTGGCCAAGGTTGTATCTCTCACTACCCGTACCAAAAACATATTACATATATGTACAATGATGAGCAGAGGGAGAAGAACTACAGATCAGACTACCAACCTTGAATCCATACTTCAAAATACTTCCAAAAAGATGTCTAGACCTTCCCCTGGAGTCAACTTTTACTTTGGATTATCTTTAACAAAACACTTCACTGAGTACATACAAATAACTGATATTCAACATCACATGAGTATACAACTCTTCATATCTGTAGTAAAACTTGTAAAACAAGTATTCGCATGTACACATGTATGATTATGTGTTCTTCCGTAATGGACCAATTAGAATCGGGAACAATCCGTGATCACGAGATGGTCATGGCACTCTGTAGATCCCCTTTTGAGTTCTCAATTAACTTAGGATCGATATTCTTTGATTTTGTAATTCTGATTATACTCAAAATGCAATAACACATGGTTCAAGATCCTTAGCAGCCATAACAATGTTCTTTAATCTTTTATGTATGCACATGAATGCAAAATTGATAATTACATGTCAATATAGTGAAACCATCATGATGTGATTAGAAATAGACACATCTTTAGCGCTTAATTGTCTACGATTTGGTAGGTTTTGATGGATAATTTGTTACGTATGCTACCTAATCGTATATTTGTGTAATTGTAGGTACAATCGACGAAAACGAGCTAAAAATGATGTGTAAAGACCAAGAAAAGACATGGACATGACAAGGACTCAAAATTGATCAAGGGCAAAAACTTAATTTTGAAGGAAGAGATCGATTGCCATGTAGAGGAGATCGATCGCCCTTGGACAGAAACTTGAGCAACAAAATTAACGAAGCAGCGATTGATCGGTGATTCTAGGCGATCGATCGCCTGAGGCTACTGGAGGGAAGCGATCGATCGCTATAAGTGGCGATCGATCGCCTCTAGCGTTTTGCTGAAAAAAAATAAACAAAGCGATCGGTCGGTATAAAAGGGGCGATCGACCGCCAAAGAGTCCGAATTTTTGGAAATTAAGTCTTATACCATGTTTAAAAGATTGTAACCTAGTTATTAGCCTCCAAGACCCCATAACTCGTTTTTTTGATCACCTCTTAGGGAGAGAATTCGATACTTTAGAATATTTTTAGGTTTTTAGAAGATTTTTCTTTCAAGTTTTGTCAAGAACAACGCGAAGAACGGAGTCGGAATCGGCAAGCCGGAATCGTGATTCATCTTAGTAATTTCTTTTCCTTTGTTTATTTAATGTTTTTGAATCAGTTTTTGTTATTTTTAGATTTAATTATGCTAGGCTAGACTCTTAGATTCTTGGTTGAAGGGATACTTGCTTTTGGATTTGAATCTCTTGTGAGAATTTTGGTTTGTTTATTGAATTTAATTTCGATTTCAATTCTGTTTCTTGGTATCGATTTCAATGATTATTGTGCTAGTTTATTAGATTGATCACCTAGTATTCACATGCATAATCGATAGCTAATTAAGAAGCAACTAAGATTAATAATTACCGGTTGTAGGTGTTATTGAATTCTTAGGAGAAACGATTGGGTAATCAATCATTAACGGCTGTAGTTTCTATTGATTAGATTTATCGAACTCACTAGTTTTGAAATCTATCATTGATTTAATCATTAACGGCTGTAGTTTTGATTAGAGATTTTATAAGGGTCGGATTGAATGCTGTTTTCTCTTTGACCACGATTAAGGTGGGTAGGAATTCAATTTTCAATCGATGAATAATTGAAAGAATTCGAATGTTAGTGATTTGATGATCAAGAGAGAATTTTCCAAAAGTAAAGTTGACCGAAAACCGAGAATCGCTTCACTCTCATACGTTTTAACCGTTTTAGTTAATCTCGTTAATCAGTTTAATTCTTAAAATTTGCTTAGTAGTAATCACTCAACTCAAAACCCCCATTTTACTATTCGTTTTTAAATTGACACGAAAAAATAATACCTTCCCTGTGGGATCGATCACTACTCTCGCTACCACATACTTTTGTTATTAACTTGAGAAGGGTTAATTTGGGCGTACGCGTTAAGCGCTACCAAATTTTGGCGCCGTTGCCGGGGAAGGCATTGGTATTAATTTGTGTCGATTTTTTTTTTTTTTTATTTTATTTTGTTATCGCGCACTACTGTTTTGGTTTGTTGATGAGTACATGAGGATCATTTAATTACGAGAATAACTGTCACTACGATCCTGAGATCGAGAGGACGCTACATCAGAGAAGACGAGAAGCACGGAGGATTGCAGAACAAGAAGAGGAGGAAAGGAACAACATGGCTGCGAACCAAGTCTACGACAACTGGCCAATCCAGATTTGGACCAACAACCTCTTTGCATCAATTTTCCTGCTTTTGCGACTAATGTAAATTTCGAACTTAAATCAGGACTAATACATTTTTGCCATCCGTTCATGGACTTGCAGGCGAGGATCCCCATAAGCACCTGATGGAGTTTCATGTGGTTTGCACCACCATGAAACCGACCGGAATTACTGAAGATCAGATCAAGTTAAGGGCTTTCCCTTTTTTCTCTAAAGGACGCTGCAATGGACTGGCTATTCTACTTACCGTCAGGCTCAATCACAACATGCACTGACCTCCAAAGAACGTTTCTGGAGAAGTACTTTCCAGAATCAAGAGCGGCCAACATACGAAAGGATATCTACTCCATCAGACAGTACTCGGGAGAAACATTGCATGAATATTGGGAACGCTTCAAGAAGTTGTGTGCAAGCTGCCCACAACACCAGAGAAGTGCACATTTACTCATTCATTACTTTTATGAAGGTTTGTTATCTAATGACGGGAACTTGGTTGACGCTGCGAGTGGAGGAACCTTTGTCGATAAAACACCAGAGGATGTAACAAGCTTGTTAGCTAACATGGCGGCCAACTCACAGTAGTTTGGCAACTTTCGAGCGGAACCAGCTCAAAGGAAACAAGGAGAGGCAAATGTGTCCAACTTAGAACAACAGCTCATTAGCCTCACTTCCCTTGTTCGTCAAATGGCCGGAGGAAATGGACAGACGGTGAAACCATGTGGCATATGTTTGGAGATGAGTCATACCACTGATGCATGCACGGCACTTCAAGAGACATCAGCCGAGCAAGTACATGCAGCAGGGGGATTTCCGGGACAACCCCAACGAAGACATGACCCTTACTCCAACACATACAATCCAGGATGGAGAGACCACCCTAACTTGAGCTATGGACCACAATCGATAAATCATGTTCCTCCTCAAGCGCCACAACATCCTCCGCCATACAGACCACTTTTTCAAAGGGCACAGCAATCCAATTTTCCTTCTACTACTGACAAGTTAGAGGTTATCATTCAAGATCTTGCTCACAATGTTACTAAATTTCAACAGGAAACAAGATAGAGTATTCAAACCTTGAACACCAAAGTGGGTCAACTAGCCACTGCTCTTAATCGAGTTGAAGCAAACGGATCAACCACTCTACCATCCCAAACAGTGGTGAATCCGAGAGAAAATGCAAGTGCAGTCACACTTAGGAGTGGGAAGGAATTGGAGATACCAGAGAAGACGGAGAAAGAACCTCCCAAGAGTGAGGAAGAAAAGGAAACGGAAGTTGGAGAAAAGCCCGGGATAGAACACGAGGCACCAAAGGTAAGCCCCCTTCTTTTTCTGAATATAAAGTGCCACCCCTTTCCCCAAGCTTTAAAAGACAACAGGAAAGACGCTGGACTCAAAGGCCTGTATGAGACCTTTTGAAGATGTGAGATAAACATCCCATTGCTGGACGCCATCCAACAAGTACCTCGCTATGCGAAGTTTTTAAAGGAATGCACTGCAAGAGGAGTCATAGATTGAAGGGACCCCAAAAGGTTGAACTGGGTGAAAACTTATCAGCGGTGATACAAAGAAAAATCCCTACCAAGTGTAATGATCCAGGTATGTTCTCTATTCCGTGCACTATTGGAAACACTCGCCTTGAAAAGGCCATGTTAGATTTAGGAGCATCAATTAATGTCATGCCATATTCTATTTATGCTTCTTTACAACTTGGTCCTTTGAACCCTACGGGAGTGGTGATTCAATTAGCGGATAGATCTAGTGCATACCCTAGGGGTTTAATTGAAGATGTGTTAGTACAAGTGAATGAACTGGTTTTCCTAGCTGATTTTTATATCCTTGACATGGAGAATGGTGATAAAAGTAGCCCCATCTTGTTAGGAAGACCATTTCTCAAAACTTCTAAGACTAAGATAGATGTGCATAGTGGTACCCTCACTATGGAATTTGATGGTGAGATTGTTACATTTAACATCTATGATGCCATGAAATATCCATGCAATAATGATGATACTGTGTACTCTATTGATGTTATTGATTACCTGTCACATGAAGTTTTTGAGAATGTAGGCAAAGAAGAATTGGAAAGCACTCTTACCATGGACATGGAGAAGGAAGAAGAGGACGTACCCCTCATGGACGAAGTGAAGCACACCATCGATGCGCTGGATGATACACCTGAGCTATTTCAGTCAGGTAACGTTTCTTTTATATCACTGCCTATTTCTAACGCTAGACATCTCCCATCTGTTTTGCAGGCATCCACCGTCGAACTGAAGCCACAGCCTACCCACCTTAAATACGTATTCCATGGTGAAGGTAATACATTACCAGTTATCATCTCCAGCAAGTTGGGGGATGATCAAGAGAAGGACCTGATTCATGTGCTCAAGGAGCACAAGACTGCTATAGGCTGAACAATCGCGGACATAAAGGGAATCAGTCCCTCCACATGCATGCACCGAATTCTACTGGAGGAAGGAGGGAGCCCTACAAGTCAGCCCCAAAGGAAGCTAAACCCACCCATGATGGATGTGGTGAAGGAGGAGATTCTGAAACTTTTATCGGTTGGCGTGATATATCCTATATCCGATAGTCAATGGGTTAGTCCAGTTCAAGTGGTTCCAAAGAATACCGGGATCACTGTGATAAAGAATAAAGACGATGACTTGTGCCCACACACATTCAAAATGGATGGCGAGTGTGCATTGACTACCGGAAGCTTAACGCTGTGACTAGAAAGGACCATTTTCCTCTACCTTTTATTGATCAGATGCTTGAGAGGTTAGCATGCCATTCCTATTATTGTTTTCTTGACGGTTACTCGGGCTATTTTCAGATTGCAATCGCTCCGGAGGATCAAGAGAAGACCACTTTCACATGTCCTTTCGGCACATTCGCATACCATCGCATGCCTTTGGACTCTGCAATGCCCCAGCCACTTTTCAACGGTGTATGGTCAGTATCTTTTCTGAGTTATTGAACATATTTTAGAAGTATTCATGGATGACTTACAGTTTACGGTAACTCATTCAAGGATTGCATATCTAGCCTTACACTGGTATTGAAAAAGTGCATCGATACTAACCTTGTTTTAAATTCTGAAAAATGTCATTTTATGGTCAAACAAGGCATAGTGCTGGGTCATGTTGTTTCTGCTAATGGTATAGAGGTCGACAAGGCAAAAATTGATGTTATGCAATCTTTACCCTACCCTACTTGTGTCCGGGATGTGCGCTCTTTTCTTGGTCATGCAGGTTTTTACAGGAGGTGCATCAAAGACTTCGCCAAGATAGCTACACCTCTGTGTAAGCTACTACAAAAGGATGTCCCTTTTGAGATGGATGACGAAAGCAAGAGAGCTTTTGATACACTGAAAGAGTCATTGACATCTACCCCCATCATCCAACCACCCGACTGGAGTAAGCCCTTCGAGATCATGTGTGATGCAAGTGACTTATTCGGTTGGTGCTGTCTTGGGACAAAAAGAGGGCAATGCTTCACATGCCATCTACTACGCATCAAAAACCTTGAATGATGCAGCTCTTCGCTATTTGATGACGAAGAAGGAGGCTAAACCAAGGCTGATAAGATGGATTTTGCTCTTGAGTGAATTCGACATACAAATCAAGGATAAGAAGGGCAGCGAGAACAAAGTAGCGGATCACTTAAGCCGTCTACCGCATGTGGAGGATGAGCTTTGATGCACCTATTCTCCATAAACGACAATCTTCCATGGTATGCTCATATTGTGAATTTTTTAGCTTCTAATGTGCTACCCCTGAATTGTCTAGGTCTCAACGAGCTAAGATCAAAAGTGATGCCAAGTATTATGTATGGGATGATCCTTACTTATGGAAGAACTGCGCGGACCAAATCATTCGACGATGCATACCCGAGACTGAGGTAAATAACATTCTAATGTTCTACCATTCATATGCTTGTGGTGGACATTTTGGAGCCAAGAGGACCTCTAGGAAGGTACTCGAGTGTGGATTCTTTTGGCCCACCCTATTTCGTGATGCATATCTTTGCTGCAAGAACTGTGGACAATGCCAATTGACAGGTAATCTCTCCCAAAGAAAGGAGATGCCTCAACAACCCATTCTCATTTCTGAAATTTTTGACGTATGGGGCATCGACTTTATGGGACCCTTTCCTATGTCTTATGGTCATATTTATATACTGCTTGCTGTTGATTATGTGTCGAAATGGGTGGAAGCTATAGCCACCCGTACTGATGATTCCAAGGTTGTTGCAGATTTTATCAAACATAACATTTTCTCTAGGTTTGGAATCCCGAGAGCCATCATCAGTGATAGAGGTACACACTTATGCAATTGGACAGTGGAAAGCCTATTCAAGAAATACCACGTGACTCACAAAGTCTCAACTGCCTATCACCCGCAAACAAATGGCCAAGCCGAGGTCTCTAACCGAGAAATCAAGGCCATATTGGAAAAAAAGGTAAACCCGACAAGGAAAGATTGGAGCTTGCGGCTAGACGATGCACTGTGGGCTTACAGAACCGTATATAAGACTTCAATAGGTATGTCCCCTTATCGACTGATTTTTGGTAAACCGTGTCATCTCCCTGTAGAGTTGGAACACAAAGCGTACTGGCAGTGAAGATTTTCAACATGAACTATGATGAGAGTGGCGTGCATAGGAAGCTGCAATTGAAAGAGCTAGAAGAGATAAGAAATGAAGCATACGAGAGTGCAAGATTTTATAAAGAAAAGACGAAGGACTTTCATGACAAGATGATATCAAGGAGAAACTTTGAAGTTGGTCAAAAAATTCTCCTTTACCATTCACGCCTTCGCCTGTTTCCAGGTAAGCTTCGTTCTAGGTGGCATGGGCCTTATTTAGTTATTAATGTGTATTCCCATGGTGCAGTGGAAATTCAGAGTTTGGACACCACTAAGACATTCAAGGTGAATGGTCACCGATTGAAGCACTACTATGAAGGTGTCCAAAATGAAGAAGGAGGGCAAGTAGACATCAAAGTGGCTCAAGAGGATCCACCTCACTTCGACTGAGCACGAGCACTGGCGTCGGGCCGCCGACGTTAAACAGAGGCGCTGTTTGGGAGGCAACCCAAGGGGAGTTAGTTTCCCCTTTACCTTTTTAGTTTTATTGATTTTTAGTTTAAACTTTTCTATTTTCTTGTATTTTTGCCTTACATTGAGGACAATGTAAGATTTAAGTATGGGGGAGGGATTAGTGGTGTGTTATTGTTTTCTTATTTCAAAAATACAAAAATACAAAAAAAAAAAAAAATCCAAAAACTTGAAAATTTTTAGCTCATAGTTAGTAATGAACACATGCTTAGAATCACTAGCCCATGATGAAACCTAACTGATATTATGCATGCTTTTGAACATAGGTGAATTGTTAACCTTGGAACACTTTGAACTCTAATGCAAAATTTTACTTCAACTTAGTAAGTTGAATATTTTGAGCACGATTTTGTCATGACTTGTGAAGTGTGCATAGTTTAGTGAAGATTGTGTGAATTTTGTGATAGTCTTAAGAAGTCTCTAATACATGTTAGAACTTAACTACATGTTCTTTGAGGCGTATGTCTAGACTACTTGCGAACATGAAAGTGATATAGGCAATCTTTGATGCATTTGAGTCTTTCAAGCCTACCATGTAAACAAAATCAATCTCTAGTACCCTTTTTGAGCTTTAATGTAAAAGAATGGTAGTATGCTAAGCATACTAAAGACCCCCATTCAACATTCATTGACTAGCTTATCATCCTATCCTTTTAGCCTAAATATGATTTTAATACATACCTTTTAATGGAGTATGATGTATTTCATTCACATGCACTTGGGAATTCATTGAATTATATTTGTGAACTTTATTGTCAAAAGAATGAAATACATGAAAGAAAAGGAATGCCTTGAGAAATTTGATAAAAATATGACTCCAAGTGGAGCCAAGGCACACAAAAGAAGAACAAATGTTGAAATAAACCTTGAAAAATGAACAAGGTTTGAAAAATTCATGCAAGAAGATAAGTTTTAGTGTGCATTTCATCATACTCTCTTGTTTGATATATCTTTATCCTTTCTTTCATAAGCCAATACCTAGGCCAAGCTACAAGCTAATAAAGACCTACTTGATTTATGTTTGCAAAGTGGCTAAGATAGTGGAGAAGAGTGTGCAAGTGTGCTTATACTTGTGTTAGTGTATGCTTGTACTATTATGGCTTTGCATATTTTGGATCTATAATTTGTACACAACACTTGTTTATGACCACACACACGTTCACTACTTTGTTGAGTATGAAATGTTTAGGGATTGAACTTGTTCAATGTTAACTTTTCACCGCATTTCATTACTGTACATGTTAAAATTGTTGAGGCATTAAAGTGAGGACAAGTTGCTTTGTTATGAACCTATGAGCTAACCAAAAATATTGTAGTTTTATTTGATTACTCGAGGTCGAGTAAAGAGTAAGTATGGGGGAGTTTGATGTGATTACAAATAGACACAACTTTAGCGCTTAATTGTCTACGATTTGGTAGGTTTTGATGGATAATTTGATATGTATGCTATCTAACCGTATATTTGTGTAATTGTAGGTACAATCGACGAAAACGAGCTAAAAATGATGTGTAAAGACCAAGAAAAGACATGGACATGACAAGGACTCAAAATTGATCAAGAAAAGGGCAAAAACGTAATTTTGAAGGAAGAGATCGATTGCCATGTAGAGGAGATCGATCGCCCTTGGACAGAAACTTGAGCAACAAAATTAACGAAGCAGCGATCGATCGGTGATTCTAGGCGATCGATCGCCTGAGGCTACTGGAGGGAAGCGATCGATCGCTATAAAGTGGGGATCGATCGCCTCTAGCGTTTTGCTGAAAAAAATAAACGAAGCGATCGATCGGTATAAAAGGGGCGATCGATCGCCAAAGAGTCCGAATTTTTGAAATTAAGTCTTTTACCATGTTTAAATGATTGTAACCTAGTTATTAGCCTCCAAGACCCCATAACTCGTTTTTTTGATCACCTTTTAGGGAGAGAATTCGATACTTTAGAATATTTTTAGGTTTTTAGAAGATTTTTCTTTCAAATTTTGTCAAGAACAACGCCAAGAACGGAGCCGGAATCAACAAGCCGAAATCGTGATTCGTCTTAGTAATTTCTTTTCCTTTGTTTATTTAATGTTTTCGAATCAGTTTTTGTTATTTTTAGATTTAATTATGCTAGGCTAGACTCTTATATTCTTGGTTGAAGGGATACTTGATTTTGGATTTGAATCTCTTGTGAGAATTTTGGTTTGCTTATTGAATTTAATTTTGATTTCAATTCTGTTTCTTTGTATCGATTTCAATGATTATTGTGCTTGTTTATTAGATTGATCACCTAGTATTCACATGCATAATCGATAGCTAATTAAGAAGCAACTAAGATTAATAATTATCGGCTATAGGTGTTATTGAATTCTTAGGAGAAACGATTGGGTAATCAATCATTAACGACTGTAGTTTCTATTGATTAGATTTCGAACTCACTAGTTTTGAAATCTATCATTAGTTTAATCATTAACGGCTGTAGTTTTGATTAGAGATTTGATAAGGGCCGGATTGAATGTTGTTTTCTCTTTGTCCACGATTAAGGTGTGTCGGAATTCAATTTCCAATCGATGAATAATTGAAAGAATTCTAATGTTAGTGATTTGATGATCAAGAGAGAATTTTCCAAAAGTAAAGTTGATCGAAAACCAAGAATCGCTTCACTCTCATAAGTTTTAACCGTTTTAGTTAATCTCGTTAATCAGTTTAATTCTTAAAATTTGCTTAGTAGTAATCACTCAACTTGACACGAAAAAAATACTACCTTCCCTGTGAGATCTATCCCTATTGTCGCTACTACATACTTTTGCTATTAACTTGAGAATGGTTAATTTGGGCGTACGCGATAAGCGCTACCACATCACATCACGTAAATGCATAATATACACACAAATGATACACCTATCTCGAAGAACTCTTTTAGTTCACCTTATTTGTAGCTTGTTCGAGATTATTACCAATAAATACATTTATCTCAAACACATTAATAAATCATATAATATTTACATTTAACATGTTTTCATAGTCCACATACATCATACTAGGTGTCCCATACATTAAATCATCATAGAAAACCAATTTTTCCAGAATTTTTGCTTGCGAGATCGATCGCATAAGGAGAGGCATCGATATCTACAGGGCAGAATCATTTTAGTGGAAAAATCATGATTTTTTGTATGTTTCAGCTTTGACACAATTTTGTATAAAATTCATAACTAATTCATATAAACTCCAAATGAGTCCCAATTGGTGTCAAATTAAAGATAACTCAAAGTTCTACAATTCATCTTGAAAGTGCTTAAGTTAGTTCCGATATTAATAGATGAAATCAGCCAAGAACATCAGGTTTCAGAAATCAATTAGCTTACAATGTCAACATATACACAGTTTAGTAAAACTAACATAACTCATGTAATATAACTCCAAATTACTCAAATGTGCTATCAAATTAAAGACAACTCAACATAATACAACTTCCAATTGAACACCAACATCAAAATCAAAGTCTAAGAGTTTCAAAAACTCGAAACACCGGAACATAAGAGCTCTGTTTTTCAGTAGATTTCTAAAACTCATGTTCTTTCTTTCCAAAACACCTTCTATATTCTTTAAACATCTTCCCTTCATGCATAACATCAAAATCTAATTCAACATACATGTTTTTATCTAACACATGCCAACCCTATGTTACTTCTCAACCAACATCAATAAACACATCATTTAAACTTGCAGAACTTAGAAAACAAGGAGTATAAAACATATATTCATAATTTTAACCATATTCTCGAGATAATGAGACCGACTTTTCCTCATCGTTTTAATTTACCTAATTCTTCTCACATTTGTCACTCAAGTAATGAAGTCAATAGAATCCAAAACAATATCACATACAATATATAAATGTCACATATTCCATATTCACAATAGACCTAACATTTAGTCACATAAAATGCTCATATATGATTCATGATGTTTATGCATGATATGTGAATCATGTACGAGTTTTGGGTTGTTACATACAATACTTAGAAAACTTGAATTCAAGATTTAATGTCTTGCAAATCCGAGTTTTAAGCGTAAAATGCTTAGAAAATTCTAATACAATCAAAGAGAGAAAACAACACCATTCATAACAATTGTGGCATTTGGTTCACCATTTTCATTTTAAGGGTACAAATCTTAGTAAACTCGAATTCAAGATTTAATTCTTGCAAATTTGAGTCTTAACCGTAAAATGCTTAGAAAACTCAAATAGAATCAACAGTTTTGGTGTGTTGTATCAATATCGACCAACAATTCTTCATTGCTAAACTCATTTGCTTAATTGGTCTACATTCTCATTTTTGTAGTGTTTAAACACTTCTATGGTCTAGTCTTTGCTTCGTAAGCAAGTAGCCATAACAATATATTGTGCGCTCATCGACGAAGTAATGAATTACTTTTTCACCACCTCTAGTTTACACAATCTTTGATTCACAAACATCAATGTAAATTAATTCTAGAGTATTTTTCCAACAGACGAATGACGATTTTGTTAACTTAGCATCCATATAAGTCTCACAATTATGTTTTAAGTTAACATTCACAGAAAGCAATAAGTTTAACATTACATATTTGCGTAGCAAATTGTAAATACATGACTCAAATAATCATATCATTAATCATAAGACTCAACCAAATAAGTATAATGATAAACTTTCTTGCTTTCAATCGATGAGTAACCGTCATTACAGTTATTTTGAAATTCCCCACTTATGGAGAGTATAATATGTTGAATACAAGATTTCAAGCAGTAAGCATTATATCAGAGAAATCGTCTGACATCTTGTCATATTCAGTTACGTTGATCTCATCCTTAGCTTTCTTCTTATTGTCTATCTTGTTCCGAAAATCCTTTGCTCTGGGGTCCGGTTTCCCACAATTGAAGCAATTTCTCTTGAATAAAATTCATTTGTTGTCGGTCATCATGGTTATTTCTGTTCTTTCCATTATTACTTGATTCCACAGCATTGACTCTTGCACTTACCTTGTTCAAATTGATTTCTGACTTCTGATTATCCTCTTCAATCCGTAGTCGAACAATCAAGTCATCGAGTCACCTTTCCTTCCTCTTGTGTTTCAAATAATTTTTGAAATCTTTGTACAACGAAGGAAGTTTCTCAATAGCACAAACTTTGAAGGACTCGCTTAGACTCATTCCTTCCGCATGAATCTCGTGCAAAAGAACTTGAAGTTCTTGCACTTGACTCACTACGTATTTTGAGTCTACCATTTTGAATCCAAGAAGCACCTAACGATGAATTTCTTAAGGCCGGCACCTTCAGCCTTGTATTTTGTTTCAAGCATATTCCACAATTCTTTGCGGTTAGGACTTTATAATATACAGTGTATAGTGCTCATCAAGGTCGTTCAATGCATAGTTCTTGCATAGGAATCGTTTTTTTCTCCTTGGGTCGCATGAACATTTGTGGATATCGTTTCCATCTTATGATTTTCAAGAAATATAAATCTTCTTAAGATTGTTGTTAAAATTGTTCGGTATCTTGTTGGTCTTCAACTCCACAAAGATCTCGTTGTCGTCGTTGTTTGTAGCGGGAATGAAAATCTATAGATGACAATGTCCAACTGTGAGTCGATAAACTGGTGTTGTACACTATCTCCTTAAGAAGATTTTGCCCCGCACACGGTGCTCAAGGAATACGACAATCTTCTCCCAAGAGACAACGACTCTTTGCTTGTGATAGTAGCACTACAAATCACAAGCCTCACAACCACAAATATTGCAAACCCTCTTCTTCAAGAACAAGATATGAATGTGATGCAAAATTATCTTTACTTTTTGTAAGGCCTCGCAACCTTAAGTGTGGATTTAGTGCATTAAGAGAGCTAAACATGCATTCATCATAGTATAAGGGTTCATGTTGATGCATTGAGCTTAAGGATTACAGTGCCAAAATAAAATTTCCAAAAATGAATTATTACATTCCCACAAAATGAATGTAAAGCTATAGATTTACTCTACCCTGCGTAGAAACTATACAAAAGAATTCATGTTCATCTATACCGATAGCACTCCTCACACTGCTCACTGCATCAACCCTGTCCTTAGCCCTCCATGCCAAAATGCACATATAGGAACAACCCCATACCATAATCCATATTCACCACAATATGATTATAATGAGTAAATGCATAAACCGTAAATACAAAGCACTTCATGTATTCCAATGCATTTAAAGCGCTCCCTTGGTTGTCCCTGTACCATAACTCATAATCATAATCAATTGATTATATTACGGTTCCACAAATGTCATGACATATAACCATTCCATCAATACCAATAACAAATCATAGACTTGTTATAACAGTGTATTTTAATGCACATCGCTAGTCATGACCGCGACACTAATACCTGATCGCTATTATTTTAAACAGAATTTTCGAGTGTAGCGATTCTATACCGCAAGTGCACGGTGTCAAGTTTTAGTATAAGGATTTAAAAGTAAGGAGTGTCGTACCCACAGGGACTAGTAGCAATTACCACGATTGATTAGAATTACTATATTTAACCTACGATTAAGGAGTGATTATTAAACTAAATTGACTTAAGCACAAAATTAACCTAAACAGCAGTGATGGATGATTGAAGAGAATTTATAAACGAATTATCAAGACGTCGGTTCACCCATGTAATCCCCCAAAAGTTGTCTATTAATTAAGATTCAATGTTCTATGTTCTAGGGTGACGAGTTTTCCTATTTCATTCGTTATACCTTGGTCCGGTTATAACGAGTCTAGCATTAACCTACAATAAATCACTCCCGTGTCTTTATTGAATAATTAATACCGAAAAACGCTTTGTGAAAACTACTAGCCTTCGATTTTGGTAAATCTATTGCTATCACACGTGTGCTAGATTTTACTTGGTCCGTCTCAACCTAAAACCCACGGCCTAATTTACTACGTCGTATCGTAATCTCCTATGGTCAATTCAATTACGATTACCAATATCATGCAAAAGGTAGCTAATCTTTTACAAGCATTAACAACATAAATTATGCGCAAAGATCATAGAAATTAAATCAAAACCGTTAATTAACTCAAGGGTTCAAACATGGGATCCCCTATGTCTTGACAAAGAATTTAGCCAACAACCATAATCAAATTATAATGCATAAATATGTCTTTAAACAAATTCAACATCAAAATCTGATATAAAAATTAATAAGTTCAGAAATACTAAGATAACGAGGATGTCGCTCCGTGCGTCGCTCCGTTCTTCCGTTCCTTGCGTTGCTCTTGCTCTTCAATGAATTGTGGTGGTGCTTTGGATGGAGGAGGGGCTGCTAGGTTTGTGTAAAAGTGGGCAAAAGTCCCCCCAAAATCGTCCCTTAGTCTGATATATAGGGTTAACATGTGTAGCAAGGAATCCCCTTTGAACCAAACATGGAAAGTCTTTATTTTTCCAAAAACTCTTATTCCGCGATCGATCTTCGTTCTTCCGCGATCAATCTTCATTCTCTACTGGACGTTGATAGCCAAAATAAGGAAATCCACGATCGATCTTGGTTCCCTCGCGATCGATCGCGAGTCTTCACTGTACATTGGCGATCGATCTCGAATTCTTGCCGACCGATCGCCAATGCCTTCTGTTCAGCATTACTCTTTAAAGCTCGGCGATCGATCGCGATGTCATTGCCGATCGATCGCGAGCTGTATAAAAATTTCTCCTTCGAGATTTCAGTCCATTTTCTCACGTCTTCGCTCGGTTTGGTCCTTTTTCAACATTATTTGCTTATTTCCTCCATTTTTATCCCATTGGACCTAGATTCCTGAAATACACAAAAAATATACCAAAAAGCGTAAAATCATCCAGGAATCAATACAAAAATCAATACAAAAACATAGCAAAATAAGTGTAAAATTCACACTTATCAACTCCCCCAAACTTAGACTTGATCGTCTCGAGCAAGAAATAAAATCAAAAACTAGAGTTCAATATTTGAAGATTCAACTAAACCAATTTGTAGTCAATCATGTAGCTCAGACATCTCACTTACAGACGAACCAGAATAAATCAGAAAGTTTAACAAGTTGTGTTTTCTCCTAGATCAAGCAACACGTCGCCAAATCAGAACGTGCGTGTGTGCTATTGTCACTTTCAAGTTTCATGCAATTTTCATAGATCAAATCATGCTATTCAATGAAAAGTAAGATTATCTTTCGAGCATTCCATAGTCCTATTTTCAAACACTTCTCCACTAATGTAGTCACTCCCTAGACTTGGATCACTAGGACTTTTTAAGCTTGTAGCGTTAGGCCTAGGTGTTGGCTTCAAAGAAAAGATAGGATAGCACAAAGAAGAGAGTATAAGCATGTAATGTTCATAGTTCTGGCACAAAAATGAGCTTATCTTCTTTTTCTTTTAGCCTTGGCCACTTTGGGTCTTATTTAATCACTTTTTTCTCAAGGCTTTATCTATCTTTTTCTTTTCTCATTCATCATTTTTTTTTTCAATAATAAGCTCATCCAAATGTAGCAATTCATGTGCATCCAATGAGAATCATTATACTCCCTTTGGGTAAGGATAATTCTTTTCAATTTAAGCTCAAAAAGGTGGGTATAATAAGTTGCCAAAAAAAAATTGTTGAATGAGGGCTAATAGTATGTTAAACATACTCCATTCCTTTGCAATTAGGCTCAAATTGGGACACTATAGATTGATATATATCATGGTAAGCTTGAAAGGCTCAAACGGTCCAAAGATCGCCTAAATCATTTCCAAGTCGAGTTTATAACTATAAAATTTCGCCTCAAAGTGTCATCATCAAATAGTTTCTAAGGTACTCTAAGATGCTCAAAACAATTCATTAAGTTCGCAAAAATTTTCGCTACTCCAAATGCAATTCACAAGATTGTGACTCAAATGTACTCAAAATATTCCTCATCTTTGACATGCTACTCAAAACAAGATATTCATAAACAAGTCTTACAATCATCAAAACTCAAGTTGACATGCATAGTGAGACTAATATCATCATGGAATAGAGACCACTACTATGATTTACTCTTATCTTACTAGTTGAACTCATTTTCAAGAAAATTTTTGTTGGTGCTCCAGAGACGATCAATTTCCAAATAAGAAGCATGACACAGTAATGCACTCCCCCAAACTTAATTCATGCATTGTCCTCAATGTACTAAGCATGGAAAATAGGACAAAACATTTACCGTTGACGACGATCGTCAGTGATCGTTGTCCAATTCCTCATCAGCTCACGGGGCATAGTGTTGGAACACGTCACAGCACGCATGGAGTCTCACCAAAATCAAAAAATAGAAACAAAACAAACCAAAAAAAACTAAAAGCAAAGCAAAGGGATAGGAAAAAGTTCTTGATTTATAGTCCCAAGCTGGACTTATTACCAACATCGCTCTAACGGTTCGGAGTATGTGGATTAGTGTCATCCACGTTGCAGTGCCTTAACCGCCGATCATTTAAATAGGATCACTTACCTTAATTGCTCCATGAGCATAGACAGTGGTTACCCTGAATGGTCCAACCCATGACGCCTTTTGCTTGCTTTGGAAAATGTGCGGTGGTGGCGCTTTATGCAGCTGCACTGTCTCTCCCTTCATGAATGTCCTTTTCTCCTTGAGCTTCTTAGCCTTTTTTGACTTGACTGTGTCATGGCTCTTGCCTTCCTTAGGCTCTATCTCAGACTCCACGTTCACCTCATTAGTACCTTTCACCACATCAACAAGCAAAGTGTCAATCATGTTAACTTTTAGATAATCATGCTCGTTGTGTGCGTGTGTTGAAGATTTGAACATATTGAATGTAACACGATCCTCTCCTACACGGAGGATCAACTTCCCTTCTTCAACATCAATGATGGCTCTTCCAGTAGCCAAGAATGGGCGTCCCAGGATCAATGGCATTCTCACATCCTCCTCCATATCCAGTACTAGGAAATCCACTGGGAAGGTGAATTGATCTATCTTTACTGGCACATCTTCAATGATTCCTAGTGGGTAGGTGATAGACTTGTCTGCCATTTGTAACACTACCCTCGTGGGCTTCGGTTCTCCTAATCCAAGTCTCTGAAAAACAGACAAAGGCATCAAATTCACACTAGCACCCAAATCACATAATGATTTAATAGAAGAAATAGGCCCAACAGTGCAAGGAATAGAGAAACTCCCTGGATCTTTTAACTTGGTGGCCGATTTCTTTTGCACAATAGCACTACATTCCTCAGTCAAAAAGACAGTCTCGTGCTCTCCCAATTTCTGCTTCTTAGACAACATCTTCTTTAAGAATTTAGCATAATTTGGCATTTCTCGTAAGGCATCAATAAACGGTATATCTATATGCAAATTCTTAAGCATGTCTAAAAATTTGGCAAAGTTTGAATCAACCTTTGCCCTATTAACTGCTGCAGGGAATGGGAGAGGAATGTGTACCTTTTCTTGTGGTGTTATAGGTGTAGTGTCTCTATTGGACTTACCCTTGTTGCGTGGCTGCTCCTTCTCATCTTGTTTAATTGCAATCTTTTCAGTCTCCTTCTCATCACCAAGTTCTTTTCCACTCCTCAAGGTCACGGCATTGACTTGCTCCCTTGGATTTTTCTCGGTGTCACTCGGTAGGGTTCCTTGTGCTCTGCCGGCCAAGATGGTTGCCAATTGTCCGACTTGAGTTTCCAAATTCTTGATAGATGCATCTTGGTTACTCATCCTTGTCTCAGTAGATGATATAAACTTGACAAGTAATTCCTCCATGCTCGGCTTTGGTTGGTAACCCGGTTGTGGTTGAGGGTTCAAAACATTCTTTTGGTCGGACCAAGAGAAGTTTCGATGATTCCTCCATGGTTGGTTATAGTTGTTGGAGTAAGAATTACCCTGTTGTGGCTTGTTTCCTATAAAGTTAGCATTTTCAGTATTTTGCACAAAAGGATTACCTGCCTGGCATTCCGTGCTCTGATGGTTTCCTCCACACAAGTCACATATGACCACTTGAGCTTGCATCGCTGTCATGGTCAAGCCATCCATTTTCTTATTCAACGCCTCCAATTGTGCTTTTATTGCTGTTACCTCATCAACTTGGTGCACCCCAATCGGTCTTTTGGGCACATTCCTTTCGGACTGCCACTGGTAACTGTTGGATGCCATCTCCTCCAAGAGTACAAAAGCTTCCTCAGGTGACTTTCTCATAATGGTACCTCCTGCTGCTGCATCAATCATAGATCTATTAGCAGAAAATAAACCATTGTAAAATGTTTGTACCTGAAGCCAAATAGGAAGGCCATGATGTGGGCATCTTCGAAGTAGATCCTTGAAGCGCTCCCAAGCTTCATATAGAGTCTCCGGATCATGTTGCACGAATGTGGTGATATCATTGCGCATCTTAGCTGTCTTGGAAGGGGGAAAGTATTTTGATAGGAATGATTGAGCCATCCCCTCCCAAGTAGTGATCGACCCTGCAGGCAATGAATTCAACCAGCTCTTAGCTTTATCGTTTAAAGAAAAGGGAAAAAGTCGTAACCTGATGGCGTCGTCAGTGACGCCATTGTGCTTGAATGTGTCGCATATCTCCAAAAAGTTGGAGATATGAGCATTAGGATCATCAGTATGCGATCCTCCGAATTGCACGGAATGTTGAATCATCTGAATTATGGCAGGCTTGATCTCGAAGTTATTAGCTTGGATCCTTGGTCTTGTGATGCTGGACATAGTGCCTTGAAAAGATGGTTGTGCATAGTCCATCATGGACCTTGTAATTGGCACTTCATCATTGTGTTGTTCACCATTCCCTCGATTATTCTCAGCCATCTCTCTAGTTTCTTTCCGAAGTCTTCTACAAGTTCGCTCAATCTCTAAGTCAAGTGGCTCTAAGATAGGTCTGTTACTTCGTAGCATGCACTACAAAGACAACTCCCTGCAAAATTCAACACAACGAAGGAACAACAGTGGTGAAATCGTATAAACAGTAGTAAAAGTAAAAATAAAAAAAAATATTATGGCTAAATTATAGTCAACTAATCTCCTATGATATTACTTAAACTAGTCCCCGGCAACGGCGCCAAAAACTTGATCGCTATTATTTTAAACAGAATTTTCGAGTGTAGCGATTCTATACCGCAAGTGCACGGTGTCAAGTTTTAGTATAAGGATTTAAAAGTAAGGAGTGTCGTACCCACAGGGACTAGTAGCAATTACCACGATTGATTAGAATTACTATATTTAACCTACGATTAAGGAGTGATTATTAAACTAAATTGACTTAAGCACAAAATTAACCTAAACAGCAGTGATGGATGATTGAAGAGAATTTATAAACGAATTATCAAGACGTCGGTTCACCCATGTAATCCCCCAAAAGTTGTCTATTAATTAAGATTCAATGTTCTATGTTCTAGGGTGACGAGTTTTCCTATTTCATTCGTTATACCTTGGTCCGGTTATAACGAGTCTAGCATTAACCTACAATAAATCACTCCCGTGTCTTTATTGAATAATTAATACCGAAAAACGCTTTGTGAAAACTACTAGCCTTCGATTTTGGTAAATCTATTGCTATCACACGTGTGCTAGATTTTACTTGGTCCGTCTCAACCTAAAACCCACGGCCTAATTTACTACGTCGTATCGTAATCTCCTATGGTCAATTCAATTACGATTACCAATATCATGCAAAAGGTAGCTAATCTTTTACAAGCATTAACAACATAAATTATGCGCAAAGATCATAGAAATTAAATCAAAACCGTTAATTAACTCAAGGGTTCAAACATGGGATCCCCTATGTCTTGACAAAGAATTTAGCCAACAACCATAATCAAATTATAATGCATAAATATGTCTTTAAACAAATTCAACATCAAAATCTGATATAAAAATTAATAAGTTCAGAAATACTAAGATAACGAGGATGTCGCTCCGTGCGTCGCTCCGTTCTTCCGTTCCTTGCGTTGCTCTTGCTCTTCAATGAATTGTGGTGGTGCTTTGGATGGAGGAGGGGCTGCTAGGTTTGTGTAAAAGTGGGCAAAAGTCCCCCCAAAATCGTCCCTTAGTCTGATATATAGGGTTAACATGTGTAGCAAGGAATCCCCTTTGAACCAAACATGGAAAGTCTTTATTTTTCCAAAAACTCTTATTCCGCGATCGATCTTGGTTCCCTCGCGATCGATCGCGAGTCTTCACTGTACATTGGCGATCGATCTCGAATTCTTGCCGACCGATCGCCAATGCCTTCTGTTCAGCATTACTCTTTAAAGCTCGGCGATCGATCGCGATGTCATTGCCGATCGATCGCGAGCTGTATAAAAATTTCTCCTTCGAGATTTCAGTCCATTTTCTCACGTCTTCGCTCGGTTTGGTCCTTTTTCAACATTATTTGCTTATTTCCTCCATTTTTATCCCATTGGACCTAGATTCCTGAAATACACAAAAATATACCAAAAAGCGTAAAATCATCCAGGAATCAATACAAAAATCAATACAAAAACATAGCAAAATAAGTGTAAAATTCACACTTATCAATACCCCTCGCTTCCACATATCAGCGGCATCGAATAACCTCGCTTTAATGTAACAGCAGCATGTACCATCGCTTCAACATATTAGCAGAAAATATTATTTCCTAGCTATGATATGACAGCAGCAATTATTCTCTCATCGCTTCAAATGACGGCGACAAAGCATTAAAATCATCACTCGAGTTTAGCAACGACTATACATGCTATGCACCAAGCACCCAATACATTTATGCAAACACAATGCATAACCGGATATGTATACAACATACATGTTAATCACCAATCATAGTCTTGTTATAACAGTCTATTTTAGTGCACATCGCTAGTCATGACCGCGGCACTAATACCCCTCGCTTCGACATATCAACGGCACCGAATAACCTCGTTGTAATGTGACAATGGCATGTATCATTGCTTCAACATATTAGAGGCAAATATTCTTTCCTCGCTATGTTATGACAGCGGCAAGTATTCTCTCATCGCTTCAAAAGCGGCGACAAATCATTAAAATCATCACTCGAGTATGATATGACTATACATGCTATACACCAAGCATCCAATACATTTATGCATTCACAATGCATAATTCCAATATGTATATGAAACCCCAATGCATAATCCAATATGTATATAAAATAAATGTTACCTTTTGGTGCCAGTACGTCTATTTACGTACATTTCCAAAATATGGGATGTGAGTTGAACTTTATACCTTCGTTGTGTTGCCACCTGGGAAGGCTCTACACAATTGCACTACTCAATACTAGAAGCCAAATCATAATACATTACCAAAAATCCAACAAAATATCCAAACATCTCATTTTTCATATCTCGCGATCGATCGGCACCCTACGATCGATCGCCCAAGGGTGCCGATCGATTGCGAGATGTTACTGCCTGCTCTCCCAAAATTCTTTAATCAATGATCGATCGCCAAGTCCGGGAAATCGATCACGATGCTCACCGATCGATCGCCCCAACTTGGTGATCGATCGCCAAATGCTTCTGCCGCGCACCATGATGCTCGCGATCGATCGATAAAATGTACTGATCGATCGTGGATGCCTGTAATCGCGATTTTCGCCATTTTCATACATTTCACCCCTTCCAACTCATACCACTCCTACAACCTCAAACTCCAACCATCCAACATAACCAAATACTTCATAATCAACACAAATACATCAATAACCAACAAAAATTCCATATCTAACCAAATAATCAACATTCTTCAAAATAAACCCAATCTTCCCCAAAATCAACATTTTAAAACCCATCAAAACATACCCAAATCTTAACAAGAAAGTTTCCTTACCACTTGAACTCAAATCTTAGCAAGAAATCAAGCAACTCAAGCCTCCAATTCCTACTTTTTTTTTTCTCTTGCTAGATGATAAGATGGGTTTGGGGGAAAGAAGGGTTTGAGTGATAGAAGAGTGATGGGGAGATAAGAGTGAATAAAGTGGGTGGGGGTATAGTGTGGGGTTTAAATTAAAAAATGCTACCCAATTAATTAGCATGATGTAGTAAAATATCCCAACATGATATTTTAAAGCATTTACTCAATAAAATGCGCCATAACAACAATTAGCATGCTTTTTCTACAGCACTAGAACAAAGCCCAATAAATCATGTCAAATCATCATTTCCCCACTATGCATCACATGCACCCTGAAATCTATTATCAGCTCATGCCTACCGCATAACTGTACATTTTCCAATCATAATAATAATCATAACACCATAATTATTATTAGAAGCCATAAAGCACATGATTAATTTCAAGGATATCACACTTTTGTCTTGTATCACAATATATTGTATTTAATTCTTGCACAAAGCATGTTAAGTTAGAGGAGATATGTTGTATTTATACTTGGCTAATAGACACCACAAAATGACACCATTTGGAAGTGTTTTTTCATGAAAAGTCACACCCAAACACGAAGGGCCGTACTCTTCCACGAAAAATCATCTTACTGGCAGAACCGGGGGGGCTCGAGCGCTTTCCTTGCTTCCAGGATTTTTCCACGCAGCCGTTTTATGCCCGGTTTTCTCTCGTTTTCTCCTTTATTGAGTATTCAACTTTTCGTCTTGTTCAACTTGCTTTTGCTTAATCTTAATTCGTTAACATATGATTTTACATTGCTTAATTTCAATTCATTAAGCCTCAAAATTACCAACGATAACAATTCAAAAACATATCTTATTTTGGTTAAATTAAAAAAAGAACATTTTATTTTGGGATATCATAGAAATATTTGATAATGAATGACTGACACTTAGAATTTTTCGATCACTATCAGGGCTTGGTCCAGACCCGCATAATCGCGACTGCACAATGTGGACTTGCAGCAACTACTTCGTTTCCGTCATCACTTTATGAAAATAGCTGACAGAAGTTGTTCTAAGAGTCCATTTCAATATTGTATAAACCATTTTAAACTTCAGTTTTTAGCGATATTGGACAGGTGTATCATAATCAGCGTCTTCCAAATTCTCAGTAAGATATACATTTGGGTTAAAATTACAAAAGAAAGATTGAGCAAAGATATATGATTTAAAAAGGAAAAAATGAGAAACAAAATAGAAAATATACACGAAATGGGGCCCAAATATGATGAATGAGAAAGACAACCAAAGTAGTACTGGTTAAATAGAGAGAAATTTTGTGTACTCACCCGATGCACTTAAACACCATCACACAAAATATTATATGCTGCAAGATCTCGTACGACCCACCATACCTTGGAGATAGTTTCCCTCGCATTCCAAACCGCACAACACCTCTGAAAGGTGAGATCTTCAAAAAGACCTTATCTCCCAATTGAAATTCCAAGTCATTGCCGTTTATTAACATAGGTTGCCTGCCCATCCTTGGCTGCTTTCATTTTATGTTTGATCACTTTCACCTTTTCTTCCATCTCCCGGATTAGTTCCGGTCCTCCGACCAACTTACGGTCCAAATCATCCCAGTACAACGGTGATCTACAACGTCTACCACAAAGGGCCTCAAAAGGAGCCATCTGAATGCTCGCTTGGTAGCTATTGTTGTACGAGAATTCTACCAAGGCCATTGAATCCCGCCACGGAGTATCAAACTCCAACACACAAGCCCGCGACATATCTTCGAGCGTCTGTATGGTACGCTCGATATGGCCATCGGTCTGGGGATGGTAAGCTATGCTCAATCTCACCTCAGTTCCCAAAGCTGACTGAAGACCTTCCCAAAAGTGATATGTAAAACGAGGATCTCGATAGACACAATAAAAACTGGGATCCCGTGCAATCTCACCAAATCTCGAACGTATAACTGAGCCATCCTCAAATATGTGAAGGTCATGTTGTATGGAATAAAGTGAGCCGCTTTGGTTATCCTATCCACAATTACCCAAATGGCATCAAATCCCGAAGCAGTCCTCGGCAAGTGGGTCACGATGTCCATTGATATGTGTTCCCACTTCCATTTAGGTACTTCCAAACTTCTCAATTCACCGTTGGGCCTCTGCCTCTCGGCCTTCACCTGTTGACAGATCAAACACCTCTTAACGAATGCGATAACATCTCGTTTCATTCGTTTCCACTAGAACTGGTCACAAAGGTCCTTACACATTTTCCTTTCGCCTGGGTGGATGCTAAACCTGCTATTGTGAGCCCATTGAAAGATCCATTGGCGCAATTCCAGCGTACTCGGAACCACCCTATGATCACCAAGCCTCAGACCAATAAAATGGTACTCCCTTCTGAGTCAACTGCGTCAATGGCTTGCCAATCTTAGAAAATCCTTCGACAAAGCGTCGGTACTATCCGGCTAAACCAAGAAAGCTCTGAATCTTGGGTACACAGGTAGGTGCAGACCATTCTAGCACTGCTTCTACCTTCCTGGGATCTACTGATATCCCATCTTTGGAGATGACATGACCCAGAAATACGACACTGTCCAACCAGAACTCGCACTTACTGAGCCTGGCAAACAACTGATTACCCCAGAGAATCTGAAGCACTGTACGCAAATGTCTCACGTGCTCCTCTTCGGTCCTAGAATAAATGAGGATGTCATCAATAAAGACTATGACAAACTGATTCAGATACGGCTGGAACACCTGGTTCATTAGACTCATGAAGACAGCCGGGGCATTCCTCACTCCGAACGGCATAACTGAGAACTCATAGTGTCCATAACGGGTCCAAAACGCTGTCTTCTGAACATCTTCCTCTATAACTCGTATCTGATGGTACCCAAATCTCAAATCAATCTTGTTATAAAGCTTCGTGCCCTGCAACTGATCAAACATATCATCAATCCGCGGAAGAGGGTACTTGTTCTTTACTGTTACCTTGTTCAACTGCCGGTAATTGATGCACAAGCGCATCGAACCATCCTTCTTCTTAACAAACAAGACCGGTGTACCCAAAGGTGATACACTAGGACGTATGTATCCCTTTTCAAGGAATTCCTGCAACTGGACCTTCAGTTCCCTCAACTCCGCTGGTGCCATTCTATAAGGGGCACGAGAAATAGCGGATGTCCCTGGTAATAGTTCAATTCCGAACTCGACTTCCCTACTCGGCGGAAAGCCTGGAATTTCATCCGGAAACACCGGTAAATTCCACAACCACGAGTATCTCCTCAATTTTTAGCTCCTCCTTCTTTTCCGCAACATCAACAGCATAGATGAGATAACCCGTACCATGTTCCAATAACCGTGACATCTTAATAGCCGATACCAGCGGAATCTTCGAACGAGAACCACTTCCATAAAATATCCACTGAATCCCCTGATCAGATCTGAAGCGGACTGTTCTCTATCGGCAATCAACCACTGGCTGATATCTGTTCAGTACATCGATGCCCACAATGCAATCGAAGTCCGTCATACCCAATACAATCAAATCGACCTTCAAATCATTGCCTTCAAAATAAATGAGGCAGTTGGATAACATCCGATCAGCAATCACATTCTACACGGTGGGTGTCGAGACAATAAAAGGCGTGGGCAATGGAGACGGGTACATATGATGTCTTTCCACAAAGTCCTCAGATACAAAAGAATGGGAGGCACCTGCATCTATCAAAATAAAGCGGGATAGGTAAATAAATAACACTTACCCGCAATCACCTCCTCTGGGGATGCCTCGGCCTGCTCCCTAGTCAATGCATATACTTGCCCCTGAAGTGGTCCCACAGTCTTGCCTCCCGATGGTCGAGGCATAATCTGTTGCCTCTGATGTACTGCCATGCCATCAAATCTAGCTATGTTCTCTCTAAGATCTGAATGTCCTCCACGGGTAGGATAATATCAAGCAATATGGCCCACCTTGCCACAACTATAACAAGCCGAGTAGTCACAAGCCAAGTGTGGTCCTCCACAATAATCGCATCTCGTTTCCCCCGTCCTACTCACTTGTGTTCGTCCCCGGTTGGTCGGTGCATTGCTCCTTCGATCTCCCGGCCTTCGGTTATTTAGATCGCTCCCCACTAATCGGGAAGATGAAGAAGCTCCATGAGGCTTAAACTGCTCTCCTCGTGGCCTTAGCTGTCAGAAATTGGCCTCCGCGATGGCACAAGGGGTACAACATCCCTGTAAGCACTTACACCCCCAATCTTTGCTAGCTCCTCTCTAGTCAGAGCATCATCAAAGGAGCTGGGGTTATTAGAAAGAACCCGATCAAACAGCTCTGGCCTCCGTCCCTTCAGAAAATGCCTCATCTTGGCATGACTGTTGGTAGCAATATGAGGGACATACCTCAAGAGTGATGAGTATTGTCGAGCATAGTCAGAAACAGTCATATTGCCTTGCTTCAATTCGGTGAACTCATCCTCCTTCATCAGCCTAGCAGCCGCAGAAAAGCACCGGTTCAGAAACCGGGTCATAAACAAGCTTCAATCCACCAATATCCCTTGATCTCTCAACTCCATAACAGTCATCTTCCATCACATGGAAGATTTCTTAGCCAGTTGGAACTCCACCAACTTCAACCAAGCAGTCTTGGCACACGGTGTAAGTAATCCATCAAGCATCGTACGCAGCGGAATATAAATATTTATGGATTACAAGACACCGGATATATACAAAGGGGTTCATATCGGATAAAGGATCAAAGGTCTCACCCTTGTAGCGTGTTTGAGCAGATTCCACGAAGCAGCACGTCCAACGAACTCCGAGTCACAAGCAACACCTCCAAGGTCTTGCCTCTACGGTATCCACACGATTAATCAAACAAGGGACGTTCAAGAACAAGTTGCTAGACTTATTCTTGAACCAAAACTGTAATGCCTCGATTTGTGTTATACACGTGTCATATGATTATGGCGTAATTTTGAATAATTACGGTACGATGTGGACTCGGGTCGGGTTGAACCGAGGGTTAATACTCAGATACATGAAATGAATATTAGATATATGACAAGGAAAGAAACATGATGCACAAGATGTAGTGCATAGAAATGACTTGAATTAAATCAAGTGTAGTGGCATATCAAGCAACATGGACTAGTATGCATTTGAATTGAATTTCATATGCCTTTGCCTTTCATTTAAAGTTGCATTAGCATGTGAATTTGAGTTTGGATTTACATGTTTATGTTACTTGGCATGTTATTATAGCAAGTGGCTATATTAAGGGGTTTAGTGAGTAAAATCACATACTACACCACTTTTCACCTAAAATTCTCTACAAAGCTTCTCTCCAACCCTTGGAGATTCTTCTTGGTTTGAGCTTGGATTTCACTAGAGAATTAAGCTAGGAAGTTGAGTGAATTGATTTCCTAACTTCTTGGTAAGGAATTTATGGTTTTGAACTTGAATTGTGTAGTTGGTGTTGAAGTATGTGAATTTAAATATCAAATGTTCATGTTTAGAATCATAACATGTTTATATGCCAAGAATTGGATTCTAGGATGATAGAAACATGTTTATATGATACTAGGGATTTCATGAATCATGGTTACATGTGAAATTATGGGTAGGAGAAGAAGTACCATGAAGATAAGTTCAAAATCGCCATTGTCTTGATTTTTCTGATCGTGCCGATCGATCGAAAATGTGGTCTCGATCGATCGCTGCGAACAATGAAATTTTAAGGCGGTTTGAACATTGAGCGATCGATCGGTGATTTTGAGGCGATCGATCGGTGCATGGCGATCGATCGGTGCTTTTGTTCGATCGATCGGTGAAGAGTGAATAGTTCGGCGATCGATCTAGAATATGAGGCGATCGATTGGTGATGGCAGAATGTTGAAAAATGTTATATTTTTGTAGAATTTGATTTTAATGCCTATGATAACATGATATATTATTGGCATTGTTGTAGCGCCATCACAGGGGACAGGACAACGAGGCAATTAGCCAGTGACGACTGATTTATCTCGTTTGTGTTGCTTTACAGGTACGTGTTGACGTACGGAGTATAGATATTGTGTGATGATGGTATGAGATTGATATCGTATGAATTGTGTTGTGTTGGTATCATATGATTGGTAGTATCATATGTATGTACATTCATGGATATCATGTGTTGAGATGGCTGAGGTATGTATGTTAGCAGTAGAGATATACGCCTGGTTTGGGTATATGCTCGGGTATGCTACATATACGATTAGCATTAGAGATATACGCCTGGTTTGGGTATATGCTCGGGTATGCTACATATACGATTAGCATTAGAGATATACGCCTGGTTTGGGTATATGCTCGGGCATGCTACATATACGATTAGCATTAGAGATATACGCCTGGTTTGGGTATATGCTCGGGTATGCTACATATACGATTAGCATTAGAGATATACGCCTGGTTTGGGTATATGCTTGGGTCTGCTACATATACATGGTATGAGATACTCTGGCTATTATCACATACGAGTACGGTACTATGATATGTGCTGCTAATATGAAGATGTGATGTGGTTCCACTGACATATTGAGCTGAGATAGCATATCATATTGGTCTCGTGATAATAGGGTGATAGTTGAGACATGTCGACATGGTGCATTGGTTGATGCATGATACAGAGCATTCACATTGGATATGATTGTTATTGTGCTTTATCATTGATATTGTGTTTTGATATTGCACTAAGATAATGGTTTATCTATACTCACGTTTTGTGAATGTTTCTGTAGGATTTCATAGACGTGGGAATCGTGAGTCTTATTCCGCTGCGAGGTGCACCACTGCATAGGAGTTGTACTGGATTAGGTTGTTAATTATACGTGTAATGTATATGTGAAAAAAAAGTGGCTTTTGTACTAGTGGTTTTGGTACATCTGTAACAACCTATTAGTAAGAAACTCTTAAACAGTGTATGAATTACTTAATTCTGACTCACTTATGTATGCTTAATTAAATACATAATGGATTATGTAACGAGGACCCCACATTAGTGGTATCAGAGCAGTGGTTCGAGAACGGGATGAACAAGGGTAGAAGAAGTGAGTTAGGGAGTTACCTAATCACTTAAAGGCATGTGATACTTATGATATAGTGTCTGGGAACATGGTTTGTATTTGTATCTGTTATTGTTAACCCTTGTTATGCAGGATGATAGTATGACTTGGTATGAATCCTTATGTGTGGCAAAAGTGATGGTGTGGGTGTATCGTGATTGGTATACCGGGTTTCTGTACTATCATTTGGCAGGGGAAACATGATATGTTTCGCGGGAGTTATTCCACTGATTCCGTGGTAATGGTATGTAGGTCGATACCGAATCGGAGGAGTAAGTTGTACAGTGGTTGGAGCGTGAAAAGCAAAGTTTGGTATCAGCTCCATGTGCAAAGTCAGCCTACATGAGATTGTGTATTATACCTAATGATGGACTGGCCGCTGACACATGATGTGTGAATGGAAGTGAAGATACAGGTTATTGATCACTGTATCTAGTTCAGGGGCAAGGTATGGATCAAAATCACATTTTGGCTTAAAGGGTAGGATGATAAGCTAGTCAAGAAATGTTGAATGGGGGTCTTCAGTATGCTTAGCATACTACCATTCTTTTACATTTAAGGCTCAAAATAGGGTACTAGAGATTGATTTTGTTTACATGGTAGGCTTGAAAGGCTCAAACGCATCAAAGATTGCCTATATCACTTTCATGTTTGCAAGTAGTCTAGACATACGCCTCAAAGAGCATGTAGTTAAGTTCTAGCATATATTAGAGATTTCTTAAGACTATCACAAAGTTTACACAATCTTCACTAGGTTATGCATACTTCACAAGCCATGACAATAATGTGCTCAAGATATTCACTTACTAAGTTAAAGTAAACTTTGCATTAGAGTTCAAAGTGTTCCAAAGTTAACAATTCACCTATGTTCAAAAGCATGCATGATATCAATTAGGTTTCATCATGGGCTAGTGATTCTAAGCATGTGTTCATTACTAACTATGAGCTCAAAATTTTCAAATTTTTCGATTTTTTTGATTTTTTTGTATTTTTGAATAAGAACAACAATAACACACTACTAATCCCTCCCCCATACTTAAATCTTACATTGTCCCCAATGTAAGGCAAAAAGACAAGAGAAAAGAAAAGTCCAACTATGAAAGCAATAAAAATAAAAGGGAGAAAAGAAACTAACTCCCCTTGGGTTGCCTCCCAAGCAGCGCCTTTGTTTAACGTCGGTGGCCCGACGTCAGTCGTCTATCAAGGTGGTTGATGCAGTGTTGCTCTATCCTTCCTTAACCACCTCAACATCTTCTTCATTCCTCGGTATTTCGGCTTGTTGCTCTTTGAGTGGTCGTCCCCAGTCTTTGCTCCTTCGTCACTTGATTGACATGGTCGATCCGGAGGATGCTTCTTTCCATTGGTACGATCCTGCAAGTGAGAAATAAGAGGATCAGAAGTATCGTGAGTAGACAGAGTAGCAATCATATGAACAGTATGCACTAAGTTAGAATCCATACCTTTCTTCTCGTCAAGGCCATCAGTAGCCTTTCCCATTTCCCACAACTCCTCATTATCAAAATCAGAATCATAGTCGTCATGTACATCAATAGCGTAACTAGAATGCTCAAGAGGTTTAATGGGTTCATACATGTTGAATTTTTCAATTTCACCATTAGACTCCATGGTTATCAAACCGCTCTTCATATTGATTACTGAGTTTTATGATTTCAAGAATGGTCTTCCTAAAATAATTAGACTAGAAGGATCACCATTTCTCATGTCTAAGACATAGAAATCGGCTGGGAAGACCAAGTTCTTTACATGCACAACTACGTCCTCTATTATCCCCTTGGGTATGACCGTGGATTTATCAGCTAAGTGAATAACTGCGCTATTCCTTTTTAAAGGTCCCATTTTCAGTTGAGAGTACATTGAGTAAGGCATGACATTTATGGATGATCCTAAATCGAGCATAGCCTTCTCAATCCTAATCGCACTAATCTAACATGGGAAAAGAACATACCTGGATCGTTGCATTTAATGGGGATGCTTCTTTGGTTATCCGCCAAAACATTGTCATTGAGCTCGACCTTGGGCTGCCCTTTGTATTCCTTGCTTTGATCCTCTTTCAAGGTTTCATGCAATGGGACTTGCTCTTTGCAGCGTGGACTCATCTCGTAGAGGCCTGTGAGTCCGGCATCTTTCCTATTGTCCTTCAATGCTTGGGGGAAAAGGGGTGGTTCTTTATATTCAGAAAGTTTAGGGAACTCACCTCGTGGTTCCTCCCCTTGCATTGGCTCTTCAACGTCTGTCTCTGTCTCCGTCATCTCTTCTTTTTGGGGTGGCGTCAGTACCACCTTTTCTTCAGCTGCATCTTCATCCCCATTCACTGTGATAGCACTCACATTTTCCCGGGGGTTCATCTCTGGTTGTGATGGTAGTCCATTTGAAATTCTTGCTTCGATCTTGCTGATTGAAGTTGCCAATTGTCCCATCTGCGTTGTCAAGCTCTGGATGCTTGCCCTGGTCTCCTGTTGAAATTGTAAGCTATTCTCAGCAATAATTTTAATGCTATGTTCTAACCTGTCAGAAGGAGGGTGCACTGGCGGTGGTGGAGGTCGCTGATATGGCGGTCTGTAGGGTTGAGGTTGGTGCATCTGTGGGTTCCCATAGCCTTGGTTCGGATGGTCCCTCCACCCTTGATTGTATTTGTTTGGTGGATGGTCATAATTCCTTTGTGGGGGGCCTGGGAATCCTCCTGCAGCATTTACGTTCTCCGTGGTTGTCTCTTGTAGTGAGGGGCATGCGTCTGTGGAATGGTTCGCAGCCAGACAGATTCCACACGGCTTTGTCTTTCGTACATTTCCACCTGCCATACCACGCACAAGAAACGTCAAATCTACCAGTTGTTGTTCAAGGCTGGAAACATTTACCTCCCCTTGTTTCCTTTGTGCTGGTTCCTGTCGAAAGTTGCCAAACTGCTGTGAGTTGGCCGCCATGTTGGCTATCAAGCTCCGCGCATCATCCGGTGTTTTATCGACAAAGGCTCCCCCACTCGCAGCATCGACTAAGTTCCTGTCACTAGACAATAAACCTTCATAAAAGTATTGAATGAGTAAGTGTGCACTTATCTAGTGTTGTGGGCAACTTGCACACAACTTTTTGAAGCGTTCCCAATACTCATGCAATGTTTCTCCACTGAATTGTCTAATGGAGTGGATCTCCTTGCGTATGTTAGCCGCTCTTCATGCTGGAAAGTACTTCTCCAAAAACGTTCTTTGGAGGTCCATCCATGTTGTGATGGATCCTGGTGATAGGTAAAAGAGCCAGTCTTTCGCCGCGTCCTTTAGAGAAAAAGGGAAAGCCCTTAACTTGATCTGATCTTCAGTAATTCCCGTCGGTTTCATAGTGGTGCAAACAACATGAAACTCCATCAGATGCTTGTGGGGATCCTCTCCTGCGAGTCCATGAAAAGAAGGCAACAAATGTATGAGTCCCGATTTAAGTTCAAAACTTACATTAGTTGCGAAAGCAGGAAAAGTTATGCAGAGAGGTTGTTGGTCCAAATCTGGATTGGCCAGTTGGCGTAGGCTTTGGTTTGCAGCCATATCGTTCCTTTCCTCCGCTTCTTGTCTCCGAGTATCTCTCCTTCTTTGATGCAGCGTCCTCTCGATTTCTGGATCGTAATATGAATTATCCTTGTAATCAAACGATCCGCCTGTACTCATCAACAAACCTCAGTAGTAATGCGGGAAAGAAAATATCAAAAACGAAATAAAAAAATCGACACTAATAAATATTGCCTTCCCCGGCAACGGCGCCAAAATTTGGTAGCGTTTATCGTGTACGCCCAAATTAACCCTTCTTCAGTTAATAACAAAAATATGTAGTAGTGGAAGTAGGGATCGATCTCACAGGGAAGGTAAATTTATTTCGTGCCAAAAACGAATAGTAACAAGGGGGTTTTAGGATGAATGATTACTACTAAGCAAATTCTATAATTAAACTAATTAACGAGATTAACTAAGATGATTTAAACTTATGAGAGTGAAGCGATTCTTGGTTTCCAGGTAACCGTACTTTTGGAAAATTATCTTTTAGTCATCAAATCAAAACATTCGAATTCATTCAATTATCTATCGATTGGAAATCCAATTCCTACTCATCTTATTCGTAGTCAAAGAGAAAACAGCATTCAATTCAACCCTTACCAAATCTCTAATCACCACTACTGATGGCCTTGACGAGAAGAAATGTATGGATTCTAACTTAGTGCATACTGTTCATATGATTGCTACTCTGTCTACTCACGATACTTCTGATCCTCTTATTTCTCACTTGCAGGATCGTACCAATGGAAAGAAGCATCCTCCGGATCGACCATGTCAATCAAGTGACGAAGGAGCAAAGACTGGGGACGACCACTCAAAGAGCAACAAGCCGAAATACAGAGGAGTGAAGAAGATGTTGAGGTGGTTAAGGAAGGATAGAGCAACACTGCATCAACCACCTTGATAGAGGACTGACGTCGGGCCACCGACGTTAAACAAAGGCGCTGCTTGGGAGGCAACCCAAGGGGAGTTAGTTTCTTTTCTCCCTTTTATTTTTATTGCTTTCATAGTTGGACTTTTCTTTTCTCTTGTCTTTTTGCCTTACATTGGGGACAATGTAAGATTTAAGTATGGGGGAGGGATTAGTAGTGTGTTATTGTTGTTCTTATTCAAAAATACAAAAAAATCAAAAAAATCGAAAAATTTGAAAATTTTGAGCTCATAGTTAGTAATGAACACATGCTTAGAATCACTAGCCCATGATGAAACCTAATTGATATCATGCATGCTTTTGAACATAGGTGAATTGTTAACTTTGGAACACTTTGAACTCTAATGCAAAGTTTACTTTAACTTAGTAAGTGAATATCTTGAGCACATTATTGTCATGGCTTGTGAAGTATGCATAACCTAGTGAAGATTGTGTAAACTTTGTGATAGTCTTAAGAAATCTCTAATACATGCTAGAACTTAACTACATTCTCTTTGAGGCGTATGTCTAGACTACTTACAAACATGAAAGTGATATAGGCAATCTTTGATGCGTTTGAGCCTTTCAAGCCTACCATGTAAACAAAATCAATCTCTAGTACCCTATTTTGAGCCTTAAATGTAAAAGAATGGTAGTATGCTAAGCATACTGAAGACCCCCATTCAACATTTCTTGACTAGCTTATCATCCTACCCTTTAAGCCAAAATGTGATTTTGATCCATACCTTTTAAGGGAGTATGATGTATTTCATTCAAATGCACTGGGGAATCATTGAAGTATATTTGTGAGCTCAATTGTCAAAATAATGGAATGCATGAAAGAAAAAGGGATGCCTTGAAAAAAATAGATAAAAATATGACTCCAATGGGAGCCAAGGCACAAAAGAAGCAAAGTGTTGAAATAAACCTTGTGAAAAAGAACAAAGTTGAAAAATTCATACAAGAAGAGAAGCTTTTAGTGTGCATTTCATCATACTCTCTTGTTTGAATATCCTTGCCCTTTCTTTCATAAGCCAATACCTAGGCCAAGCTACAAGCTAATAAAGACCTACTTGATTTATGTTTGCAAAGTAGCTAAGATAGTGGAGAAGAGTGTGCAAGTGAGCTTATACTTGTGTTAGTGTATAACTTGAACTATTATGGCTTTGCATATTTTGGATCTATAATTTGTACACAACACTTGTTTATGACCACACACACACGTTCACTACTTCGTTGGGTACGAAATGTTTAGGGATTGAACTTGTTCCACTATTAACTTTTCACCGCCGTTCATTATTATGCATGTTAAAATTGCTGAGGCATAAAGTGAGAACAAGTTGCTTTGTTATGAACCTATGAGCCAACCAAAAATATTGTAGTTTTATCTGTTTACTCGAGGTCGAGTAAAGGGTAAGTATGGGGGAGTTTGATGTGACTAGAAATAGACACATCTTTAGTGCTTAATTGTCTACGATTTGGTAGGTTTTGATGGATAAATTGATATGTATGCTACCTAATCGTATATTTGTGTAATTGTAGGTACAATCGAAGAAAACGAGCTAAAAACGATGTGTAAAGACCAAGGAGAGACATGGACATGACAAGGACTCAAAGTTGATCAAGAAAAGGGCACAAATGTAATTTTGGAGGTGGCAATCGATCGCCCGGAAGAGGCAATCGATCGCCTATGGACAGAAACATTTGCATCAAATTGGAAGAGTCAGCGATCGATCGCGAAGAATTAGCGATCGATCGCCAAAGTCTACTGAAGCTCGGCGATCGATCGAGATAAAGTGGCGATCGATCGCCTCAAGAAATTCGCTGAAAAATAAAAGCCTCGCGATCGATCGCCACACATCAGGCGATCGATCGCCGAAGAGTCCGGAAATTTGGAAATTGAGTCTTTTACCATGTTTAAAAGATTGTATCACATATTTATCACTTCCATACCCTAGAACTCGAGGAGAAGCCTCATTAGCAGCAATTTTTGATAGTTTTTTATACTATTAGAATATTTGGAGATTTTAGATTAATTTGCTTTCAAGTTTTCTTCAAGAACAACGAAGAACGGAACCGGAATCGACAAGCCGGAATCGTGATTTATTTTAGTAATTCTTTTCCTTCATTTATTTAATGTTTTCCATTGAATTTTTATTGTTTTTAGATTTAATTATGCTAGGCTAAAACCTTTGATTCTTGGTTGAAGGGATACCTACTTTTTGATTTAAATCTTTTATGAGAATTTGGTTTGATTGTTGAATTAGATTTCGATTTCAATTTGTTTCTCAGATTTCGAATTCCATGATTGTTGTGTTTGTGTATTAGACCGATCACCTAATATTCAATTACATAATCGATAGTTTGTTAAGAAACAACTAAGATCAATAATTGACCAGTTGTAGGTGTTATTGAATTCTTGCAAATGTTTCTGTCCATAGGCGATCGATTGTACCTACAATTACACAAATATACGATTAGGTAGCATACGTATCAATTTATCCATCAAAACCTACCAAATCGTAGACAATTAAGCACTAAAGATGTGTCTATTTCTAGTCACATCAGTCTCCCACTGGTTTTTCTAGAAATAAATTCTCTTTCAAGAAAGACACCAGTCCGAGCAACAACCACTTTGTTCTCGGTGGGATAATAGAAATAGTATCCTTTAGTTTCCTTAGGATACCCCACAAATAAACACTTATCATATTTGGGTCCAAGTTTGTTAGTGGCGTGACGTCTCACGAAAGTCTCACAACCCCAAATCTTCATAAAAGACATACTAGGACGCTTCCCAGTCCATATCTCATATGGTGTCTTTTCCACTGATTTAGATGGAACACGGTTCAGTATGAAAATCGTTGTTTCTAAATCATGTCCCCAAAAGGATATCGGAAGATCTGCATGACTCATCATTGATCGAACCATGTCCAACAAGGTTCGATTTCTCCTCTCGGATACACCATTCCATTGTAGAGTATACGTAGGAGTGAGTTGTGGGACTATCCCACACTCCTTTAGATAGTCATGAAACTCTTGGCTTAACTATTCACCTCCTCGATCTGATCGAAGGATTTTGATACTTTTGCCAAGTTGGTTTTGTACTTCATTCTTGAAATCTTTGAACTTTTCAAAGGTTTCATGCTTATGCTTCATTAGGTACACATACCCATATCTACTGAGATCATCAGTAAATGTAACTAAGTATTGAAAACCACCTCTAGCTTGTGTTCTTATTGGTCCATACACATCACTATGTATTAGTCTCAATAACACATTTGCCCTTTCAACATGTCCCTTGAAAGGGGCTTTAGTCATCTTGCCCATTAAACAAGATTCGCATGTTTCATATGATTCAAAATCAAATGAATCTAATACTCCATCCTTATGAAGTTTAGATATGCGGTTCTCATTTATGTGGCCCAAACGACAATGCTAGAGATAAGTCGGATTACAATCATTATTTTTAATCCTTTTAGTATTTATGTTATAGACAGGCATATCAAGATTTTAATAAATAAAGACCATTAACCATCTGTGCACTAGCATAAAACATATCATTTAAATAAATGGAACAACAGTTGTCCTTTATAATAAATGAGAATCCATACTTGTCCAAACAAGAAATAGAAATAATGTTTTTGGTAATTGAAGGCACAAAATAACAATCTTGTAAAATCAACGATAAACCAGAAGGCAAAGATAAATGATAATCCCCTACAGCTAATGCAGCAACTCTTGCTCCATTTCCAACTCGGAGATCAACTTCGCCTTTCGCCAACAATCTACTCCTTTTGAGGTCCTGCACATTTACACAAATGTGAGATCCACATCCAGTATCTAATACCCAAGATGAAGAAGTAGATAACTTGACTTCTATAACAAAAATACCTGAAGTGGAAGTCACACTTCCTTTCTTGAGATCCTCCAGATATACTTTGCAGTTCCTTTTCCAATGATCGGTCTCACTGCAATGGAAACAGTTTCCTTCCTTTGCTATCCCTCCATTTGGCTTCAGTGCATAAGACTTTGGCTTAGATTTAACAAAGACCTTATTTGCTTTCTTATTGCCTTTAGCTTTGGCCTTTCCTTTGCTCTTATTCACAATAAGAACATTTGTGGCATTAGTCTTCTTTGTATTCGCTTCATATGTTCTCAACATACCAAGTAATTGTGGTAGAGTCTTTTCCATGTCAGTCATATTGTAATTTACTACATATTGACTGAAGCTCTCAGGAAACGATTGCAAGATCACATCGGTGTCCAACTCTTGGTCCAATGGAAAACCCAGCTTCTCCAGATTCTCAATGTACCCAATCATCTTGAACACATGAGTTCCAACTAGGCTTCCCTCTACCATTCTGCACTGGAACAACGCTTTAGAGACGTCATACCTCTCTTGTCTAGCTTAATGTTGGTACAATTGCTTTAAGTGTTCGATCATATCGAACGCCTCCATTTCCTCATGTTGCTTCTGAAGCTCAGAGTTCATGGTGGCAAGCATAAGGCAGCCAACATCAAGTGCGTCATTCTGATGCTTCTTGTAAGCATCTTTATCGGCTCTAGTAGCCGTCAGGGGAGGTTCCTCAGCAGGTAAGGGTTCCTCTAGGACATATTGCTTCTTTTCTTGCTTGAGGACTATCCTCAGATTCCTATACCAGTCTAGGAAGTTTGTCCCATTTAATTTGTCCTTCAAGAACCGATCGCAGTGATAATGTGCTTGTTGTATTGTTAGTTGCTATGGATATCTACAATATAAATATGCAAAATAAGTTTATGATTTAATCATTTAACATGGTCTTATATTAAATGATGCTCCCACTATTTTGTTTAAAAATATCAACCCTCGAAACCTTTAGTGGGCCAAGATCCATATTTTGCCTAATCTTGAGTTAGCTTTGGCTAATCGCCCAAAACTCGGTTATTTAGGTAGACAACACTTTGTCAATGACATCACATGTAATTCTTGGATAGTTGGACGAACAACGCTTTGTTCAATTCATCAAATGAATTATTATTCAACCAATGCCTCTAGGTTCCCAATCCTATTGAGATAACCTAGTTAAGTCGTACCCAATTTAAAGTATAACGGATATCACAATTATCCTTTTGCGCCTTACCAAGATTGCCACGGTGCTTTGCTTCGGCAAACCCACACATGTACAATCGAAGTTTTTGACGAGTACTTTTAATTTTGTAAGGCATCTAAAACTTAATATTTTAGAGGGATTTATTGATCTCATGATTAGTTTGATAATTTAAAATATGTCCACTACATATAGGTGTATACATATCTACATATATGTGTAATACAAATATCAATCTAAAACATAAGATAAATCATGCATCAACATACATAATTAAACGTGACATGGTTATAGCCCCTACTAGCGATTTTCTTAAGCCAATGAGAAAATCCTAAGAGTCAACCTAAGGTAACTTCACAAGCACCTTCCTTTGGCTCCAGTTTGTGAATGGCCTCCTCATCCCGGCATCATGCTCCATCTTCATTGATCACCATCAACAAATAAACTATATTATTTACAAGATATAGAATTCCTCGATTCACATTCGAGGGGAACATAGGGGAGGGATAACATTTAGAACAAAATAGAGAAGGCACGACACGCAGGTCGTATTATAAATTACAAACATTCACAAATCCTATCTAATAGGTCAAAGGGCTATAACCATGCACCATGCTCAAACAACACATAAAACATGCTTTAACATTTAATTAATTAAATTCTAAACATTTTCAAATTTAATTCTAATTAAAACTGTAAAATAAAATTTTGAAAAATTATCGTACGCTCGGGGCATCACATGCCACGAACTTAATGCGACTAAGCCACGAACCACCATGGTTCGAACCAACCATACACCACGGCTGGACCAATTATGGGCCTAGGGTTCGAAACCCTAGCCCACGACTTGGTCCGAGCCATTGGCTTGGGTGCGGCGCCGCTAGGGTTCCAAACCCTAGCCGCCTTGCACCATCTCGGTTTCTATCGAGCCAACTTGTTCGAAACGCCGGAATTCATGAGCCACGAATCATGGTCAGGCCATGCACGGTGGTGGCTCAACCATCTCGAGCCAAAGGTTCGAAAACCCTAGCTCTCACGTGGTGAAGCCACTTATCCATGCACGCGTGAACCATTATCGAGCCAAAGAGTTCAAAACTCATCCACGCCTCGAAACCTCCATGCTCGAACATGAGCCACAACGACTAGGCCATCCCGAGCCAAGGGTTCGAAAACCCTAGCCCTCACGTGGCTAAGCCATGGGTCAAGTGCATTAGGTGGTGGCCGAAACATTATGCAATTAATTTGATTATTCGCCTCGTGTATCGTATACATCAAACATCAATTATATCAAATATAATTTCATGATAATTTCACAAACTTAATATTAACATATCATATATGTTCATACTGTTTTAAATAGCATGCAATATTAGTTCTAATATGATTAAAACAATTTAATCACATAAATCCGATATGAGCCTTGTACACGGCTCTGATACCACTGTAAGTAATCCATCAAACATCGTACGCAGCGGAATATAAAAATTTATGGATTACAAGACACCGGATCTATACAAAGGGGTTCATATCGTATAAAGGATCAAAGGTCTCACCCTTGTAGCGTGTTTGAGCAGATTCCACGAAGTAGCACGTCCAACGAACTCCGAGTCACAAGCAACACCTCCAAGGTCTTGCCTCTACGGTATCCACACGATTAATCGAACAAGGGACGTTCAAGAACAAGTTGCTAGACTTATTCTTGAACCAAAACCAAACTCCCGGTTCAAAACCGATCAACGACTACCAATTTCTTCTCAAGATGTCGACGGCGGCCGTGAGATAAGGAGGCGACCGTGAGATCCAATGAGAGAAGGAGGTGGCCGAGAGATGTTGTGGAGTGGAGGCTAGGTTATGATTTCAAAGTATGATTAACAATTAATCAAAACCTTATATTTATATTATAAGACTTTAATTAAGGTTCAAGACTTTCTTAAAGTCTGATGGGCCCAAACCCATGATTTAATTAAATCCTTATAATCATTTAATTAAGACTCCTCTTAATTATTTAATTCATCCCATGAATTTAATTTCCCTTATCGATTTAATCTTTTGTGCGACGCGATAGGATCTTGTAATGTTGGCAGTGACATAAAATCTCATTTTACGTCACAAGCAATGAGCGGTATCTAGCAACACATCAAGGATATCCAACTTACAAGAATGTCTTTGACTCGACATAACCTAAGAACTTGTGATAATATTAACCATGTAACTTAATCCATTTGTCCTTTGTGTTTAGATTGAACACGAGTCATGGAATAGTCATACTCGTATATTCAATCTCTATTTCTTGATCCCCAAGTAGAACTAGAATAAACGAATAAGCTCGATATCTCATATCGACTCATTCGAGCATGGCCATGCATTTTAGTCTCACTTGATCAAGGGCCAAACACTTCTCCTGTTATATAGGAGGGACAAATCCTATCTCGATCAATCAACATCCCTCTACATAATTCGTAGTGTGTCCAATAGTCGCATTTATAGTTTACCCTGTTATGGGTAACGTTTGACAATATCAAGATACATAACTCCTTATGTTGGGATCTCTGATGATCACAAGTCGTAAGGATTACATACATTATTATCACTATGAGAATTACTTATGACGTTCATATAACTATCCATGTAGCATTCTCATGGTGGGTCTGTCCAGTACATCGTTCTCTAACATGTACCCATGTGTTGATTTGATATCTCATATCAATGAACAATTCATCAATCAACACATACTAGTCTCTATGTATTATCATTATCCTGTTCATGATAATACTTGACTATGGACAATGTTTACGAATAATACAATATTATTCTAAGGACATTAACATATATTAATTCACATTGCAAAGTTAAACGAATAATATATAATAATGAATTCATAAACTCATAAACATTGTATGTCAAAACAATCATCCAATGACATGTCTTAGGACATATCCCAACACACGGTGCCGACACGAAGATTTGTTCAATCCTCTCTAACCATTCCTCTCCATCTTCCCGTGTCTGTCTCAGTTCCCTCAAAGCGGGGTGGATGGAAGGACAAAAACTATGTCAGACTCAGTTCCCCGGGTAATAGCAGGTGCACTATAGGTTCCACGCCCATACCCGGTGGCGGTGGAGGATTATTCTGTGAAATACTAACATTCACACTTCCTACATCACCCACCTCCTCATTGAGGTGCTCAGAATTTCTGGCTGCCATGCTGTAATACAGGGGTTAACAACAATGCCAGAAACAATTCATGTATTACACCGTTAGATAACAAGAACAACAATATTCTAAGCATGCCAGTATAACAAATATATACTCAAATATGCACCACATGCATAAACATACTCATAAGTTAGCACCTAGCCAACTTGTCAACTAAGTCTACCCTTCGCTCATCCCTGGTTCTCTAACCACTGCTCTGATACCACTAACGCAAGGCCTCACTACCTTAAGTGTGGATTTAGTGCATTAAGAGAGCTAAACATGCATTCATCATAGTATAAGGGTTCATGTTGATGCCTTGATCTTAAGGATTACAGTGCCAAAATACAATTTTCATAAATGAATTAATTACATTCCCAAAAAATGAATGTAAAGCTATAGATTTACTATATCCTGCGTAGAAACTATACAAAAGAATTCATGTTCATCTATACCGATAGCACTCCTCACACTGCTCACTGCATCAACCCTGGCCTTAGCCCTCGTGCCAAAATGCACCTACAGGAACAACCACAAACCATGAGCATATAATAATCCATATTCACCACAATATGATTATAATGAGTATATGCATAAACCGTAAATACAAAACACTTCCTGTATTCCAATGCATTTAAAACGCTCCCTTGGTTGTCCCTGTACCATAACTCATAATCATAATCAATGGATTACATTACGGTTCCACAAATGTCATGACATATAACCATTCCATCAATACCAATAACAAATCATAGTCTTGTTATAACAGTGTATTTTAATGCACATCGCTAGTCATGACCGCGCCACTAATACCCCTCGCTTCGACATATCAGGGGCATCTAATAACCTCGCTTTAATATGGAAGCGGCATGTACCATCGCTTCAACATATTAGCCACAAATATTCTTTCCTCGCTATGATATGAAAGCGACAAGTATTCTCTCATCGCTTCAAATGACGGCGGCAAAGCAATAAAATTATCACTCGATTATAACAAGGACTATGCATGCTATGCACCAAGCATCCAATACAGATATGTATACAAAATACATGTTAATCATCAATCATAGTCTTGTTATAACAGTGTATTTTAATGCACATCGCTAGTCATGACCGCGGCACTAATACCCCTCGCTTCAACATATCAGCTGCATCGAATAGTCTCGCTTTAATGTGATAGCGGCATGTACCATCGCTTCAACATATTAGCGACAAATATTCTTTCCGCGCTATGATATGAAAGCGGCAAGTATTCTCTCGTCGCTTCAAATGACGGAGGCAAAGCATTAAAATCATCACTCAATTATAACAACGACTATGCATGCTATGCACCAAGCATCCAATACAGATATGTATACAAAATACATGTTAATCACCAATCATAGTCTTGTTATAACAGTGTATTTTAAGGCACATCACTAGTCATGACCGCGGCACTAATACCCCTCGCTTCGACATATCAGCGGCATCGAATAACCTCGCTTTAATGTGACAGCGGCATGTACCATCGCTTCAACATATTAGCGGCAAATATTCTTTCCTCGCTATGATATGACAGTGGCAAGTATTCTCTCATCGCTTCAAATGATGGCGGCAAAGCATTAAAATCATCACTCGAGTATAACAATGACTATACATGCTATGCACCAAGCATCCAATACATTTATGCAACCACAATGCATAATTCCAATATGTATATGCAACCCAATGCATAATCCAATATGTATAGAAAATACATGTTACCGTTTGGTGCCCATACGTCTGTGATGCCCGGGAATTAATGGTGTAAATCTAGGTGTGGTAATGATCCTTAATGGATTTTAATTGTGGCAATGAATTAATTGCGGTGTTGGGACTCCTGATGATTTTAAATCCGCTATTTGGGGTTGTTAGATCCAAGGGTTGTGATTGTATTCTCATCGTGGTGATAAACCTTGGAATCGGGTTTTTGGTGGGATCTGGGGTCTGGGGTACTTTGAGTTGGGGCTGGTAATGAAAATTGAGATCGAGATGCAATATTTTAACACAAATGATTTTTAATGAGTCATGATGTATTTGTGGAGGACTCGTGATTTTTGAGCCTTGGTACTATATATACCAAGTTGACTCGGTGTTCAGTCATTGTTCTCTCTCTCTCTCTCTCTCTCTCTCTCTCTCTCTCTCTCTCTCTCTCTCTCTCTCTCTCTCTCTCTCTCTCTCTCCCTTGGAAGGAAATCTCTGGGGGCTCGACTTGGGAGCCGAATTTCTCGAAGAAAAGTTGATAATCTTCTTCCCCTCGTCTCTATCTTCGATTTTATAGTAGTATTGTGGTGTTTGGTTGAGTTTTAGGTTGGGTTTGAGTTTTGAAATTTTAAAGATTTTTGGGTTGGAATGTTTAAGGGGTTTTGTGGTATTTATGTTGAGGAATATTGGTATTTTGGGCCTTAGGATTGTTATCCTGGGGGTTTTAGCTTGTAAAACACCATTTTTGGTTGTTTCAAAGCTCGCCGATCGATCGCGCGTAATTTGTAAAATTTGACGACGATGAACAGTATGCTCGATCGATCGAACAAAGTTGCTGATCGATCGAGATGGTCGGTGGATCGATCGAGAAGGTTGCTCGATCGATCGAGCAAGGAAGAATTTTGGGGAGCTCTCGATCAATCGAGCATGAATGGTCGATCGATCGAGAGGCCCTGTTTATGGTTTTAAATTGTTGGTCGTTGTGGAGTCGATGCATGCTTCACCCGCAGTCTTTTTAAATGGTTAATCGTCATGGATTGACGATATAATTGGAGGTTGTGAACGTGCTTGGACACGTGGTTGCATACTTGTAATTAATTGTGAGTTATTAATTGTGTCTAGCACATATTTCATCTGATCGTGGAACTAAGACAATGTTTGATTCGGACTACGGAATTATAAGGTACGTGTAATGTACGAGCATAATCTTATATCTTACCGCAATTGTTGAATGCATGATATACTGTAATTGCAATAAATGGGCATGTATTGTGAACTATATGGTGCCGCTATGGAGGGTGAAACGGTTGGGATGTTGTCGCCATGGAGCGAACATCGGTTATGAATACTGTTGCTACTGAGCAAGCGATGAAATGGGACTGTGGAAGTATTGGTTAGATACGCGTGATATCTATAAACATTGTAAATGATTGAATTTTATTAATTATGGAAATTGGCAATTAGTGATCGAATTTAGTTAATCAATGAAATAATTAACTGGCTTTTGGGAATTTGATGGTTTCTGTTATTTTGAGAACATGAACAGCACAGGGGGTCCAATATGAGGATGATACCATTCAGAGAGTATCTTTTAAAATTCATGGTTTTACATTTTGTAAATTATGAACTGTGATATTGTGATTATTGGAATGGTGGTATTGGTATGCTCACCCCGTGTGGGAGCTATCTCTGTTGGGTCATGTGGAATAGGTACAGCGGTAGCCCCAGAGTTGAGATCAAGCTATGGATTTGAGGTGCTTTCAGGACCAAAGTACCAATCGCGGTATTGAGTAGGGTACTTTATACATTAAATACACATTCACTCATTTGATGCTCGCATGTGAGCACTACTTTATGTGTATATGGGTTGTATAAAGGGCATTGGCCTTTCTCTTTTCATTTATGGGTTGCATGCAATTAATTAAAGAATTGCTAAATGAATTGAGAACTTATTAGTGTATTATAAGATGCATACTTAAGAGTTGAGTGGTATGGGGGTTATGGTCATTATATGGAATAATGTAAGAAATTTTATTATTGGTATATTATGCTATGGTAGCATGTGGTTTTTCCCCTGATTACATGATTGTATGCACTAATACATGGGTTAATACACTAATAACGGGTTAAGGCACAGGGTTCTTACAACGTCTCTCTACGTACCTTTCCAAAATATGGGATGTGTGTTGGACTTTATCCCCTTCGTTGTGTTGCCACCTGAGAAGGTTCTACACAATTACACAACTCAATATTAGAAGTCAAATTTAATCCATGACCAAAAATCCAACAAAATATCCAAAAATCTCATTTTTCATATCTCGCGATCGATCGCCCAAGGGTGCCGATCGATCGCGAGATGGTACTGCCTGCTTGCCCAAAATTCGTCAAGTCTCGGGCGATCAATCGCCAAGTCCGGGCGATGGATCGCGAGGCTCACCGATCGATCGCCCCAACTTGGCGATCAATCACCAAACGCTTCTGCCTCGCACCATGACGCTCGCGATCGATCGGTAAACTGCACCGATCGATCGCGATGCCTGTAATTGCGATTTTTGCCATTTTCATACACTTCACCCCTTCCAACTCATACCACTCCTACAACCTCAAACTCCAACCATCCAACATAACCAAATACTTATAATCAACACAAATACATCAATAAGCAACAAAAATTCCATATCCAACCAAATAATCAACATTCTTCAAAATAAACCCACTTTTCCCCAAAATCAACATTTTAAAACCCATCAAAACATACCCAAATCTTTACAAGAAAGTTTCCTTACCAATTGAACTCAAATCTTAGCAAGAAATCATGCAACTCAAGCCTCCAAGCTTCCTACTCTTTCTTTTCTTGCTAGGAGATAAGATGGGTTTGGGGGAAGAAGGGTTTGAGTGATAGAAGAGTGATGGGGAGATAAGAGTGAAGAAAGGGGGGTGGGGGTATAGTGTGGGGTTTAAATTAAAAATGGTACCCAATTAATTAGCATGATGTAGTAAAACATCCCAACATGATATTTTAAAGCATTTACTCAATAAAATGCGTCATAACAACAATTAACATGCTTTTTCTACATCACTAGAACAAAGCCCAATAAATCACGCCAAATCACCATTTCCCCACTATGCATCACATGCACCCTGAAATGTATTATCAGTTCATGCCTACAGCATAACTATACATTTCCAATCATAATAATAATCATAACACCATAATTATTATTAGAAGCCATAAAGCACATGATTAATTTCAGGGATATCACAATTTTGCCTTGTATCACAATATATTGTATTTAATTCTTGCACAGAGCATGTTAAATTAGAGGAGATATGTTGTATTTATACTTGGCTAATAGACACCACAAAAGGACACCATTTGGAAGTGTTTTTTCATGAAAAGGCACACCCAAACGCGAAGGGGCGTACCCTTGCACAAAAAATCATCTTACGCGCAGAACCGGGGGTGATTGAACGCTTTCCTTGCTGCCAGGATTTTTCCAGGAAGCCGTTTTATGCCCGGTTTTCTCTCGTTTTGTCCTTTATCGAGTGTTCAAATCGTCCTGTCCAACCTGCTTAATTTCTCTTCATTAAGCGTTGCTTAATCTTAATTCAATATATGATTTTACCTTGCTTAATTTCAATTCATTAAGCCTAAAAATTACCAACGATAACAATTCAAAAACATATTTTATTTTTTCTAAATTAAAAAAAGAATATTTTATTTTGGGATATCATAGAAATATTTGATAATGAATGATTGACACTTAGAATTTTTCGATCACTATCAGGGTACGGGTCCAGACCCGCATAATCGCGACTGCACAATGTGGACTTGCAGCAACTACTTCGTTTCCATCATCACTTTATGAAAATAGCTGACACAAGTTGTTCTAAGAGTCCATTTCAATATTTTATAAACCATTTTAAACTTCAGTTTTTAGCGATATTGGGCAGGTATATCATAATCAACGTCTTCCAAATTCTCAATAAGTATATACATTGGGGTTAAAAATTACAAAAGAAAGATTGAGCAAAGATATATGATTTAAAAAAGGGAAAATTGAAAAACAAACAGAAAAAGTACATGAAACGGGGCCCAAATACGATGAATGAGAAAGAGAACCAAAGTAGTACTGGTTAAATAGAGGGAAAATTCTTGTATTCACCCGATGCACTTAAACACCATCACACAAAATATTATATGTATATGTATGATATATACGTATATGTTGATCTTTCGTGCATCCGATGTACAAAAGAATTCCCCCTAATGAAAGGGACATCAAAACAAAGAGTACAATGTAGGGGATATAAGGAGACATTCTCTTGTATGTAAGATATTACCCGTTTGTCTGTTTGTTTAAAGTTCAGTAACGTTTAAAACTTTGCACTCCCTATCCCCCTACCAATCTCTCTCTCTCTCTCTCTCTCTCTCTCTCTCTCAAAGGTGCGAAATTCAAATGTCGACGTCGATACAAACCCGAAACGACGATGACTCAGAGGTACGAGAAGAGGAAGAAGATGAGGTGTTAAAGCTGGAGGAAGAAGTGGAGCAAATGGCGGAGAAGGTTCTGGAGTACAGAACCACATTTCCAAGTGAACTCGCGTCAACTCTTACTTCTCTTCTCTCATCTAAACGACCTATTTTACCAGACCCGGAAGTTCGAACTATTACTGGCTCATATTCGGTAGCTAGGGTCAGCCAAGGTCAGTTCTTTGATTTTGTTTATGCTGCTTTTGTATCATAGTGTTAACTTTCAACTAAAGTTTACCTTCTGTGTCCGTTTGGTTACTATTTTATGGAAGATGGGATTTTCCCTGTGAAAATCTTGAAAAGATGGGAAATTTTTAATTTTTCTGCAACTCTATAGCTGATTGTCATGTTAATAATACTGAGTGCAAAATTTCATGCCCGACGTTTGGTGCACAATAGTTGGTTTGTTTTTTCCCTCTAGTTTGGATTTTCCTGGATCATCTACAGGGAAATTTCCGTTTCTTTTATATTCATAGTTGAAGTAGGGGCTTGTGATGGTCTATGTAATCACAAAATATAACTTTTTTTCTGAGAAGGTGAATGCAAATTCCAGTTTTTGTTTCTCCGTTTGTTCAAGGAATTTGTTAGATGTCAACAGACCTTTGGTTTACCTTATACTTATCTCCAATTCTGTAAATGTAAGTAAATAATATAAAAATTAAAAAAAAATAAAATATAAACTTGAAAAAAAGGGTTTAAGTCTAAACGTTAACTTGCGATCTTCATCAACATTTAAAAAGAAATGGCCGAGCGCATGATTATTTTTTCAAAAAAAAAAATTTTGGAAGTTCGTCAGTCAAACAAAAAACATTGTATCTTACTTGTAGTACAACCAATGATGTTCAGTGTGCCACTAATTACCATTCTATTAAAATAGAAATTGTTTTAAAAAGATTTTTTAAAGATAAAACACAAGAAACCTGATCCTAGATCAATCACGTTTTTTTTTAATGGCCTGTAAAAAAAAAAATTTATCTATTTTTAAATAAAAACACGAAACAATATTTCATCCAAGTTAAGGTTTAAATACAAAAAATAAACGTGAAAATAAAGAAATACTAGCTCTAAATCCCCGCACAAAGGTTCTTCTGCATAATAGTAACAAAAAAAAACAACAAGAATCCAATAAAAAAATAAAGGCAACAATGTAAACAAAGAGGCTGATCGAAGTAATAAGCTTTGTAGAAAAAATATTGAATCAGTTCATACTTCATACTTGGATCAGTTTGTATAAAAAATATTGGTGGGTGTGTAAATTGCAGAAACTTGCAAAAGTCAAAAGACTTGAAAGACAGCTGACTTAATCTTGGATCAATTCACTTAATTACTCTGCTTTTTCATTAATATTAATGCCTATATATATATTTACCAATATAACACCAACCTTTCAAATTTATGGGCCATTTAAAAAAAAAATCATGTTTCTTGTGTTTTATTTTAAAAACACTATTTTTACAAATATTTGTATCTTAATCATGTTAATTGGCGGCACACCAAACAAAAAATCGAGGTTTCATTTATTATTAATTCTCTGTATTAGTAATGGAGGCTTACATAACACGTGTACAAAATCATATAATTTAGTAAACATCCTTGAATTACTAGTCAAGTAAGATACAATCTTTTTTGTATGGAAGAAACGCCAAGTCAGTTCGCGGGTCTTTCAAATATTTTTTCTGCAAAAAAATATTTGGTTGGAAGTTCACGTTTCTTCCCAACGTTTTTTTTTTAAAAGATAAGCATATGTCAAATCCGAAACTGACGCTCTCACGAAAGGGCATTTTATTTTTATTTTTTAAATGTTAATGTGGAATCGCGAATCCAACTTAAATCATTTTTTTCAACTTTATTTTTGAATTTTCCCACATATTCAGCGGTGAAATGCCATCACCTTTTGGTGCCAAGATTGACATAGAGTTGTGACTAGAAAACATGAAAGACTTTCCTAAGCCAATTCCTGGCCCCAACAAGGTGCCCCCTGGTGGTTGTAGTATGTTACGTGTTGAATGTCAAGGGAACTGGTTGTTTGTTAATTCTGATATTCTGAATGATGTTGCGTTAATTGCATGGTTTCTTTTATATGTTTCATGTCATGGTTTGGTCTAATGAACCTCATGTGTCTTTTTCTTTAATGCAGAATTGTTTTCCCTTTTGTGCAGGTGTGGCGAGACCTATCGAGTCAAGATTCATGGCCTTGTCAGTCAGAGAAGATCAGGAAGAAGAACAAAAAATATAGCTTCTTAAACAAAAGATTTCAAGTATTGCCGCTACGATGCAAATTGTCATGCAGAGGATGAAAGAGAATATGGCGAGGATCGATAAATTGGAGTCGTCGGATGGAGTTATTCACCATGCCTTTAAAAGGAGGACGACTAGTTGAACTAGTAGTATGCATTTATTTCTTTTTCTTCGTATCGATCTTTATTTGTCAGTGTTTGTTATGCTTAAAACTCAAGCAATGTATGTTAATCTGTATTAGATGAACCTTTGGTGGGAGGATAAACACGTCTTCTAAACTGAACAAATATGTAAAATCGTTGATTATGTAAGAAATGTCCCAAAGGATTATTGATTATTTATATAGGAATTTTGACTAATATGTGAAGTATGCTTGAAAATTTTGATGAAGATATGGAGGAATGTAATCGGTATTTTTCATAAGATGGCGGCAAGCTTTAAATAGAGATTGTTTTTTTATTTGAAAAGCCGACAAAACTGATCTTATTTCTTTTGTTTGGAAGCTTTGTATTTTATGAATTTGAAATTCATGTATGCCACCCTAAGCAGGTTTATTACCATCAGCACTCTTAAGAACTGACATGTGGCATCAACTATTTACTCATTATTTTCTCATTTTGTTTTTTCCGATGAACGGACAATAACACAGTGACACGGACACGATATGAATACGAATTTTTCAAAATTTACAGGATATGACATGGCTAGAACACGCATGTATATTTTATATTTCTATAAATATTATACATGTACTATATTACAAATTTTAAAATTCACAAATTTTAAATTCTAAAATCATGTAAAAACTACAAAAATATTCTTACCAAATTCAAGAGCGTAAAAATAAATGCATGTCACTGGAATCATCATTATATCACACATACTAACATCAAATACATATTACTTTAATTAACATAAAGTTTAGCAAACATGTCCAATAAATATAACACCAAATATAATCTTACCAAATTTAAGAAGCACATAAACGTCCTTTAGAATTGTCTGACACGCCTCTCAGAAGTATTTGACATGGGTGTCTGAATTAAATTTTTATTTTTAAATTAAGAGCACGCCACATGGCTACTCCGATACGTGTCTGATGGGTGTGTGAGAGGTGTCGATATCTTATAAGTGACTGACACTACTTCAAGTAATTTTTAGCAGTGTTCATGCATCATATGTTCTTTCTTTCCAATTTTGTTTGAAAAAAGCCGTTAAGATAAGTCGGCTTCCCAATGTTGTTTTATATTTTTAAATTTTTGACTAAGCCTACTTACTATAGTTAAGAACAGCGGGAATATTATGGACTTGGATCCACTGCTAGGTTGATTAATTAAAATATTTTAATTGAAATATTGATTATAATGTTTAGTATTAACATGTAAAATGGTGAATGTGCAATGAAGTTAATTTAAAAGTTATCTTTTAACATATTTTTTTAACTAACATTAAAGATATGCTAGGTAGTTGTATTAACTATTTGTACAAAATGTTTGTATTTTTAAAATGTCAAACATTGATATATTGTATCAATATTAAGTAGGAGTATTCTTAAATATTAAAAAAAAAAGGTCACAAGATAAAATACTAATACAAGGAAAAAAATATTATTTTGTACACATAATTAGATATTGAGATATTTAAAAAAAATGTTTTGAAACATAAAAACATAAAAAATGATATTGACATTAGAAAACTTTAATATCTTATATAATTTTTAATGGTTGAGATACAACAGAAAATAAATGTGATGCAAAATAATATCTTATGAACATGCAACATATTTGAGCAAAATATGTTTATCCTACATGAAATTTATAATATATTAAGTTAGCTTTAATTGGTCACCAAGATCACTCAATTTGTAGCTAACATGACAAAGTTATGCTAATTTTGCTAAAAGGTGTCAAAGATGAAAAAACAATTGCTTGCGATTTTTAAAAGCTTATGTATTTTGCTACATATGTGCCTTTAAATGAATGAATCAGCTTAAGCACATAAAATATGGATTGTAGTATTATAAGTTATCTTGATTCTCCCACTAGAATCAGGCCATTTCGATGTTATATGAATTAATTATGAATTTTCTACAAAAAGTGGTCAAGCTGGAAATTAGAGTATTCCCCTATTTTTGCATAGGTACTGTTTAGACCCAATTTGCCTTAAGTAAATGAACGAATTTGGGAAAATGAAAAACATATGAAATGTCATGAGTTATCTTTCAAATTAAATTGGACCCATGTCATGTGGTTATGTTTTGAAAGAGTTATGGTTTATTCTTGTATGCATTTGCTGAAATTTAGAGTATGACTGAAACATGATCTTTAGAATAAAGATATTGATAGTCCTGAAATATTTGGATGATATTTGGTCATGTGATTATATCCCGAGGTCAATTTGAGGAGTAAGGAAATTCTTAATATTTATCAACTTTGTTGAGGTACGTAGAATACCGGTTCCATCACGATGTCTGACAAATACGTGTGATGATCCCGGTGTATTTTTATCTATCATTATTTGATTCCTATGTGAATATGACATATTAAGCTGCATGATATGCGATTAGATGATACACTGAGCGTATCATACACGATACATTGAGCTGCATTAACATTGGACATATCATGTTGATCCTAGCGATTCTTTGATACTTGTATCATTTCATTGATATTTATGGTACAGTGTTGTGGGGATGCTAGGGAACACCATTGGCTAAGTTTATGTAGTAAATGTAGCTCCGAGTGTGCCGCCATCGCCCTTACACGAGGGATGCATGGACACGTTACATGGCCCGAAGGGGAGCAGAGTGTGTCGCCATCCTGGCTCGAGAGATATGGTTGATTATCTTTCCATTGATTCCGGATATGATACACTTTGAGATTGTTACCATGTACACGCATTGCATTCATGTACAACACACATCACACAGTATTTTGTCATACTATCGTGATTTTATCTGGTTTCTCATACTGGGGTTACTGACCCGTTATGGGGGCTATCATGAATTTGTGTATGGGCATAGCAGGTAATACATGTAGTCAGATGGCAGATGCTCATGAGGAAGCATCTAGGAGTAACAAAGCTCAGTGAGATCGAGCTCGGGTTTGGTATGGTTGAGTCTGAATCATATATTTTAATAGAGAATTAATTATGATTTTTTACAAAAAGTGGTCAAGCTGAAAGTTAGAGTCTTCCCCTTTTTTTGGATAGGTACTGGTTAGACTCAATTTCCCTTAAGTAAATGAACGAATTTGGGGAAATGAAAAACATATGAAATATCATATTTTTGAGTTATCTTTCAAATTAAATTGGACCCGTGTCATGTGGTTAAGTTTGAAAGAGTTATGGGTTTATTCTTGTATGCATTTGCTGAAATTTAGAGTATGGTTGAAACATGATCTTTAGAATAAAGATATTGATAGTCCTGAAATATCTGGATGATATTTGGTCATGTGACACTATCCCGAGGTCAATTTGAGGATTAAGAAAATTCTTGATAATTATCAACTTTGTTGAGGTACGTAGAATACCGGTTCCATCACGATGTCTGACAAAGACGTGTGATGATCCCGGCGTATTTTTATCTATCATTTATTTGATTCGTATGTGAATATGACATATTAAGCTGCATGATATGCGATTACATGATACACTGAGTGTATCATACACGATACATTGAGTTGCATTAACATTGGACATATCACGTTGATCCTAGCGATTCTTTGATACTTGTATCATTTCATTGATATTTATGGTACAGTGTTGTGGGGATGCTAGGGCACACCGTTGGCTAAGTTTATGTAGTAACTGTAGCTCCGAGTGTGCCGCCATCACCCTTACGTGAGGGATGCATGGACACGTTACATGGCCTGAAGGGGAGCAGAGTGTGTTGCCATCCTGGCTCGAGATATATTGTTGATTATCTTTCCATTGATTCCGGATATGATACACTTTGAGATTGTTACCCATGTACACGCATTGCATTCATGTACGACACACATCACACGGTATTTTGTCATATTATCGTGATTTTATCTGGTTTCTCATACTGGGGTTACTGACCCGTTATGGGGGCTATCATGACTTTGTGTATGGGCATGTCAGGTAATATATGTAGTCAGATGGCAGATGCTCGTGAGGAAGCATCTAGGAGTAATGGAGGCTTACATAACACGTGTATGCCTATATATATATTTACCAATATAACACCAACCTTTCAAATTTATGGGCCATTTAAAAAAAAAATCATGTTTCTTGTGTTTTATTTTAAAAACACTATTTTTACAAATATTTGTATTTTAATCATGTTAATTGGCGGCACACCAAACAACAAATTGAGGTTTCATTTATTATTAATTCTCTGTATTAGTAATGGAGGCTTACATAACACGTGTACAAAATCATATAATTTAGTAAACATCCTTGAATTACTAGTCAAGTAAGATACAATCTTTTTTGTACGGAAGAAACGCCAAGTCAGTTCGCTGGGTCTTTCAAACATTTTTTCTGCAAAAAAATATTTGTTTGGAAGTTCACGTTTCTTCCCAACGTTTTTTTTTTTAAAAGATAAGCATATGTCAATCCCGAAACTGACGCTCTCACGAAAGGGCATTTTATTTTTATTTTTTAAATGTTGATGTGGAATCGCGAATCCAACTTAAATCATTTTTTTCAACTTTATTTTTGAATTTTTATACTATTTAATTAAATTTTCCCACATATTCAGCGGTTATGAAATGCCATCACCTTTTGGTGCCAAGATTGACATAGAGTTGTGACTATAAAACATGAAAGACTTTCCCTAAGCCAATCCTGGCCCCAACAAGGTGCCCCTGGTGGTTGTAGTATGTTACGTGTTGAATGTCAAGGGAACTGGTTGTTTGTTAATTCTGATATTCTGAATGATGTTGCGTTAATTGCATGGTTTCTTTTATATGTTTCATGTCATGGTTTGGTCTAATGAACCTCATGTGTCTTTTTCTTTAATGCAGAATTGTTTCCCTTTTGTGCAGGTGTGGCGAGACCTATCAAGTCAAGATTCATGGCCTTGTCAGTCAGAGAAGATCAGGAAGAAGAACAAAAAATACAGCTTCTTAAACAAAAGATTTCAAGTAATGTCTCTACGATGCAAATTGTCATGCAGAGGATGAAAGAGAATATGGCGAGGATCGATAAATTGGAGTCGTCGGATGGAGTTATTCATCCTGCCTTTAAAAGGAGGACGATTAGTTGAACTAGTAGTATGCATTTATTTCTTTTTCTTCGTATCAATCTTTATTTGTCGGCGTTGTGTTGTGCTTAAAACTCAAGCAATGTATGTTAGTCTGTATTAGACGAACCTTTGGGGGGAGGATAAACACGTCTTCTAAACTGAACAAATATGTAAAATGGTTGATTACATAAGAAATGTCCAAAGGATGATTGAATATTTATATAGGAATTTTGACGAAGATGTGAAGTATGCTTGAAAATTTTGATGAAGATATGGAGGAATGTAGTCGGTATTATTCATAAGATGGCGACAAGCTTTAAATTGAGATTTTTTTATTTGAAAAGCCGACAAAACTGATCTTATTTCTTTTGTTTGGAAGTTTTATATTACATGAATTTGAAATTCACGTATGCCACCCTAAGCGGGTATATTACCATCAGCACTCTTAAGCCATATTAAATTGACATGTGGAATCTACTATTTACTCATTATTTTCTCATTTTGTTTTTTTCGATGCACGGACACTAACACAGTGACACGGACACGATACGAATACGAATTTTTCAAAATTTATAAGATATGACATGGCAAGGACACGCATGTATATTTTATATTTCTATAGATATTATACATGTACTTACAAAATTTTAAAATTCACAAATTTTAAATTCTAAAATCATGTCAAAACTACAAAATATTCTTACCAAATTCAAGTACGTATAAATAAATGCATGTCACTGGAATCATCAAGATCACACATTATAACATCAAATACATATTACTTTAATTAACATAAAGTTTAACAAACATGTCTAATAAACATAACACCAAATATATTCTTACCAAATTTAAGAAGCACATAAGCGTCCTTTAGAATTGTCTGACACGCCTCTTGGAAGTATTTGACACAGGTGTCTGAATTAAATTTCATTTTTAAATTAAGAACACGCCACATGGCTTCTCCGATACGTGTCTGATGGGTGTGAAAGGTGTTGATATCTTATAAGTGTCTGACACTACTTCGAGTAATTTTTAGTAATGTCTATGCATCATATGTTCTTTCTTTCCAATTTTGTTTGAAAAAAGCCTTAAGATAAGTCGGCTTCCCAATGTTGTTTTTATATTTTTAAATTTTTGACTAAGCCTACTTACTATAGTTAAGAACAGCGGGAATATTATGGACTTGGATCCACTGCTAGGTTGATTAACTAAAACATTTTAATTGAAATATTGATTATAATGTTTAGTATTAACATGTAAAATGGTTAATGTGCAAGGAAGTTTATCTTTTAACTTATTTTGACTAACGTTAAAGATATGCTAGGTAATTATATTAACCATATGTACAAAATGTTAAAATGTCAAACATTGATTTATTGTATCAATATTAAGTAGGAGTATTCTTAAATATTAAAAAAAAAAAAGGTCACAAGATAAAAATACTAATACAAGGAAAAAAATATTATTTTGTACACATAATTAGATATTGAGATATTCTAAAAAAATGTTTTGAATTAAAAACATAAAAAAGATATTGATATTAGAAAACTTTAATATCTTATATAATTTTTAATGGTTGAGATACAACTGAAAATAAACATGATGCAAAATAATATCTTATGAACATGCAACATATTCACGGTAAATTTGAGCAAAATGTGTTTAACCTACCTGAAAGTTGTAATATATTAAATTAGCTTTAATTGGTCACCAAGATCACTCAATTTGTAGCTAACATGACAAAGTTATGCTAATTTTGGTAAAATGTGTCAAAGCTGAAAACAAAGTGCTTGCGATTTTAAAAGCTTATGTATTTTGCTACATATGTGCCTTTAAATGAATGAATGAGCTTAAGCACATAAAATATGGATTGTAGTATTATAGGTTATCTTGATTCTCCCACTAGAATCAGGCCATTTCAATGTCGTATGAATTAATTATGAATTTTCTACAAAAAGTGGTCAAGCTGGAACTTATAGTCTTCCCCTGTTTTTGCATAGGTACGGTTTAGACCCAATTTTCCTTAAGTAAATGAACGAATTTGGGAAAATGAAAAACATAAGAAATATCATATTTTGAGTTATCTTTCAAATTAAATTGGACCCATGTCATGTGGTTAAGTTTTGAAAGAGTTATGGGTTTATTCTTGTATGCATTTGCTGAAATTTAAAGTATGGTTGAAACATTATCTTTAGAATAAAGATATTGATATTCCTGAAATATTTGGATGATATTTGGTCATGTGACTATATACCGATGTCAATTTGAGGAGTAAGGAAATTCTTGATATTTATCAACTTTGTTGAGGTACGTAGAATACGGGTTCCATCACGATGTCTGACAAAGATGTTTGATGATCCCGGTGTATTTTTATCTATCATTATTTGATTCTTATGTGAATATGACATATTAAGCTGCATGATATGCGATTACATGATACATTGAGTGTATCATACACGATACATTGAGCTGCATTAACATTGGACATATCATGTTGATCATAGTGATTATTTGATACTTGTATCATTTCATTGATATTTATGGTACAGTGTTGTGGGGATGCTAGGGCACACCGTTGGCTAAGTTTATGTAGTAACTGTAGCATCGAGTGTGCAGCCATCGCCCTTACACGAGGGATGCATGGACACGTTACATGGCCGAAGGGGAGCAGAGTATGTCGCCATCCTGGCTCGAGATATATTGTTGATTATCTTTCCATTGATTCCGGATATGATACACTTCAAGATTGTTACCCATGTACACGCATTGCATTTATGTACGACACACATCACACGGTATTTTGTCATATTATCGTGATTTTATCTGGTTTCTCATACTGGGTTATTGACCCGTTATGGGGGCTATCATGACTTTGTGTATGGGCATGGCAGGTAATACATGTAGTCAGATGGCAGATGCTCATGAGGAAGCATCTAGGAGTAACAGAGCTCAGTGAGATCGAGCTCAGGTTTGGTATGGTTGAGTCTGAATCATATATTTTAATAGAGAATTTCAAATATGTTTATTTTACAGGGGTATGCCGCGAGTATTATATTTTGAGTATTATATTACTAGGAGACTTTATGTTTGATGCATATGTGATGAACAATATGTTTATTTGTGAAACTAAAATTATATATCGTAAGTATTAACAAATGAGTTACGGATATATGTAATCAAGTCTAAAATTTGTGGGCCACGTGTTGATAAATTCTAAATAATCTTCCGTTGTTTACATTAAAATAATCATTGTGTGATAATTAAACACGTGATTAGGACTAGGCCCTCAGAAAATGGGTATAAATTTCAACACATCTGTCTCTTATAATGATTTCAGTCGTTCAGGATAAAAATTCTGAAATTATGAGCGAGTTGTCAAACTGTCAAGTTCAATGACGCGGTTTTTTTTGCACTGTGTGTTTTTTTTAACATGGCGTGCTTTGGTGAAATTTTGACAGTCATACAAATTTGTCAGTCTTATTTAGTGTCAATGATTCTCGAGTAGGTTTCTTATTCCCTCAAAGTTTCGTTTTACTAAATTCTCATTTACCTGAAAATGGGTATAAATTTCTACATGTCTGTCTCTTATAATGATTTCGGTTGTTCAGGATAAAAATTATGCGCTTTTGAGAAAGTTGTAAAAATGGCAGGATCAAATGACGTGTTTTTTTTTTTTTTTGCATTATATGTTTTTATAACGACATCTTGTTTTGGTGATATTTATACAGTCATGCGAATTTGTCTTTCTTATTTAGTGTCATTGATTCTTTGACTAAGTTTCTTATTCAGTCAAAGTTTTGTTTTACTTGAAATTCATTATTTCTACACATCCGTCACTTAAAATGATTTCTCTAGTTCAGTATTAAAATTCAGGGATTATTAGCAAGTTGTCAAACTATTAGGGCCAAATGACGTTTTTTTTTTTGCACTGTTTGTTTTTTTAACAACGACGTGTTTTGGTGAAAACAGTCGTACAAATTTGTGTGTCTCATGTAGTGTCATGGATTCTTCGAGTAAATTTTCTTATTCCCTCAAAGTTTCGTCTTACTTCAAATTCATTCATTTACCTCAAATGGCGTAGGTTTTTTGCAATGTGGGTTCTTTTTTACAACGTGTTTTGATTAAATTTGTACAGTCATACAATTTTTTTGTCTTAATATCATTGACTCTTCGAGTAACTTTTCTTATTCCCTCAAAGCTTTTTTACTTGAAATTCATTCATTTACTTGATATGGGTATTAATTTCTACACATCCATCTCTTATAATGATTTCAGTTGTCCAGGATAAAAATTATGCTACGATGAGCAAGTTGTAAAAATGTCAGGTTCAAATTACGTGGGTTTTTTGCACTGTGTTTTTTTTAACTGCGACGTGTTTTCGTGAAATTTGTACAATGGTGTAAATTTATCTCTCTCTCTCTTCGATCTCAAAGTTTAGTTTACTTGAAACTCATTCATTTACGCGAAAGGGGTATAAATTCTAAATATTTGTCTCTTATAATGATTTCAATCGTCCAGGATAAAAATTATGCGTTTAGCAAGTTGTCAATCTGTCAGGTTCAAATGACTTGGTTTTTTTGAATGTGAGTTGTTTAACTACGGCTTTTTGTGTGAATTTGTATAGTGATACAAATTGTCTGTCTTACTTAGTGTCATTGATATATGGGGTAAGTTCTCTTATTCCTTCAAAGTTCCGTTTAACTTGAAATTCATTCATTCATCCGGAATGGGTATAAAATTCTTCACATCCGTCTCTTATAATGATCTCAGTCGTTCAGGATAAAAATTATGCGCTTATGAGCAAGTTGTAAATTGTCAAGTTCAAATGAGGTGGTTTTTTTGCACTTTGTGTTTTTTTAACCGCGTCGTGTTTTGGTGAAATTTGTACAATCATACAAATTGTATGTCTTATTTAGTGTCATTGATTCTTCAAGCAAGTAAATTCATTCATCTACCTCAAATGAGTATAAATTTCTACACATCCATCTCTTATAATGATTTCAGTCATTGAGGATAAAAATTTTACGATTACGAGCAAGTTATCAAACTGTCAGGTACAAATGTGGTAGTTTTTTTTTTCTTTTGCACTGTTTTTTTTTAACTATGGCATATATTTAATACAACCAGTCTTATTTAGCGTCGTTGATTTTTCGAGTAAGTTTTCTTATTCCCTTAAAGTTTCGTCTTACTTGAATTTCATTCATTTACCTAAAATTGGTATAAATTTATACACATCCATCTGTTATAATGATTTCAGTCGTTCAGGATAAAATTCTGCGAAGAGTAATTTGTAAAACTTTCAAGTTCGAATGGCGTGGTTCTTTTTAGTTGGTTTGACGATACTTTTACAGGCATTGTCCTTAGGTATAAATTTCTAAACATCAGTCTCTTATGAAGGTGTGAAAATCACAGTCAATCTGGAATTCCTACCCCCAAAGTGGAAACCAAGGGATATTTGTTGAGGAAGGTTAACCAATGGGCAGGTATATTGGCATATAGAAAAGAAGTCTTGATAAAGAGGGACAAATCTTGAAGAGTTGGGACCTGGTCATAATATTGGGTTTTAGTATTTCATTTGTATTTTTTGCAATTTCGTCATCTCAAGTTGATAGTTGACTTCAAAAACTAAACAACAAATTTAAAAATAAATCTACAAGTGAAATGACACTTCCACTAGTGGTGTAAATGAACCGAATTGAGTCAAATATAAAGAAAATTTTAAGGCTCGAATTCAGCTCGAGTTCGGCTCAAATTAAAGCCCGAGCTCGAGTTCGGCTTTTAAAAATTCGAACATGCTCGTGAGCAATTCGAACTATTACTCGAAAATAAATATGCTCGAAATATATTTATTTAATATAAAATTATATATATTGAAATATTAAAGCTCGCGAGCGGATCGCGAGCTATCGATCAAAATAATTTGGGCTCGAGTTCGGCTCGAAAATAGTTTGAACATGTTCGAATTTGGCTCGTCGATAACTTCGAATACAAATTGAACATTTTCGAGTTAGCTCGAAAAGCTCGCGAACAGGCTCGGTTCGTTTACACCCCTAACTTCCAGTTTGTTTAACTTCTTGTACTATTTAATATATTTATTCACATTAAATCTTGTTCTTATCGACTTTGTATTTGTTGTTTCCTCTCTCAAAGTTTGAACCAACGATGTTTAATTCCATGTGATGCAATTTGATCAACTTTTTCCTGCATTCTCTCTCCTGGTTTCTGCCGGAGAGTAGTTCCTCCATCCAGCTCCACCGCCGCCTTGGCTTCTTTGTTTTGCTCGCCGCTATTTCCTAGTTGCTCCGGAGGTTCTCTCACTTAGGTGCTCCTCTGCCACATTTTCTTCTTCCCTCCAGTCCTCCCATTCCGTTTCTGGTTTCCTGTCTTACCATGGATTCATTATGTCTAAGGCATGGCCACCTGAATAACTCCTCTACGCCAGATCCTAAATCGTTTCAATTGAACTCTCCTTCTCCGATTGAACCATCCTCCTACACTAGCGTTGCTCGCTTTTGCAGCCCCAAACCAAACCTCACAGCAGCAAGGGAAACTTTACTCAAAGTGTGGGCTCCTCGTGGAAAGGTGGGTGTTAATTGTGTAGATTCCAACTCCATGTTTTCATCTCTCTAATAAATCTGATATGGAGAAAGTCATATCTAACTCCCCTTGGAACTTCAAAGGATCGCTGATATTGCATCAAATCGGCCTTCAACAAACTCATGTTTGAATTTGCTCCTTTTTGGTTCCAAGCCTCTAATATTCCGGTGACCTTCATGACTAAGGAGATGACCAAGGTTATAGGAAACCAGATAGGTACCTATATTACTGATGATTTAACTTCCGAAGACAAAAAATGGACGCCATTCCTTCGGTCCGAGTGGAAATCCCCCTGTCCACTCCACTTCAGGGTAAACTCTTAATAAATATATCTCCTTGTCGTAACCTATATATTGACATTTGCTATGAAAGGTTGTCCGATTTCTGTTCAAGTGTGGTTGTGTGAATCATCGATATGAGATGTGTAGCGACTTCGTCCCCCGCGAAGACTTGGACAATCTTCCTTTCGGCCCTTGGCTTCGTGCACCCTCAGTTGGCAAGCTTAATACCTCATTAAAAATACTCCTTCTGGGAACTTTATTCTACCCAAGGTTTTGAATCCACTGATTTCAAGTAACTAGTAGCTCAACTCTTTAGTATCGGCTCCCAAGGCTTCTGTTGAAACAGAGAATTTAAATGTCATCCTCTCTAGTCTAACCAACTCGGCGAAGGCAAACTCCTCTCTTTTAACTCAAAGGTTAGCCTTGCACAAAAATCTACTCCCATATTGGATGCCAAAGCCCCAAACAACTAAAGATATTGAAGTTGACAATACTTCCTCCAATGAAGTGGTGATTACTAGATTCCCACCATCATCATTAGTCCAAATGTGATGTCCGGGGATTTATGATGTTAATCCCGGTGTGGTATTAATCCTTGATGGATTTTTTTATTGAGGCAATTAGGAATTAAGTGCAGTTTTGTGTCTCCCGAGGTTGTTTAATCGGACTTTTGGGATCGTTGGATCCAAAGGATGAGATTGTATTCTCATTTTGGTGGAAAAAACCTATGAGTTGGGTTTCTAGTGGGACTTGGTGCCCGGGGTGCCTTGTGTTGGGGCTAGCTACTGGAAATTTGAGGAAGATGTACAGTATCGGCGATCGATCGCGAAAAGTGGGAGATCGATCGCGAGGGTCGATCGATCACGAAATGTGGCGATCGATCGCGGATTGATTTTTTCGGGCAGTAGACTTGCGCGATCGATCGCGCCTGATGGGCGATCGATCGCGGCCCTGTCCCCTTTGTTTTTTTTTTTGAATTTTGGAAAAATGTCGGGATTTTGGAATCGAGGTTTTAAGGGGCCGTTTCCGGGGCAATGTCTACATTCCTTTGGGAATGCTATACTTTTAAAATGGAATATTTTGGGTATTATGCATGCTTAGCCGGGGGGCTTTTATTTTGGTTATCGTCATGGATTGACGATATGATTGGGAGTCTTGAACGTGCTTGGTCACGTGGTTGCATGCTTATACTTGATTGTGAGTTGTTTATGTGTTTTAGCACATATCTCTTGAGGTAAGGAACTCAAGCAAAGTTTGGACTCGAGCTACGGAATTATAAGGTACGTATGATGTACGAGCATCGCCTTTTATATAATTGCAATTGTTGAGTGCTTGATACACTGTATTGCAATGAATGTGTGTGGAAATGTGTGACACATGGTATTAGCAATAAACGGAGATTGAAATGCATGGTTTATGGTACTTGCCTTAAATGTCTATATATGCATTGAGATTTGCATGGTGCCGCTTTTGAGCGAGCGATGATTGGGATGTTGTCGCCTGTGAGCGAACATCGATTATGACGCCGCTGCCATCGAGCATGCGTGGAAATGGAATGCCACTATTGTAGAGCGAGCAATGAAATAGAGCTATGAAACCATAAGTGAGAAGCATGGATTTTCTATAATCATTGTTTAATGATTTGATGTTATTGATTATGATATTGGTATATGGCTCATGGATTTGTTAATCAATGTAATGATTAACTGGCATTTGAGAATTTGATGGTTTCAGTGTTTTGAGAACAGGGACAGTACAGGAAACTCCGGATGAGGATGATATCATCCAGGGAGTATATTTTGTATTTCATAGCATTTACATTGTTGTAAATTATGAATTGTATTGTTATGGTTATTGGATCTGGAATATTGGTATGCTCACCCCGTGTGGGGGCTGTCTCTGTTGGGGCAGGTGGTACAGGTGTAGCAGCAGCTTTGGAGTTGAGCTCGGGCTGTTGATTGAGGTACTTCCAGGATCGAGGTACCAGAGCTTGGTGGATAGGCGCTCAGATCCAGAGCCGAGATCGAGTTGCGCTTGAGAGGTGCTTTCAGGATCGAAGCACCAGTAACGGTATCCAGCAGAGTATTTTATACATTAGATACACACTTATTCATGGGGTGCTCTTATGTGAGTACATATTATGTGTATATGGAATGTATAAACGGGCTACGGCTCTTCTCTGTTCATTTATGGTTTGCACGCAATTAGATATAGAATTGCTAAATGAACTAAGAGTATGTTAGTGTATTATGAGGGTGCATGTTATATGAATAATCTTGGTTGGGGAATTTGAATATTATGTGGATTAAATGCAAGAAATTTTCTGGATAGCAAATGGTGTTGCACTTGCATATGGTTTTTCCCCTGATAGTATGATTATATGCACTAATGATATGGCTTAATACACTAATAACGGGATAAGGGCACGGGGGTCCTTACATTAGTGGTATCAGAGCAGTGGTTAGCTCTTTGGGGCTGTTGAAGGCCTAGAACACGCTGATAGGGATGAGTAGCACATATATATGCATGATAGTAGTTAGTGATTGTGTGACACAACTATTTTGCTTATGTGCATTTGTGATATGTGATCATAGTGAAACGATTATATGTCATGACATCTATAGAATCATAATATAACCTGTTGATTATGATTGTGAGTTGTGACACAGGGACAACCAAATTGAGCATTTTGAAATGCATTGGGATACGGGAAGTACTTTGTACTCATAGTTTATGCATTTACTCATTATAATCATATTGTGAGGAATATGGATTATCGTATGCTCATGGTTTGGGATTGTTCATGTAGGGACACTATGACGTGAAAGGCTAAGGCCATGGTTGAAAGACACGAAACGGTAACCTGCGTTTTATATACATCATGGAATTATGCATTGTGGTTGCATGTGTACATGTAGTGATGATTTTAATGCTTTGCCGCCAAATGTTGAAGCGAGGGGTGGGAGTGCCGCATGTCGCATTTGAGCGAGGTGCATTAAAATGCACTCATGATGATGTATGTTGGAATATGGATTATGCTTTGTGATGCAGGTATGGATGATATACTTGGTGAATATCCCATGAGTCATTGTTATGGATGAGTGATGATTTTAAATGCTTGCCGCTATTTATTGTTTTGTGCCGCTAAAATGTGAAGCGAGGGGTGGGAGCGCCGCATGTGACATTGAAGCGTGGTTATTATATGAGGCGAGGAAAGAATATTTGCCGCTAAAATGTGAAGCGAGGGGTGGGAGCGTCGCATGTCCATTTAAGCGAGGTTATTCTATGCCGCCTATATGTGAAGCGAGGGGTGGGAGTACCGCATGTTTTATTAGAGCGAGGGGCATTAAAATACACTACCGTGACAATGACTAGGGATCGGCTATATTGATTGGTGATGGTTCATGCCGCCAGGTATATTGATAGCGACGGTTCATTCCGCTATATTGATTGGCGATGGTTCATGCCGCCAGGTATATTGATAGCGATGGTTCATTCCGCTATATGGATTGGCGATGGTTCATGCCGCCAGGTATATTGATAGCGATGGTTCATTCCGCTATATTGATTGGCGATGGTTCATGCCGCCATGTATATTGATAGCGATGGTTCATTCCGCTATATTGATTGGCAATGGTTCATGTCGCTAGGTATATTGATAGCGATGGTTCATTCCGCTAATTGATAGCGATGGTTCATTCCGCTATATTGATTGGCGATGGTTCATGCCGCCAGGTATATTGATAGCGACGGTTCATTCCGCTATATTGATTGGCGATGGTTCTTGCCGCCGGATATTGATAGCGATGTCTCATTCCGCTATTCTATTGACGATGGTTCATGCCGCCGGGTATTCTATTGACAATGATTCGTGCCATCGGATATTACATAGCGACGGGTCATTCCGCTACACCTATGGCGATGGTTCATACCGCCGGATATCTATAGCGATGTCTTATTCCGCTGACTCTATGGCGAGAGAGCATGCCGCTGATTCTATAACAATGGGTTATACCGCTATGTGCGTAGCGCTGGATTATGTCGCCTACGAGCGATGGATGCTACTTGTGTACCGCTGGTGGACGATGGATACAGGTATTCCGCTATCTTGATAGCGATGAGGTATGGCGTATTACTTTTGTTAGCATCATTGTGGATACTACATGTTGTTATATACGTCATGTGTTTGACGATGAGATTATGGATGTCGTGTATTGACATATACCGTCATATGTTTGAAGATGTTAATTGGATGTCATATGTTGACATATGCCGTCACGGGATGACGATGACATATTTGATGTTCTATGTAGACGTGTAGCGTCGTTTTGATGATTAATACATTTATGTTATGTATTGAGTTGTATGGTTTGAGTGCCTTTGGTGGGCACATGGTAGTGTCTGGGTCACTAGTTGACGAGACCATTATGCCGAGCAAGTTGCTCGAAGAATTATTGGGTGCACCGTACAGGGATTGTACCGCAGCACATTTTTGGTGTATATATTGTTCGAGTAATGATACCCTTGGGTATACTCGCTAGTTGGCTTAGGCCAAGTAATTGGTGGTAAGAGTAGTCATTGAGGAAACTACTCGCTTGTTGTTGTGATCTACGGTAGGCGTGGTCACACCCACCCTGATGGGGTGGGATAAGTCCTAATGGATTAGGATTGATTCGTGGTTGAGCAAGGGCACCGGGATGTCCATTATGCTTTGGTTTTAGAGGAATATTGGGTGATGACCCACTTCTCTAAATGGATGATACGGTATGGTATACCGGGTGGAACGTATGAGACGTTGGTAGGCTTGATATGAGCCTTTGGAGGCAGCGCTTGTTAGCCAGATATCGTGGCAATGTTATAGCGTGCTTTTGATTGTCGTTATACTGCTCGTTGGATTCGAGTTCAGTGAATCGTATGATGATATGATGAGGACTTTTGGTAGACTCTTGTAGTCTCTTTGTGGCATGATAATTGAGGCAGGGAATACCTCGAGGAGACGTTTATACGTCAAATGTTTTAAGAGGCTTGTTTTGGGACGACTCAATTTTGTTGGAATACCAACGTGAGCGTCGACAAGTCGTTGTTAGCTCTGGTTGAGCATCTTTGCATATGGTATGCGACGGAAGTCATAATTGAATTGTGTGGTATAGTAAGTGGAGTGACACTACTATATTGACTTTATCTCTTGGAGAGATTTGGATTGTACTGTCATGGAGGCAGCTAGTATTGGTTGAGGGTTGATCGTGAATCAACCAGGGTAAGCCCTACTAGTATTGGACTAGGTAATGGCTTCGTACTTCCAGTGAGACGTTCGAGGAGACGTCTCTGGGGTGATGCTCGAGTGCGGAGTACTATGGCAATAGTACAGGGCATCGTTGTTTGAGTATACATGGCGTATACGAGTTTCGATTTGATGATAGTGGCTTCGATGCACTATTCTGAACCAATTGCATATTTTGGTTCCGAGATATATGTTGGTATGTATATCCAGTTTTCCGGACGGTGGTTCGAGGTTGGAGGGCCATGGATTCATGACACTATCCTTTTAAGAAAGGCGGTATTGTTATACCTGCCGGTTGAATCTTTTGGGAGGTTCATTGCTTTGGTTGTGTGGTGTTGATGTTGAAATCACACCCTTTGGCTTTGGTCTGTTGACCACTATTCTCCGTGGAGTGAGAATAATCGAGGCTTGGCAGTAGGTTTTGGGACTTTGGGTATGTTTGGAGATACCCGAGCCTATTGCTTTGAGTGTGCCTGTTGTGGGCGCTTAGACGTGTATACCCGTGTATGTATACGAATGCCAACTCTATTTCGTTCCTTGTTGAACGTCGGATTAGTGTGTTTGGTTTGATGAATCTTCAGTGGGAGATTGTGGCAATTTGAGATTGGTAATCTCGATGGCACGATGTATTCTCAGGAATAATCGTGAGGTCCGTTTGACTTCCCCTGAGGAGGGATTGTCGTGTTTTAGAACCATGGTAGTTCTTGTTGGATAATTCGATAGCCTTCATGTTTCAGGATTGTTGAATCCCAGGTTAAATAAGGGATGGCCAGGATCCGGATTTGTTTAGTGTCACGGTCGACACGTGTTTGGGAATGCAATTGTTTGTCTTGCATGTCCCCTGTGGAACTTGAGACCTTGTAGAGTCTCGATAGTGTGTTTTGGACCAAGATGGGATTTCTAGGAACACATGGTTGTAGACATCTGTAGTGATGTGTTTTGTGTGGATTAGTGACCGTGGTTTACCCGATCCGGATTGCAAGTGGTGCAACTACTCCTTTGGAGGAGATGGACCGGGAAGCGAAAATCGGATTTTCGCTGAGTATACTGTTGTATACTAATGGTCCACATCATGACGATGCGTGTTAAGCATCGTGGGCGAGTGGTGGATATCATTGAGAGATATCTATGTTAGAACCAATGGGGTTTTGATTGATTTGCAGTCATGGCAGACTGACTTCTGGGACGATTCACGTCGAGTTATGTTGTTATCCTTCAGGTGTGTGTTGGTTTTGGCATTTGCCTATTTTGGGACTTGGTGCGAGACTGGTACTCTCGCAGTTATTAATTCGATTCTAAGGTGGTCCAGAATCGGGGTCATGGCTTTGTTTGTTTGTGTAGTCATGGTGTTACGTGGAGTACACCGGTGCAATTTCGAGGACGAAATTTTTTAGTGGGGGATAATTGTGATGTCCGGGGATTTATGATATTAATCCCGGTGTGGTATTAATCCTTGATGGATTTTTTTATTGAGGCAATTAGGAATTAAGTGCGGTTTTGTGTCTCCCGAGGTTGTTTAATCGGACTTTTGGGATCGTTGGATCCAAAGGATGAGATTGTATTCTCATTTTGGTGGAAAAAACATATGAGTTGGGTTTCTAGTGGGACTTGGTGCCCGGGGTGCCATGTGTTGGGGCCAGCCTGGGGATTTGATGTTGGAGAGAGAGTTTTTGTAAACAGATGATTTTTAATGAATCGTGACGTGTTTGTGGAGATATTGGTATTTCGGAGCATTTTGCTATATATACCAGTTGGACTCGGGATTCCGTCATTTGGAATCCATTTCTCTCCTCTCCTCCCCCTCTCACGCCACCTTCACCCCAACCCCTTTCCCTTCCCTTTGGTTGAAGCAAAATCGATAGAACTCGATTTAGGGGCTGGTTTTTCTCGAAGATAATCAGGTATTAATCTTCCCCTCGTCATTGTCTTCGATTTGGTAGTAGTATTGTAGAGTTTGGTTGGGTATTGTCTTGGTTATGGCATTTGGGGGTTTTGGGTTATAAATCTAAATGTTGATTTTAGTGTTTTTATGGAGTTTAAATGTTGTATTTGAGGTGTTGAGGTTGTATGGAGTGTTGGTTTGGAGTTTGGGTGTGGAAAACACCATTAAAGCTCGAGTTTTTCGGAAAATCGCAGTCCGCGATCGATCTTGGCGAGGCACCGATCGATCGCGAAGAGCTACTGGAAATTTGAGGAAGATGTACATTATCGGCGATCGATCGCGAAAAGTGGGCGATCGATCGCGAGGGTCTCAGCGATCGATCGCGAAATGTGGCGATCGATCGCGGATTGATTTTTTCGAGCAGTAGACTTGCGCGATCGATCGCGCCTGATGGGTGATCGATCGCGGCCCTGTCCCCTTTGTTTTTTTTTGAATTTTGGAAAAATGTCGGGATTTTGGAATCGAGGTTTTAAGGGGCCGTTTCCGGGGCAATGTCTACATTCCTTTGGGAATGCTATACTTTTAAAATGGAATATTTTGGGTATTATGCATGCTTAGCCGGGGGGGCTTTTATTTTGGTTATCGTCATGGATTGACGATATGATTGGGAGTCTTAAACGTGCTTGGTCACGTGGTTGCATGCGTATACTTGATTGTGAGTTGTTTATGTGTTTTAGCACATATCTCTCGAGGTAAGGAACTCAAGCAAAGTTTGGACTCGAGCTACGGAATTATAAGGTACGTATGACGTACGAGCATCGCCTTTTATATAATTGCAATTGTTGAGTGCTTGATACACTGTGTGGAAATGCGTGACACATGGTATTAGCAATAAACGGAGATTGAAATGCATGGTTTATGGTAATTGCCTTAAATGTCTATATATGCATTGAGATTTGCATGGTGCCGCTTTTGAGCGAGCGATGATTGGGATGTTGTCGCCTGTGAGCGAACATCGATTATGACGCCGCTGCCATCGAGCATGCGTGGAAATGGAATGCCGCTATTGTAGAGCGAGGAATGAAATATAGCTATGAAACCATAAGTGAGAAGCATGGATTTTCTATAATCATTGTTTAATGATTTGATGTTATTGATTATGATATTGGTATATGGCTCATGGATTTGTTAATCAATGTAATGATTAACTGGCATTTGAGAATTTGATGGTTTCAGTGTTTTGAGAACAGGGACAGTACAGGAAACTCCGGATGAGGATGATACCATCCAGGGAGTATATTTTGTATTTCATAGCATTTACATTATTGTAAATTATGAATTGTATTGTTATGGTTATTGGATCTGGAATATTGGTATGCTCACCCCGTGTGTGGGCTGTCTCTGTTGGGGCAGGTGGTACAGGTGTAGCAGCAGCTTTGGAGTTGAGCTCGGGCTGTTGATTGAGGTACTTCCAGGATCGAGGTACCATAGCTGGATGGATAGGCGCTCAGATCCAGAGCCGAGATCGAGTTGCGCTTGAGAGGTGCTTCCAGGATCGAAGCACCAGTAACGGTATCCAGCAGAGTGTTTTATACATTAGATACACACTTATTCATGGGGTGCTCTTATGTGAGTACATATTATGTGTATATGGAATGTATAAACGGGCTACAACTCTTCTTTGTTCATTTATGGTTTGCACACAATTAGATATAGAATTGCTAAATGAACTAAGAGTATGTTAGTGTATTATGAGGGTGCATGTTATATGAATAATCTTGGTTGGGGAATTTGAATATTATGTGGATTAAATGCAAGAAATTTTCTGGATAGCAAATGGTGTTGCACTTGCATATGGTTTTTCCCCTGATAGTATGATTATATGCACTAATGATATGGCTTAATACACTAATAACGGGATAAGGGCACGGGGGTCCTTACACCAAATCTCTGAGCTTATTGGTAATGACAATTCTTGCCCGGGAGGGCTGAGGGAGTAATCATGAATCTTATCATCTGGAATTGCTGGGGATGTCCAATCCCTCGGCCTTTCGAGCCCTCTTGGCTCTTCTTAAATCTCATTATCCTTCCATCCTCTTTCTTCGTGAACTTAAATCTCAAATTAACCAACCTCTTCTTAAAATCTTTTTAGCGGCTAAGCTCACTAATAACTTCTGTGTTCCTCCTCCGGGTTGTGCAGGCAGCCTCTGCCTTGCGTGGTCCTATAATGTTAAGCTCTCAGTTGACTACTGATGCGTGTAAAACGTACCGCAAGTGTACGGTGTCAAGTTTTAGTATAGAATTTTAAAATACGGATGTCGAACCCACAGAGATTGAAAATTAAGTTACACCAAGTACTGTAATTAGAATAGTCTCGACTTTATTTAGATAATCGAGAGCAATATTTATTAAACTAATCTACGAAAATAGAATAAAAGATTAACAAGATGGAAATTTAAGTGGAGAAAATCAATGAGAACGGATTCTAGAGGTTCGACTCCACTCAACTATCCACTATGTCGTGTTTTCCTAGTTTACTAGCCGAGAATTCTTAATTGTTTCTACTCCCCCTCCCGGGTGTTAAGCAGAAGTAATTATCTAACATTAATCTTGATATCCCTATCTAAGATTAATTATCAAACAATTGTAAAAGCGCAGTAATTCCTTTGACGACTTCTATGGAGTTATAGGCCTTCCGAACAATATAACTACCACGATACGAATTCCTTCTTTCCTATTCACAACCCCCTCTCCCGAGTGATAGATCACGAATATGGAATCATTCAATCCATGGCCAGTAGATTAAAAGCATTAAGAACAGGAAAACATAAATAAACCATACGAAAATCCAAATAAACTTCACGTCAAGATCCGTCTAACTCTAGAATAATAAATTAGTTCATGAATAAATTAAACAAACACATAGACATGTTCTTAATCATCATAAACATAAGGGAAGAGATATTCAAACGAATATGAAGATGGCCCTCCGTCTCCGGTAGTCGTCGTAGTCTTCTCCGTTGTCAAAATCTCTACCCTTCGTTGTAAGCGCACCGCCTCGAATGATCTCCTCCCCTTCTTGGTTCACTCTCGGCTCTTGCCTCCGCTACTGCTCTTCGTTCCGTGAATTGTGCGTCTCCTTCTCGATCTCTCCTCTCTGTCGCACCTCTCACGTGAATATCCTCTTTCCTTTCAATAATGCCTCCTCCCTTTTATTTCTTGGTTATTCCCCTCTAAATATTATCCCCAAATCTTCTTTCCTTTAAAATCTGAATGTCTACCTTAAAATAATCATCTTCCCTTTTATAATTTATTCCCAAATCTCATGTATATATATTATATTATATTATAATATAATATAATATAATATATTCTTGCCATTTGACATGTCCCGGTACATGATTATTTCACCGTTAAGTCCCAATTTGAATTATTGTCACATTTATGTATTTCTCATCATCTTTTAGTAATAAAATGCTTAATTCCTTGGATTCCTGCAAAACAACAAACAAACCCAAAAGTGTAATTCTGATCGAAAACTAACACTAAACCATGCAAAATAAGAGGAAATATAAGTGTATAAAATACACTTATCAAACCCCCTAAACTTAAACTTTTGCTAGTCCCGAGCAAAATAGAAATGGAAAAAGACTAAGAAATAAAAGAGAAAAAGAAAACACACTACTAACGCAAGTCATGAAATGTTATAATTGCAAATTGGCCTCGAAGATCAATTGTCTAAGAATTTTAAGTCAAGTATGCATATCAGTCTACTCAAGAGTTCTCAAGTGTGTGTGTCACCAAACCATTAAAGCAATCTTTACTCACACAAATCAATAGGACTTTGCAAGGTGTATTGGTTCATTTGCATTGTTCATAAAAAGGAGTATAACCTTGACAAACAGTGAACAATGCATCAAATCAAAGTAATGAGATGTGTGTGTGTGAATGTCAAAACCATATGCATTACAAGTGTTTCTCGAGTGTCCATAAGCTTACTATTCGTAACCTTCTCCACTAGTATATTAGACGAATGTGGCTCGGTCAATAGGTCTTAATAGGCTTGTAACGTTAGGCTTTGGCTCATGGCTTCAATAAAAAGATCGGAATTTCAAAATAAGTGAGTAAGTCATATTAACCATGTTGCGCACTCTCATCTCAATTTTCAACTTCTCTTATTGACGATTCATCATTTTTTTTTTCTTCACATTTTGGATTCACCCTCCTTTCTCATCCGCCTCACAATTCACCTCAATATTTTTCTCATTCTTCAATCACTTATTTTCTTCACCTCTTCAACATATTTCTATGCATTCATTCCCTTTTTCATTATTATCTCCCTTCTATTTTTTCAATGAGGAACATGGGGGATATTTGAAATTTTAAAGTGCAATACGGGTCTTACTCACTTGAGGGTAGAAAATAGTGTATAAGCTTTCAACAAGGTGGTCGATGTGGGATTTTGAAATGATGCCGAATGGAGGTTATTATGTGCCTAAGCACATGCCATTCGATTTTCAATAAGCTCAAAAGGGTAACTACAGATGAAAATGATGTATTTTGGTGGCTTCAAAGGCTCAAACGAATCAAAAATTGCCTAAATCATTCCTAAGCCACATAACATCCGTATTTCGCCTCAAAGGGTACTAAAGCAAGTTCTAGACTATTCTCAATTCACAAATAACTTATATGATATGACCAATGTGCTCAATTAGTATCTCAAAAGCAAGGTGATATAAGAAGCAAAATTGAATGAGATTCTAAAACATAATGCAACAATTCAATCCTCATTCTTTTACGTTTAAGCTCAAAGGGGCTACTATGGCAAATTTATATCAATGAATAAAGGCCAAAAATATTATCAAAAATTGCCTATATCATATTTGTGTTCATTCAAATCAACTTTAATTGGTCAAATGGTCATGGTCTCTAGTGCATGAATATGTAAGAAACTCAAGAGCAAAGTGAACAAAAATTTTAAAATTTTCACAAATAAGCTCAATTCTTCATCATCGGCCTTCACAATTACTTCAATTCACGACTTATGACACAAAAGAAAAAAAAAAGACTAAAAAAAAAAACACATAGGAATCCAGGAAACAAAACATCTTCAATGTTTAAACACCCCCCCAAACTTAAAATCGTGCATTGTCCTCAATGTACCATACAACGTATAAAATAAGGGACAACACACCAACCTGCGACGACGATCGTCAGTAATCGTCGCCCATCTCATGATCATGGGTATGGTGAGAAGATGATGATAGGGACCTCCGCATCAGTATAGACCCAACCCTTAGATGAAGAATTTTCGATTTGGTTGGCTAAGCTAGACCACTTTGATGCAACCCCCCTAAACTTGCTTCCTTGCACCAATAGACTCCAAAAACCTGCAATTAATCGATAAAAATATGGACTTTAGAGGTGGGATAGCTTAATTAAGAGAGATTGAAGAGAAAAAATCGAAATTGAAAAATTTGAGGGGAAGAGGACTAAAAATACGCGAGGCGTAATTACGCCGCTTGAGAGGCGTAATTACGCCTCGCCTGCGGCTTTGAAATTTTTTTTTAAAAAATGGTAGGCGTAACTACGCCGAAAACAGGCGTAGTTACGCCTACGCTACGGCATCTCAAAATTTGCTGAAATTTGACATGCGTAATTACGCCACAAAGGGGCGTAGTTACGCCTGTCCTACGGCATCTCAAAATTTTTTTTTTTTTTGTTAAATAAAATAAAATAAGGATACATGATTCGGGTTGCCTCCCGAAAAGCGCTTTGTTTAAAGTCGTCAGCCAGACTATGCGAAGCAACCATCAAATAGCGGCTTTCGCCCATAGTAAGTATCATATGACACTACATGTGGGTCTTGGTTGTGTATGCCCTCAAGCTTGGCAAGCTAGTGGCAGTTAACGCTCGTCGCTCCAACAACGTCTTTCGAAAATTGATAAGCATGGGAGAAAGATTCTAAGCTTGGCTTCATCTCGTGGAGGACGTAATATGGTGAAGTTGGCATCAATGGGAAGAACGGATCCACATATGGCATATAGGACATCACCATCGATGAGTGCTCCTCACTATTTCCAAAAATATGCTCATCTTCCAACGTCACGCTAGGCTCATCTTGACACGGGAATTCATCAGATAACTCTTCCACAGTAGGCTCAACCACTTGAAAATGCTCATATTCCCTTGAATCTTCCGCATGAGTAGGATCACTCTCCCAAACTTGGTTGGTTGGGTTCACTTCGGTGTTGCTAGGAAATGATCCCCTTTGTTGGTTGTTCATGGCATTAGCAAGCTGCCCAATTTGCACCTCAAGAGACTTCATTGTAGCACCCAGGTTGTTCATGTGACCCTCAATCGTATCGAGCCTCGACTCATTCTTGTCAAGCCTCAATGTCGAACTTTGAACAAAATTATTCACCAAATCTTCAAGTGAAGGTTTACCTTCATTCTTTTGTGGAGCATATCTAGGCTCATCTTGACACGGGAATTCATCAGATAAATGAGGGTAATGATTCTCTGGTGGATATTGGTGACTCCAACCCAGCATTGAAGGATCAAAGTGCCACTGATAGTCGAAATTCGCCATATGGTTAAACAGGTGCACCCTGTCATCATCTCTACAATATATGGGACTACCAGCTGCCAAAGCTCCATTAAATACCCATTCTTGTGTGTCTGCATCCAATCCACTGTAGAAAGATTGAAGAGGAGCGTAGTTTGAAAAGTCGTGGTTGAATCTGTCCCAAGCTGCATAGAATGGTTCATACGGTTGTTGGGCAAAGCTTGTGGAAACTTGCTGATGAAACATCTCCAAGTACCTCACAAGAAAAACATCAAAAAGGAATAAAATTAAAACAAAAATAAAATTCTAAATTAAAATCAAGACTACTTGGTAACAGTATCAGTAAACAAAATTATATCAATCCCCGGCAACGGCGCCAAAAACTTGATGCGTGTGAAACGTACCGCAAGTGTACGGTGTCAAGTTTTAGTATAGAATTTTAAAATACGGATGTCGAACCCACAGAGATTGAAAAACACCAAGTACTGTAATTAGAATAGTCTCGACTTTATTTAGATAATCGAGAGCAATTTATTAAACTAATCTACGAAAATAGAATAAAAGATTAACAAGATGGAAATTTAAGTGGAGAAAATCAATGAGAACGGATTCTAGAGGTTCGACTTCACTCAACTATCCACTATGTCGTGTTTTCCTAGTTTACTAGCCGAGAATTCTTAATTGTTTCTACTCCCCCTCCCGGGTGTTAAGCAGAAGTAATTATCTAACATTAATCTTGATATCCCTATCTAAGATTAATTATCAAACAATTGTAAAAGCGCAGTAATTCCTTTAACGACTTCTATGGAGTTATAGGCCTTCCGAACAATATAACTACCACGATACGAATTCCTTCTTTCCTATTCACAACCCCCTCTCCCGAGTGATAGATCACGAATATGGAATCATTCAATCCATGGCCAGTAGATTAAAAGCATTAAGAACAGGAAAACATAAATAAACCATACGAAAATCCAAATAAACTTCAAGTCAAGATCCGTTTAACTCTAGAATAATAAATTAGTTCATGAATAAATTAAACAAACACATAGACATGTTCTTAATCATCATAAACATAAGGGAAGAGATATTCAAACGAATATGAAGATGGCCCTCCGTCTCCGGTAGTCGCCGTAGTCTTCTCCGTTGTCAAAATCTCTACCCTTCGTTGTAAGCGCACCGCCTCGAATGATCTCCTCCCCTTCTTGGTTCACTCTCGGCTCTTGCCTCCGCTACTGCTCTTCGTTCCGTGAATTGTGCGTCTCCTTCTCGATCTCTCCTCTCTGTCGCACCTCTCACGTGAATATCCTCTTTCCTTTCAATAATGCCTCCTCCCTTTTATTTCTTGGTTATTCCCCTCTAAATATTATCCCCAAATCTTCTTTCCTTTAAAATCTGAATGTCTACCTTAAAATAATCATCTTCCCTTTTATAATTTATTCCCAAATCTCAAGTATATATATTATATTATATTATAATATAATATAATATAATATATTCTTGCCATTTGACATGTCCCGGTACATGATTATTTCACCGTTAAGTCCCAATTTGAATTATTGTCACATTTATGTATTTCTCATCATCTTTTAGTAATAAAATGCTTAATTCCTTGGATTCCTGCAAAACAACACAGAGCAAACCCAAAAGTGTAATTCTGATCGAAAACTAACACTAAACCATGCAAAATAAGAGGAAATATAAGTGTATAAAATACACTTATCAACTACTCTTCCCCTTGGATCATCCACTCTACGATTGAGATGTCTCCTCACTCTGCTACCAAATCTTTTATCGTGTCCACGGTTTACTGTCCTCTATACCAATCACTGAAATCTTTATCCTGGTATGACCTGTCTGATTCTTCTTCCTCCTTCACCGTTCCGTGGTTGGTTGCGGGCGATTTTAACGCTATTGAGGTCCAATGTGAAAAATATGGTGATCGCCCCTTTCTCCCAAATTCCTCTTGTAATTTGCAAAGTAATTTGGATACCCTTGGGTTGGTGGATTTAGGTGGGCCACCCTTTCACCTGGATCAACAAAAGAAGTGGTATACATAACATTCATAAGTGTTTGGATAGGGCAGTTGCTACCGACCCCTAGATTCTTGCTTTTTCCAATGTTGTTGTGTCTCATCTCACCGCTCTGAATTCGGATCATAACCCTCTGCTCATTTCTACAAGTCCAAATATCATCTCTGGCTCGAAATCTTTCAGATTTGAACAAATGTGGCTATATGCCCCTGATTCCTCTGAAGTTGTTACCAAAGCGTGAAGTGTTCATGTGCCTAGTAACCCTCCTTTCAGATTCGTTAAAAAGTTAATCAACACCAAGAATCATCTCAAGGACTGGAACAGGACCTCGTTTGGCTTCCTTCCTGAAAAAATCAAATAAAATACAAAAGCCATTGACTTCCTTCAGACCTGTATCCAATCCACTAATAACACTCAGAAGGAAGTTATCTTCAAGCGAACCTCGATGCTCTCAAAAGGTAAAAAATCTTGTGGAGACAAAAATCGAGAATCAGCTGGATTAAATTTGGCGATGCCAATACAATGTTTTTGCATATCTCTATTCTTGGTCGTCGTAAAGGTAACTGCATCCATTCCATTAAGTTATTTGATGATTCGCTGATTGATAGTTGGATGGTGTTGGGTGTAGCTTTGTTAATTATTTCAAACTGCTATTTTGTTCTAATTTCAAACACACACCTCCCCCATTCCCCAATAACTTGAATGGGTTGTTTCCTAGAATGATCTCAGATGAGGAAAATCACATTCTGTGCTATCCTCCCACCTCGGATGAAATAAAGAAATGTGTTTTCTCAATGAACTCGATCTCATCTCCTGGCCCTGATGGCTTCTCTCCCCTGTTTTTAAACAGTTCTGACAGACAACTGGCCCTGAGGTTATTACATTTGTTCAACATTTTTACCCAAGGTATGCTCTTAAAAGCCAGTAACCACACATTTCTGGTTCTCATTCCAAAGAAAGAGTCGGCTTCTAAAGTCGAGGAGTTTAGGCCGTAGTTTATGCAACATATTATATAAAGTCATCACGAAAATTATTTCTAAAAGGCTTAAACCATTGCTTGATAAGATCCCTTATTCAAATGGCATTCGTCCGCGGTAGATCTATAGTTGAGAATTCAATCATCACCCATGAGATAATGCATTACTTAAATACAAAAAAGGCAAGAAAAACATCATTGCTAATTAAATTGATATGGCTAAAGCCTATGACCATGTGGAATGGCCCCTTTTGTGCTCAATCTTGGATAATATCGGAGTTTGTGCTACTTTCATCAAATGGATCTATAACTGCATCTCTACTTGCTCTTTTCTCGGTTTTGGTTAATGGGGCCCCTTATTGTTTCTTTAAACCATCTCGGGGAATTCGCCAAGGTGACCTTCTTTCACCTTCCTTGATTATTTTTTTATTTTGAGATTTTGCCGTGGTTTCTTGCATCTAAGGTGATCAATAGCAATATTAAGGGCATAAAAATTGGTCAAAGATGCCCCTTGATTTCATATTATGTACGCCGATGATCTTATCATCGTCAAAGAAGCCACTGTTGAGGAAGCCAAAGCCTTATCTGACACTCTGACGACCCTTCAAGCTTGGTCTGGCCTCCATGATAATATTGAGAAATCTGTTATTCACTTTAGTCACAACACCGTGAGGCGACTAAAGATTAGATTCAGCATGTCCTGGAATTTTTGGAATGCCCTCATAACCTGAAACATTAGGGTATACCCTTTTGTAAACCTAAAACCATAATTGAGGCTTCTAATGATCTCTTGGACCACTTCACTAGTCGTTTAGATTCCTGGAAATCTCGTCATCTCTCTCAGGCTGGTCGTGCGATTGTGATTCAAGTCGTGGCTCAAGCGGTGCCAGTGTACCACATGTCCACTACCCTCCTCCCGACTTCCATCTCTAAAGCCATTGATTCCACAATCCGTAGTTTTTGGTGGGGGGACTCGATAAACCATCATAAAACTCACCTAATTGTGTGGGAGTCATTATGCTTACCAAAGAAAGCGTGGGGCCTGGGTTTTTGTCATACGGCTAATTTCAATAGAGGCTTAGTTTCCAAACTAACTTGTGCCCTAATTATGCTTCAATCTCCTCCACTATTGGTAAATGGAATTTTTTGGATTACCCTAAAGCATTCTTGGGTTGTTCCTGGATATGCGAGATATTTTACGCTGCAGGATCTCATTGTCAAAGGTGTTTGTTTCAAAATTGGGATGAACTCTAATGTTCAAACCTGGGAAGATCATTGGGTTCCATCACTTACCAACTTCAAAATCCCTTACAATCACCTTAGTTTTAAATTAAACTATTTCGTTGGTAAACCCTTTTAACACTTGGTTTGATTGTTTAATCATTGGAGAGGACACTCCATTGGAAAGAATACACTTCCTCGAATTCTTGTTCTTTTCTATCAGTGCTATGGAGGAAATTTGGAATCTTCGTAATGGGATCCGCGTGAATAAAAGGGAAGTGAACATGCATATCCTTTTCAGTATAATTAAGGCCAACACTGTGAAGCACTTTAATGCCCAAGTCCCTTTGTTTCAACCGATGCCATTACTCAAAAGGTTTGGTCCCCACCAATTTTTGGCCACTTGAAATTAACTCAGACTCATCTTTTTTTGCAGGAAAATCAGTTGCGGCTTGTATTATTCGTGATTGTAAGGACCCTGATTCCCTTAACCCGCTATTAGTGTATTAACCCTTGTATTTAGTGCATACAATCATGTAATCAGGGGGAAAACCATAAGCTATCCTAGCATAATATATTAATAATAAAATTTCTTACATTATGGAATTCCATATAATGTCCATATCCCCCATACCAGTCAACCCATAAGTATGCATCTTATAATATATTAACATGCTCTCAATTCATTTAGCAGTTCCTTAATTAATTGCATGCAATCCATAAATGAAAAGAGTAAGGCACATGCCCTTTATACAACCCATATACACATATAGCAGTGCTCGCATGCGAGCATGAAAAGAGTGAATGTGTATTTAATGTATAAAGTACCCCCACACAATACCGGCACTGGTATTTCGGTCCTGGAAGCACCTCCAATCCATAGCTCGATCTCAACTCCGGAACTACCGTTGAACCTGTTCCACCTGCCCCAACAGAGACAACCCCCACACGGGGTGAGCATACCAATACTGCCATTTCGATAATCACAGTACATAATTTACAGAATATAAAACTGTAATGTAAAATATACTCCCTGTATAGTATCGTTACCACATGGGATCCCCCGTGATGTTCCTGTTCTCCAAACCATCAAATTCCCAAAAGCCAGTTAATCATTTCTTTGATTAACTAAGTGCATTCCCTATTTGCCAATTTCTATAATTAATGAACTCCAATAAATTATAAATGTTTATAGATATTCCATATATCTAACCACACCGTTTCGTTACCTCGCACGCCCAATAGTAGCGGCATTACAACCGATGTTCGCTCCGTAGTGACAACATCCAAACCGTTGCTCGCTCCATAGCGGCACAATAAGATTTGCAATACTTACCAATTTATTGCATTAACAGTATATCATGCATTTCACAAGCACGTTCACAACCATGTACACAAGCACGTTCACAACCTCCAATTATATCGTCAATCCATGATGATTTACCATTTTAAAAGACCTCGGGCGAAGCATGTGCACTACCCAAAATATTTCATTTTATAAGTTTAGCGATAGACAATTGTACAATTGAGTAGTCCATTTTATTATTAAAGTTCGTCTCCAACCATTTCATTTTTAAAGTGTAGCATTCCCATTGGAATGTAGATATTGCCACGAAAATCGGCTAAATTCCAATATCCCATCATTTAACCAAAGTTTGAAAAAAACTCAACCCAAGGAGCCGCGATCAATCGCCGTTTACGCGCAATCAATCGCGCAAACTCACTGTCGGGCAGAACATTACCGCGATCGATCGCCAAGTCTCGGCGATCGATCGCCAGACCCCTCGCGATCGATCGCTGAGACTTAGCGATCGATCGCCAACACTGTTCATCTTCTCCAATTTCCAGCATAACTTCGCGATCGATGGCGCCAAGCTGCGATCGATCGTGACCTACGATTTTTCGAAAAAACTCGAGCTTTAATGGTGTTTTTACCCGAACTCAAAACCAGCATCCCTTACACCTTCAACACCTCAAATATTCCATTTAAAACCAATAAAAACACCAAAAACACCACTTTGAAATTTAACCAAAAAAAAATCCCCAAATTCCAAATCCAACCCCATACTTAACCAAATACCACAAATCATAATCAATACGAAGATAAAGATGAGGGGAAGAAGATTACCAATTTTCTTCGAGAAATCCCGTGCCGAAGTCGAGCCTACAACGATTTTGCATCAAGAAGAAAAAGGGAAGGGAAATGGGTTTGGGGAGGGAAACGCTGGTGAGAGAGAGAGAAGTGAAATTCAAAATGATTGAATACCGAGTCCACTTGGTATATATAGTACCAAGGCTGAACAATCCCGAGTTCTCCACAAATACGTCATGAGTCAATAAAAATCATATGAGTTCAATAATTACCTCTTAATCTCAATTTACATTACCAGCCTCAATTCAAAGCACCCCAGATCCCATCAAAAACCCAATTCCAATGTTGATCACCACGATGAGAATACAATCATAACCTTTGGATCCAACGACCCCAAATACTGGATTTAAAATCCTCGAGAGTCCCAACACTGCAATTAATTCATAATTGCCACAAATAAAATCCATTAAGGATCATTACCATACCGGGATTTACACCATTAATTCCCGGGCATCACAGTGATCACCTAGGTTATGTTGTTAGGTCGGAAACAACCCATACTTGGACATCTGATGTATTGGCAGCAGAAGCCAAAGCTTTGGCCCTGCCAGATATTGCTGGGGCCCAAAAAATATTGTCGGCCAATTCGACCGGGTCCATCGCTCATATACCCAGAGATCTCAATCATGCTGCTCATAAATTGGCAAAGTGGTTGCATACTAATCAAATTTTTGGCACTATTCCGACTTCTTCCCTATTTGGGAGTCATTTATTTTCGACCCGCCTTGAACTTTGGAGGTTTAACGTTTTTTGTCTGTTGCTTTTTTTAGTTTTTAGTACCTCGTGCGTCTCTTTTCCGTTTGTTTTTTTATGTAACTGAACTCTCTATTTTATTACAAATTTTTACCTACAAAAAAAATGTGACGCAATTTGATAAATAACAATTCATTATAGAAAGTATATATTTTTAAGAACTACCAAAGCAGTCAGCTATTGAACCACGTCAGTGACAAAGCATATTTCAATCTCCATAAAAAATAAAAAATAAAAAATAAAAGAGAATTTATGAAGCAACATTTCCCCAAAATTTTCGTTCATATAATGTGAGTGAAAATTCGCTAATAAATATCTACAATGTATTTCTCTAGTTTATGTGTTAACTAGTCATCATGTATATGTGTGTTATTGTCTTAGGGTGTATGTTGGTGTTTATCTTTGTATGTTTCATTGTTAGAATATTGTATGATTTTGACTTTGGTGTCATGCGATTTCGTGCGCCACCTAGTGGCTTGGCTTCTAGTAAGGATTTTTGATGAGATGTCGTCCCTTTTTCAGTTTATGTTCATCGTTCATCCACATTTGTACCTTCATTTTGTTATGGAAGGTAGTTTGTCTACATGGTCTCACTCTGGACTTCTTTAATTAATATATCGTTTGTTTAAAAAAAACAATTCTTTAATAAATCAACTTTACAAAATATTCATATGAAAAAAACTCATTTTTCAAAATTTCATACTTTACACTTAAATTACCTTTTTTCTCTTTTTAATGAGTTAACTAAATCTAATTAAACTAGATAAATTTATCCCCATATGAAAAATTTTAGTGACTTATTACGTAAATATAGTGATTTAATTTTTATTATTTCATTAAAATAAACGTTAATGGGATGATTATATATGGATATGGTATACTAAATATCTACTTCATTATTCTTGTACTTTTTTTCTATGAGTTTCACTAACAATTGAATATGAATTTAAATAAATAATGTTTATATAGTTTTGATTCCATTTATTTAAATTGGAGTTAATGCGTTAGGCTTTTATTTAATATTTTCTTATATGTATTTCTTATCAAACTTGTACATCATACCATATTTTTATACTAGTCTCATGGATCCTAGACGTTAATACGATATCTATCATGATATTGATCTATCATTTTTCCAATAATTTGATTCCAGTGCTTTGTCACATGGAGTTGGCACGTCCTTTTTTTCCTATCATCATCAAGTATCTGGTCATACGTTCTGTTACATATTTTTTCGCCTTTCCTAACTTTACAAAAGGTGTATTTTCATTGTATCTCAGAATCATCAAGACTTTTTTAGGTGTGTAGTCTTGTTCTGTTTCTGTCCTTTAATTTGTGTTCTAGTCAATGATAAGCACTTTTTTCTCATCCCATCAACTATCTAAAAGCATCTGATTTCACCTACTGGAATGACTTCATTTTTTCTTCATAGGTACTGTGTTCAATTATATAATAGATGCGACTTTTTCAGCAAAAGTTCTGTACTGGCTTGATACTCTAATTCCATGAGCATAAAGCTTAAAATGTCATAATTGTGAGAAACTAAAAGAACATCTTTAGTGGCTATTGTATATTTGGAAAAGTTTTGCTCTTGTGGAAAAAATAGCCAATATGTTGTCTAGCTTTTTAGAGAAAGAATATTGTTTCTTTGTATAATCTTTTGGTTCTCCGATGTTTTATTTGTTTCTGGGTTTCATAATCATACATGAATATTATATTGTTTGGTACTATACTTGGATTGACATAAAATAAAAGGTAGTGTTCTTGAAAAAAACACTTGATCTCTTCTGCAACCTCTTTTCTTTGCAGACAAGGGAACAATCTCATGAGTTTGGAAACATTAATTTGTATAGTAGATGTAAGTGAATAATAGATTTCATAGTTTCTATATTCTATATTATAGATCATCCAAGACTTCGATAATTTGCTTCTTGCAGTTATTAAAAGTTGACCCTAGTATTTATCATTTTTTAACTATATATTTCAGAATCTAATAAATCATACAATCATGCTACCGTGAAGATCATTTATGAATTTTAGATATTTTATTATTATTATCCAATAATATATGTATATGTCTACTATTTATCTAGTTTATGTGTTCCAATGTGTGTGTGTGAGTGTATGCACATGATCAACACTCGGTGCATGCAAGAATTGTCAATAAATAAATATATTCAATCGTATAATCACAAATTTTGTGTGTGTATGTGTGAGAGTGTATGAACTAGATCCACACCCGGTGCATGCAAGAATGTGAATAAATAAATATATTTAACTATATAATTACAGATTTTGTGTGAGAAATTGCAACGACACATCAGATGACTCATCAAAATTCAAATCAAATTGCAATTGCCAAGGATTACCCTATCTCTCATATTGTTTTTTTAAATCTACGATAATCAAAAAAGGAGTACTAATCAAATCTTTTTCAAATAATATCGATTTTTTTAAATCTACGTCAATATCACATAAACGATCTGTAAAAATCCACATTTCATCAAAAAAAATCCCCTATTGGCGAGCAAAAAAAAAAAGTAGAAGTAGAAAAAAAGATGGAAGATAAACTTTGATAGACACAAATAAAATAAAATAAATGCTCAAAGAAATAATATTTTTCATCCCTCATTAGATTCTTGGGTCATAACAGAGTCGTCGACAGAGAGTGGAAGAGCCAGCAAATTGGATGTCTCGTTTTCAGGAGGACACTTGAGTCTTTTGGCGTCACTCTCATCTTCTGGAGACAAAATGGGTAAAATAGCGTAAGCAATTTATATATACAATCAGGAGCAAATAACAATTCACCATAAGCAATAGATGCTATATCCAAAAATGAATTTACAGACTTGAATTTGATATAATTTCATATTGACAAGTAAATGTACAATGAGAAAGGAAAAAATGTTAATAGGCATAACTCATACTAGCAACACTTTTAAGGGAATCATGCCATGATTACGCATAAAAAGGGGAAAATGCATGATCAAACAATGGTAATTATAAAGCCCACAACAGTAGCAAGGAGAAAGGGGTTGTAAGGCCAATTTTCGTAGTTAGCTGTTCTACCAAAATAATCTATTACCATTTTGTCCACCACCAATCTTACTTAGCATATACATACAGTACATACAGTAAATATTCAGACAAACACTAATATGCTAGCATACAAGGATGGAAGAAAGTAATCAGCTTTTCTTAAATCACCTTCATTTGTTGCAAATCCATCCCTTTTCCTTGTTTCCATGGGCAGGATATTCAGTGCAAGATTATCAGAAACAACACCATCATTTGCTACAAAAAAATCAGATAAATGTTGTGAGCCAATTTGTCCACTAACAGTAATCCATATGTTAGATACTATAAATACTCAATGCTTCACATTCTATTAGCTTAAACTTCTAGAAAAGTTGACAACTCGATATGGAAATAAAACCAGGTCAAGGTGAAGTGTTAAGTTCAGGACTCACAACTATCCACTTAGAAAGAGAATTCAAAGTGCTAAGTTTCGTATAAAATATGTTGCATACACATGAACCTACGTAAAACGGACAAATATTAATGTCAAGCTTCCAAGCGGTCATTAAATAAAATGTATCAACTAATGATAAATAAATAAGTGTAATAACCATCCGGACACTATAACCAAGTCAAGGCCAAATAAATTATTAGTTTCTTACACTCAGTAGTCAGAGCAGAGCAAGCAACTGTGGCAGCATTCATCTCTGCCAGCTTTTTGGTTTTGGCTTCACCACCACGAAATGTCCTACCTCCTATCTTTACAATGCACACAAATGTAAGTCCATGAAGTGGACCAGATACGACTGTCTCGTATGTTGGAAAAGGAAGACCCCTCTTCTGGGCCATATATATTAGGTTGCTCTTGCATAGGCCTCCATCCTGATGTCATTATAAAATTAATTATTTGACAGAGAATAACACTCATAATTAAAAATAATTGAATATTTATGATTTATTTACGACAATCTCCTCTTGAATCGGGTCAACGGGCAACATTCCACATGCAACTTTTGCAGCCGCATGTTCAGCTTCCTTGATATTAGGGAAAGTTTCAACTGTTCCATATGATTTTCCATCAATACACACTCTTGACTTGAAGCGAAGAGCATGAAGAGGACCCTCGGCTTCACCAGTGTACACAGGCAAACAAAGATTTTTCATCTGAGCATATTGTTGCAACCTATTCTTATATATTGGTAGTGTACCTGAGACGCAACGATGATATATAACATTATGGAAACAAGAAAACCCTCCATCCAATGAGAATCTTGCATCTTATAAGGTAGTAAAGGCTGGCAACATGAACTTTCAAGTGCTCTTGTAAAACATAAATAAATAAACATATAGTTTTTCTCATATTAACAATATACTTTGCCCTAACAAAAAAAAGGGGAAACCCTATTGGGCCAGCAACTTCTCGGATCTCCATGCAAAGTCACCCAGATGAAACTTGTCAAAAATGTTGAAGAACTCTATGATGTAAAACATAGTATATATATTTTCAAAAATCATCCACCAAATGATATATCCATTTGGAGCCACAAGAACACGTATAATAATTGTGATAAAAAAAGCCTACCAATTTCTAAATATAACAACTCATAACTCAACTGGACCCTTCTTAATCTACATTCACATATATTTTCTATCTTGAAGTCCAATTTTTGCATATGACAAACTCCAATCGTGTGTGTGACTATGCGAATTCATATGTCTTAGCTAAAGGGGATGATTTGGGTAAACTCTTTAAATACGAGCACGACATGTATTTTTACATGATAATTTTATCAAATTTATATCATTTAAATTTAAATTATGAAAGTTAAGCTCTACCATTCCCGTTCCTCTGCACCAATCAAACTAAACCCAACAAATAACAATAAAGAAATTAATAAATTCAAGTTATTTTTTAAAAAAGATTAACTTTGTTCATAATTATTAATAGTGTAAATTTAAAAAACGAACTCACAGAATATCGGTCTTAACAATACTAGTCCCAAATTTTTAATACGAATCAAATATACTTACATGAAAATTATTTTTTAATCAATACTAGTCCCAAACTTTTGTTTTAATCAAAAGGGATCTCAAAACCCACTTATTCAATTATATGACCACTTTTGTTAGAATTTAATTTATGTGTGATTAAATTTGTTAAAAAATATGTTTACGTGAGACTGTTTTTGATTAAAAATATTTTTTTATGCGATTAAATTTAATTAGTACTCAGTTATAGCATTCTCGGGTTCACTTTTTCGGGAAATTGTAACATCCTCGACTAATTTTCGATAATCCCCCGATGGTAATTCCACAAAACCATTCAAAGATTCAACCCCATCCTCCAATCCGACATCACTCAATGGCTTAGAATTGGTGAGCAAATTGCATAAGATCAAAAGCAGCGAGATTACAAATAAAATTCTAATATACTCCATATCTGACGGTGATTTGTCAAAAAATTATGAATATATACTTAATATTTATGATTTCTAATGAAATAAATCTAATACAAGAGTTTGCGTTCATGAAACTCAATTTCTAGAATTTTATTATGTACCAGAACTCCTAACGAAGTGCAACTACACCGCCTGTAATTTGCGCAACGATAAAAAAGAAAAAAAGAAAAAAAAGGAAGAATCGTCAGAAAATAAAATTGTTTATTTATGTCAGTTGATGGTAGTCATATAAAATATATAAGTTCAAATTTATCATGCTATTATAAAGATAAATTGGTGAAATTACTGGTTACGTGAGAGTTGGTCATTCAAATGCTCTTCATATGTTCAATACGAAAGCATGGTGCATTCTTTCTGCAAAAACTAATAAGTACCCGGAGGAAGAGGAGATGATGGAAGCGGACGAGACGATGGAACCGAAATTTGTGGCGGCTGAGAATCCGACACAACAGCCTGTATTTGGGGCACATGATCAGCAGGGGGAGGAGAACTCATCGTAACTAGAAACCGAATAACAGCAGAATCAGCTGACCGAGATGGTGGCGTAGGAGTGTTCTTATACATTCTCCTCAAATTTTTTTGCTTCTGTTTGCTCAACAAAAAAAAAAAATTCGTTGCTTTGGAAGTGAAAGATGGGGAAAGAGGGTTTCAATGGTGATTTGAAGTTGTATTATCGGTCTGTTTTGGCAATATATATGCAGATTTTTATTATTAAAAATGATAAAACAAATAATTCAGTATCTATGATATATCACAAACTCTATCAACTTATGAATTTTAGATACTTTAAATCCTCTAAGTGTGCATTTGGATAGAGATATTTAAAGATATGGATTTCAAATCCTTAATTTCAAATATATTTAATTGTTATGATAAATTTATATTTTTTTCAAAACTGAAATAATTTCTATATTTTGATTATATATCTAAACGATAAAGTGTTAGTTTTATTTTGACTATTATTGTTATTACTACTATTTCTTATCACATAATAGCTGTGAAATTATTTTAATTATATTTTGATATATTTGAGATACGGTAGAATTTTTGGGCATTATTTGGTTTTTGCAAAATATTTGTAAAAAACTTTACAAAAAGAAGTTAAAATTTTTAAAATTTATAAACTTTAATGCTATATTTTGATATCCTATAAGTTCTTTAAAAATATTTATCAAACCGACTTAGAGCTGATAAACAAGAAATTATCATATTTTAATCAGTTTTTGTGATTTTGTTTGGTATTAATTCGTCATTTTTGAAAATATGTTGCTCAAATATATTGGATCAATATGAACTAATAATAATTAGTATTTGAAATAAAAGTACATAATATTAATAGTAATAATAACACTTAATAATAAATCTTATAATTATAATAAAAAAAAGTTATCTCGATGATTTTTTTTATTATAATTTAAATTATATAAATTATTGTAATTACTTTTATTATTAAATATTGTATTTAATATTTAATATAATATTAATTTGCTTCAAAGACTAAATATTTTTAATTGAGTAAAATAATTTAGGTGAGTAGAGGACTAATAAGGCAAAATTAAATAAATATTATAAAAAACATTAAAAATTTACAAAATAAGGTAAAAAGAAAAATGTTTCGTACTGTGCATATGTTCACTGTTCAAGAAACGTATGGTTCACGTCTCCCACTGATTTACGTTAGAGGTCATGATTTTTTTTTTTTTTTATGAAAATAAAATAATAAATTTAACAGCGGCCATAAAATAGGAAAAAGACGAGAGCAGCTTTACACTGCACAAATAACAACGATTACATAACAATGATGACTTTTTTATAAATAAACAATGAGTATTTAATGAAATATGACCCATCATATAATTTTACATGAATAATTTAATTTGGAATATGACATATACATATGCAATTGTTGGTTTGTTTGATGATGCCCTTAAAGACAGTGCCCTTAGAGGCATCATCACCATTCATTTGGAATTTTTTTTTAAAAAGAAAAAAAAATTCTAAATAGATGGTGGATGATGTTTCTGAGAGCAGTGCCCTTAAAAGCAGCAACAATAAAACCGCAATTGTTCCTTGGCTGTGGTGTCCTTTTAAAGATCATCATTGGTGTACCAAAAGATTTAAAGAATTATGTTGCTCTCAAGATTTACTAGTCAAGCCAAGATTCATGGGAGATAAATTGCGGGAAAATTGCAAAAGTGAAGATAAAATCTTCTGTGAAATTTAACAAACTAACCCCAAGCCATGATTAATGGGAGATAAATTGAGGGAAAACTGCAAAATTGAAGATAAAATCTTCTGTCAAAATTAACAAACTAACCCTATACTTAAACCCTCATAAAAATTTAGTGAGCTAAAAATCTCGTGTTATCAAAATATAATTAAAAAGGGTGAGCTTGACGGATTGACTAAAGTTATTGTCATGTTATCTCGGAGGTTACATGTTCGAATCGCGAAAACATTCTCTTAGATTGTAAGGAAATATGTATATCTATCATAAGGAATTTGTTAATAAAGGTGTTTTAGCTACAAATTTAGAATCAATTCGTCTTAAGCTCAAAATTTTCATAGGAATATTTTAGATACGAACTAACAGCAAGAATGTTTGGCTAAGTAAAAAATACATGAATTTTTTATTTACTAATTTCCCATAATTGGGTTTTTGACTTTCTTTGTTGTATTAAGCTTCAAGTTATTTTTATTAATAATAAAATTTGAAAATTTGGTTCAATTCAATTTTATTTTAAAATGATACCCTAATAGTGTGCTTGGATTCATACTTACGTTCATAAAAGCACTTCAAATTTATTTGTTAGCTGTTAAAATTGAGAATTAAAAATTATAAGATTTAAATAAGCTCAAATATATATATATATAAGGTAAAAAAGTCTTTTGTTACCCATGCCTCTAAATACTATTTGTTAACAGTGGAGATATTGAATTTTGTTGCCACCAAATCTCATTATTAAATGGAAAATGACAAAATCCTGGTGTCCTTTTTGTTTCTCAATTCAAGTACATTTTATGTAAACCCCACTACTTCACTATAAGACAAACTCTCAAAACTATTTTTAAATAATAATTAATTAAAACAAAATTTTTATTAATAATAATTCTAGCAAATAGATAACTTGATAGTGCGGACGCAGACTCGTTTAAAACAGATACCTACATTTTTTTAATTTTTTATTTTTTGAAAAAGAAGGGACAACCTAAAATAAAATTGTTCATTCATTGGTAAACTTTTTTAAATGTATGAATTTAGAAAAAAAAAAGAACAAGAATAAAGAAATTTTGTTTCTTTATTTAGAAGTTTACTAAGTAAGACACATTTTCACGTAGTATATTGTTGATATCAAAATTCAACCAAATGTTCAGTTTCAATACCTCAAAAAAAAAAATTAATAAATAAAACTAATGATGTTGATGTAAAATCTCAGGGCTCAGTAGACAGAAGAAACGAGAGGGAACCTTCTTGGCTACCCCATGGGGCACCACCCCATGGGGTACATCTCACCACACATTGTGAATATTTCCATGGGGCACCACCTCATTGGGTACATCTCACTATACATTGGAATATTCCCATAGGAATATTCACAATGTGTGGTGAGATGTACCCCATGGGATGGTGCCCCATGGTATAGCCAAGACAAAATCAAACGAGAGATGAGGCTGAAAATCTTTACGGGCCATGTTCATTAATTACTAGGCCGTATAATAAATTTGTCACCAAATTAGACAAAAAATACTTGGTAAAAATCGATTTTTTTGTTCAATTTATTAAAAAAAAGTTAGATCAAATATATGCACTGTTTATTTGTTACATATAATATTTTACACAAACAATAAAATTTGTAACATGTTCATGCATATATTAGGAAATTAGGAAAAAAAGTACTTTTTTAAAAAATAGTTGAAATTATTTTGTGTTTTCATACATTATCTACCGCAATTACCCTTTGTGTAGAATTTTTCTTTCACTATCTTTTTGGTTCATTATGGAGTTGATTCAATGTTTGATTTGGCAAAAACCAGTATATTAAAAAGGCGTGGAATTTATATGAATTTATTTAAAATTTTGTCATCAATTTCTTAAACGATGGTGCAAATAAAAGTAGTGAGGAAGATTATTATGTTTTTTTCTATTTTTATTATTTTTCTTTTTTCTTTTTTATAATTCTATTTTTTCTATTCTTACCAAAATTATAAATCAAAGTTTTAGAGCAAAATATATAATTTATTGTTATTGAAATCATACAAAATAATATTTTATATGTCATAAAAAATCTATATAATTAATGTAGTAAGGACATCAATTTCATATCTGCTCCGATTTTGAAATTGATAATGAAAGTTCAATTAATTATGCGTCAATTTTAGTGAACCTAATTTAAACATGAAATTGAAGCATGTAGAGTTAAAAATTCCACGAGCCATGTATTTCAACATTTGGAATATAATCAAATATTATTTTAAATTAATTAAATTTAAAACTATTAATTTTCTTTTATTAAAATTTGAAAGTGTAATCAAAGTTTTATCTTCAAATATTTTGTGTCTGGTTAAATAAATCCCTTCCAAAAAAATTCAAGCATGGCTAATTTTTTTTAAAAAAATTAATCATGCCTACCAATTCTAGCCTCCATCTTCCCACTCCTCTAAGTAGCAACGCCAAGTCTTTTTTTTTTTTTTTTGGCATTATTGATTGATTTTAAACTAGAAAGGCTGCAATTTTGTATTTTGGTGAATGAGTGTTGTGTATCACTATTATTTTTATTTTTTTTGTTTAACAAGATATTTAGATTTGCGCCTGATTAATTCTTGGGTGATAACTTCGATCTCTCGGGATCGCCACCAGGTAAATCGAGGAATGTGCACGGATGACAGGTATCTGAGAGAGCGGATCAACAGAACCCGATCCCAGGACAAACCCCCACAATATTTCAGTGAAGAATTTGTCTCACACGAGATTCGGACCTGCGACGTCGAAGGATTTCTCTCCACATCACATCAGCCTTATTAATCCGTCTATGTCCTTGGGACATGTAATCACTGTTTTTTGTGCAGTGCAAGGTTACCAGAGAAGAAGTGTTTTTCTATTTTATGGTCAATGTGACAGTGTTAAAATTTATTATATTATTTTCGTAAAAACAAAAATTAAAAAAACTTTTCATGACCAAAAAAGTGAACATTCACGTTTTTTGCATAGAGAAAAACGTGACATGATTCACGTTTCTTGATTATAGGAACACATGCATAGTTAAGAATGGCAATGTGGTGGGTATAAGATGAGTTTAGCCAATCACAGGATCCACTTTGCTACACATAAAACCCGAACCCGCCCCCGCCCAGCTTTGACCCACGAAACCAGCGAGTTTACCTGCCCCGCCCCAGTTCCAGATTTTATTTTTTATTTTAAGAAAATAATTTAGTTAGAAATCAATTTTGAAACACAAAATTTGAGTTTTGTGATTAAATTTCATGTTTTCTCTAGTAAATATTTATAATAAGCATTGTAAAATTATCTTTAAGCTACTAAATATTTATTAAATTGCTCTTATTTCCTTCAAAATGTCCAATTTCTTTAACATAAACATATGAATTTTGATATAAAATTAAATAATGACACTTTATTGTTCAATAAAATAAGTAAAATGTATAATCAATATCAATTTGTTTTTTTTTAAAAAATAAAAATGTATAGCGGAGAGGGTCCGACCAATCCCAGGACCCGCCCCGGCGGGGCGGGTTCAATGCGGGTCCGGGTTTAGACCCGTCCCATTGCCATCCCTATGCATAGTAAGAAACGCGAACCGGAATAGCGATTCACAGGTTAAAAACTTAAAACACTTTTCTTTTACCTTTTTTTAAAAATTTATTTATTATTATATATTTATTTAATTTTGTCAATATTTGAGAGAGAATTATGATAGTTTGAAATTTATCTATGACCGTCGATTTTTGGGTAGCAATATTAAATGTTTTAAATAATTTTTGAAAATTAAAGAAATTTTGGGGTACAACAATTGTCCTTACTGGAAGAGCAAACAAAATGTTGCGCTTGAATTGTGTACTTTTAAATGATTTGGGTGGCACCCTTACCATCAACTATAGTGATGTGATCCGTTATTTTACGTGTTTGGTAGAAATAAATGTGTACGAAAAATAAAAGGAATACACCAAGATTTTTTACGTGGAAAACCCTCAAATTGAGAGAAAAACCACGGGACCCAGTCCAGTATAAAGTTCCACTATAAATATTACTGATTTACAAGAGGATCTGGACACAAGAAAGTTATTCAATGACTTACACAACTAACGTTGTAGAAATTATAAAAAAGACCGAACAGACTCAAGCTTGCTCTCCTTGGAGTCTTTTGCCCAGAAAAATTCCAACCCTTTTATGAAGTTATTTGAGGGTATTTATAGGACTGCCCTTAGTAATTAACTCGCGGAAAACCAGCCATATGATGTCCTTTGATCGTGGCTTGATGGGAGCCAAGCGTGTCCGAGAAATCCGCTCCATTAAAGCACGTTCCATCTCCGCCGGTTAATCAGTTTTAGTTATGACCGGGTCTTCCGCTACTCTTTGACCAAAATCCCGAGGAGGGCAAAGGATGCTCGAGAATATGCTGATCAGTATCCTGGGTTCGACAAGCATCTCTTCGGTATAGCTTCTGCTCGGCAATTTTAGGGTTTGTGTCTTCATAAATGGATTTTACCCGAGAAATCAATATGTCATATGACATCACCTCACCCCCCCCAAAGTAAAGCAAGATGAGAGTAGTGAAATCTTGGTTTATTGTCTTCGGGTAAAATCCTGACATGCTCGGGATATTTTAACCGCCTAATTCTCCCGCCTGAAAATTTCAAAAATCTCGCGACGTTTCGTTTCCCAAAGCACATCTATAACCGTTCATGGGTTTTTATTTGAACGGTGCTGATTTAACGACTGTTCCAGTGGCACCCCACTATAAATACTCGTTCATTTTGCGGATTTAACTTACTTTACTGCAGTTTGCTTCCGAGCTAGCATTTCAGACGTTCGACCAATCTTTTCATCCATACTTATTTTCTTTCCATTCATCGAGTATGTCTTCTTCTGACGATATTTCGAAGACTATAGATATGTTCGAGGAAGAGGGTATCCTGGGTCCCTCTCCTCGACACTCTTCTTCCTCTGATAGTGAGGAGACTTCCAGCTCGTCGACAACCCCTGATGCTCGTGGAGAAGAGCTTCAGGCTGCGACAGAGCAGGATCTGATAAAAGCCCGCGTTCCTTGGTTTGAGATATTTGAATCAGGGATTAAATCGCAACGGCACATATCCAGTATCCAAACTAAATGGGGGATTTCAGAGGGGACATCTATTATTGTTCCCCCTCCCGGATCTCGCCCCCACCTGCCTCCCATGGGTTATTTTCCCTTCTACTTAGACCAACTTCGAGGGGGACTTCGCTTTCCTATCCCTTCTTTCTTTGTAGATGTTGCCTCCTACTTTGCCATTTCTCTAAGTCAGTTGTTCCCCAACAGTTACCGATTGTTAGCGGGTTTCTACATAGTCCTATCCTTTCTTGGCTTTTCCCCGACCCCCGAACTCTTTCATTGCTTCTTTCAATTAAACCGAAAAGAGATCGGACTTTTTTATTTTTCTTCCCGAACAGGGATGGGTTTTCTTAAAAATTACCCCTCTTCCATAAAAAATTGGAAAAGATTTTTCTTTTTTGCTCGCCCACTCCAACCTTGGGACTGTCCCATGGAGTGGAAAGAAAACTTACCGAAGGGCAAGTCAATCAAGGGGCTACTTGAGGGAGAAACATATCTATCGGTTCGTCGTAAGCTTGGCGATCAGTGTTTTAACCTTGGGGAGCTGATTGACGACGGACTGCTGTACTTGTTCCAGCTTAGTCCTAAGGGTGTTTCCCTAAAAATGCCCCTCGGTGAGTATTTACCGAGCATCTTGCTTTGTTTGCATATTTTGTAATAACATGCTTGAATAATTGCTATGATGTTTCTCTCTTGCAGAAAACAAGATGCTGAAAGCCAAGATTGCTGCTAGCCTGAAGAAAATTGCCGCACCAGAGAAGGCTACCAAACCGACCACTGAAACAAATCCTCCCCCTTCTATTACACATGCTCCCCCCGAAGAGGTGATTGAAATACCGGAGACGGAGGCCTTGATTCCTCGATCACTGAAGAGGGCGGCCCCCGAGGGCCCAGGTTCTTCATCTAAACTTCCTCCTGCCAAGAAAACTCCCCCCCGAATCTCCCTTACCGACCGAGCTAATCCGTCTCTTCAAACTCGGGCTACTTCTCAACCTGCTCCTGGTGGTTCTAGCTCTTCTCGCCCAACCTCCAGATACCACATACCTGATTGGATTTATCCCCCCAACGTCCCGATTCTGAGAAAACCGGACCCCAAAATTTCCCATTCTATTATTTGCAATTGGGCCAATTCTCCCGACCGCAAATACCTGGGAGGATTGGCCTTCAGCAATTTGATAAATGACTTTTCCACCTCCCTCACTCAGGTACCTTATATCTATTTCCATCTGATAAACGTTTCGGTCTTCGGTATATTAACTTCGTTTATTTGCTCGCAGACCAATCTGATGGCTGGTGAGATTATGACTCGCTTCCAATCCATGCGATCCTCAGATGGGGAGAATCAGAAACATCTTAAACAGCTAGAAGGTATTGGTGAGGAGATGAAGAAATCCATAAAGTTATTGGAAGAGCGATACTCTGCTGCTGTTGTTACTCGAGATAAGGCAGTGGCAGCTCTCGAGGAAGCGCATGGTAAATTAGCCGACTTTGAGGAGGCTAACACCACTTTATCCGGGCAATTCAGGTCCGTGACTGAAGAGAATAAATCCCTCTTAGAACAACTTTCACAAGAGAGATCACTGCGAGCTGAAGAGAACAAAGCCCTTTCTGAACAACTTGATCAGGAGAAACTATCTCGGGCTACTCAGATCGAGGAATCCTGGCTCATCAAAAAGGAAGAGTTTATGAAGTCTGAGGAGTATGGTGATATTCTGGGCGAACGCGCTGCTAAGTTCCTTAACTATGGCTTTGAAGCGTCTGTTCGTCAATTTAAAGCCGCTGGCTATCCTCCTGAAGGAACTTCAACAGATTTTATAAATGTTGATGAGGCCCTGAATACCGTTCCAGATGAATTCCTCCAGTTGTAAATTTAGGAATGTACTCTTTTTGTTTTAAAGTTGTAATCTTTGGACTATGATATTATGAGTTTCCCTGTCTTCTTACACTCTTGTGCAAACTAGTCTCTCCAACAAGCAAACTTTTTAGAACACACCTCAAAGTAATGAATATAACAGAACTCGGGGAAAAGACATCCCGAGCCAACGATTAAACCGAACATAAGCTCGCAAACCCGAGCACAATAACATGGTAATTTCAAGTTAAACGTTGACCCAACATCTCGATCCAACGATTAAACCGAACATAAGCTCGCAAAACCGAGCACAATAACATGGTAATTTCGAGTTAAACGTTGACCAAACATCTCGATCCAACGATAAACCCGAACACTGCTCGATACCCCGAGCACAATCACTTAGTCCCATTTTAGGTTCAAATACAGACCAAACTTCCCGATCCTGTATTTAACCTGCCAACAATGGACTATAACAACATAAGCTCGCTACCCTGAGCACAATCATTTGGTGTTTTCAAGTTTAAACGTTGACCAAACATCCCGATCCAACGAGTAAACGATGGTATTTTCAAGTTTAAACGTTGACCAAACATCCCGATCCAACGAGTAAACGATGGTATTTTCAAGTTTAAACGTTGACCAAACATCCCGATCCAACGAGTAAACGATGGTATTTTCAAGTTTAAACGTTGACCAAACATCCCGATCCAACGATAAACGATGGTATTTTCAAGTTTAAACGTTGACCAAACATCCCGATCCAACGATAAACGATGGTATTTTCAAGTTTAAACGTTGACCAAACATCCCGATCCAACGAGTAAACGATGGTATTTTCAAGTTTAAACGTTGACCAAACATCCCGATCCAACGATAAACCCGAACACTGCTCGCTACCCCGAGCACAATCACTTAGTCCCATTTTAGGTTCAAATACAGACCAAACTTCCCGATCCTGTACTTAACCTGCCAACAATGGACTATAACAACATAAGCTCGCTACCCCGAGCACAATCACTTGGTGTTTTCAAGTTTAAACGTTGACCAAACATCCCGATCCAACGAGTAAACGATGGTATTTTCAAGTTTAAACGTTGACCAAACATCCCGATCCAACGAGTAAACGATGGTATTTTCAAGTTTAAACGTTGACCAAACATCCCGATCCAACGAGTAAACGATGGTATTTTCAAGTTTAAACGTTGACCAAACATCCCGATCCAACGATAAACCCGAACACTGCTCGCTACCCCGAGCACAATCACTTAGTCCCATTTTAGGTTCAAATACAGACCAAACTTCCCGATCCTGTATTTAACCTGCCAACAATGGACTATAACAACATAAGCTCGCTACCCCGAGCACAATCACTTGGTGTTTTCAAGTTTAAACGTTGACCAAACATCCCGATCCAACGAGTAAACGATGGTATTTTCAAGTTTAAACGTTGACCAAACATCCCGATCCAACGAGTAAACGATGGTATTTTCAAGTTTAAACGTTGACCAAACATCCCGATCCAACGAGTAAACGATGGTATTTTCAAGTTTAAACGTTGACCAAACATCCCGATCCAACGAGTAAACGATGGTATTTTCAAGTTTAAACGTTGACCAAACATCCCGATCCAACGATTAACCCGAACATTGATCGATAACAGGAAATTTATTTATTTCAGAAATACATATGGGAATAGTAACGATAATTGAAAGATTACACAAAGTACTTTCTTAAATTATGAATGTTCCAAGGTCTCACCAGTTCCCGACCTTCGCGATCTTCCAGCCTGTAGGCTCCTCTTCCAATCACCCCTTTTATCTTATAAGGACCCTCCCATTTGGGGGCTAACTTCTTTACCTCCCCCGCGGGATTTACTCTTCGCAGCACCAGATCTCCCACTTGAAAAGCCCTCGGGCGAACCCTCCGATTGTAAGCATTGGTCACCCTTACCTTATACAATTCTACTTTAGCCAAGGCCTTCTCTCTCAATTCCATAACCCCGTCTAACTCTAACTTCCTTTTTTCTTCATTCTGGTCGGGATCATAGCTCTGTACTCGAAGAGATTCAACTCCAATTTCTACTGGAATGAGGGCCTCAGATCCATATACTAAGCTATATGGAGTCTCTCCTGTAGATACCCGAGGAGTCGTTCTATAGGCCCATAAGACCCCGGGTAATTCGTTTACCCACTCCCCTCGAGCCCCTTCTAGTCTTGTTTTGATCCCGTGCAATAAAATTCGATTAATCACTTCCGCCTGCCCATTTGCTTGAGGATAAGCGACTGAAGTGAAGACTTGTTTAATTTTCATATCTTTGCACCATTCTTGTATTCTTCCTCCCTGGAATTGTCTTCCGTTATCGGAAATTATTCTTCGAGGTATTCCGAAGCGGCATACTACATTTCTCCATAAAAATCTGATGACTTCCTCCTCAGTTATTTTAGCCAATGGTTCGGCTTCTACCCACTTAGTGAAGTACTCGACGGCTACCAGGAGAAATTTTCTCTGCCCTGTAGCAGGAGGAAATGGCCCAACAATATCCATTCCCCATTGGTCAAAGGGGCAGGAAATGATGCTACTATTAAGAATTTCCGCAGGTACATGGGATAAATTTGCGTGCCTTTGGCAATTAATGCATTTCTTCACAACTTCTTCAGCATCTTCCCTCATCGTCGGCCAATAATACCCAGCTCGAATAGATTTCTGATATAACATGTTAGTTCCTATATGATTCCCGCAACATCCTTCATGAATCTCTTTTAATAAATGCTCCCCTTCTTCCTTCGAGGCACATTGTAAGAAAGGAATTGAGAATCCTTTTTTGAACAACTTGCCTTCTATCAACACAAATCGGTTCCCCATTCTTTTAACCTTAGCAGCTTCCTTTGGGTCAGAAGGCATAACCTTTGTTTTCAAGAAATTAATAAGATGCTCTCGCCAATCGGATATAATATATGGCTCCATACTCAGGATGCTATTGACGGATATATGAGAAATTAAGAGCTCTTGCACGAGCACATTCCTGTTCTTCCATTCGTGTACTGAACTAGCCAGCTTTGCTAATTCATCAGCACGGGTATTCTCCTCCCTTGGTATCTGCATCAATTCCACTTCTTGAAATTGAGCTATCATCGCCCGTACCTTTTCTACATACTTCCGAAGTTTTTCTTCTTTCACCTTATATATCCCCTTCACTTGATGAACGACTAGCATCGAGTCCATAAAAGCTTTTATCTTCATGGCTCCAGCGTCCAATGCTATTTGGAGACCTGAAATGATAGCTTCAAATTCAGCTTCATTGTTTGAGGATAAGAATCCAAACTGGACGGCAACCCTGACTTCCTCCCCTTCAGGACTAATGAGTATGACACCTGCTCCACTTCCCAATCGAGTAGATGATCCATCCACAAACAAACTCCACTCTTTTTCTTCCGAGGTATGGGTGACTTCTACAAGAAAATCTGACAGAGCTTGTGCTTTAATTGTAGTTCGGGGTTGATAAGTGACCTCAAACTCGCTCAGCTCTGTGGCCCATTTTACCATCCTCCCTGATATTTCGGATTTGGATAAAAGCCTACCCAAAGGAGTGTTTGTTACTACCACGATAGGGTGAGACAGGAAGTATGGCCTAAGTCTTCTCGCTGTGGTGACCAGAGCTAAGGCCAACTTTTCAATTTCCGGGTATCGCTGCTCGGCTCCTTGCAGGGCTCGGCTGACATAATATACAGGCTGTTGTTGTCCTGATTTTTCTCTGATTAGCACGGAACTAATGACTTCTTCTGCCACCGATAAATACACGAGAAGTGTTTCTTTGGGCTCAGGCTTATTTATTAATGGTAGCTGAGCCAAATAATCCTTCAAATCCTCGAAGGCCTTTTGGCACTGGTCATTCCACTCGAACTTGACTCCCTGCCTTAATGCTTTGAAGAAAGGCAAGCTTCTATCGGCTGATCGGGATATAAATCGGCTCAATGCCGCTATTCTTCCTGCCAATCTCTGCACTTCATTCAACGTCCTCGGAGGATTCATTTCTCGTATGGCTTGGATTTTCTCCGGGTTAGCTTCAACACCTCTTTCTGTAACCATGTATCCTAGAAATTTGCCCCTACGAATACCGAAAGTACATTTTGCGGGATTCAATTTCATGCCAAATTTTCGTAAAGTGTTGAAAACTTCTTCCATATCTTTGACCAAGTCCTTGGCTTTTCGGCTTTTGATCAGGACATCATCCACATACACTTCCACGTTCCGACCAATTTGTTCTTTAAACATTTTATCCATCAACCTTTGATAGGTAGCCCCAGCATTTTTCAATCCAAAAGGCATTACCACATAACAAAAAGTTCCCCCTGCTGTTACAAAACTTACTTTTGATTGATCTTCCTGTGCCAAAGGGATCTGATGATATCCCTGATAGGCATCCATGAGACACAACAGCTCGTGTCCAGCAGTAGAATCTACAAGCTGATCGATCCTGGGCAAGGGATAACAATCCTTGGGACATGCCTTATTCACATCCCTGAAATCCACACACATTCTCCATTTATCACCAGCTTTAGGTACCAACACTACATTCGACAGCCATGTAGGGAAGCCGATCTCACGAATGTGGCCTGCTTTTAACAACTCTTCCACCTGCTTGGCAATGACAGCGTCTTTTTCTGGTCCAAAATGCCTTCTCTTTTGCCTTATTACTCGAACATTAGGGTCTACATTGAGGCGGTGTTCGGCAATCTCAGGCTTAACTCCCTTTAAATCAGATGTGCTCCATGCAAATACATCCACATGCTGATTCAAACAATTAATCACTTTTTCTCGTAATTCTGGATCAAGCTGGGATCCTACCCTAGTAACTCGAGTAGGGTGACCCAGTTCGATGTTGAGGAACTCCTCTTCGGGTGTTATTCGTTCTTCCTCGCCCCGTTTCCTCTTTTCATTTCCCCTTCGTTCTTTTCCTTCGTTATTCTGCTCTTTTTCTTGCTTTAACTCTTGCACATAACACTTCCGAGACGAGCTTTGATCACCCCTTACTTGCCCCACCTCCTCGCCTACTGGAAATTTCATGATTAAATGATAGGTGGAGGCAACGGCTTCAAAAGCAGCTAGGGCTGGTCTCCCCAATATTATATTATAAGAAGATGGTGCATCCACAATGAGGAAATTTATCATCTTTGTTTTGATCCTTGATGCTTCACCAATTGTAACTGGCAGAGACACTTGCCCTATCGGGTTTATGACTTCCCCTGCAAACCCGTGCAAGGACGTATTCACTTTCGATATAGGTAAGCTTCCTAAGTTCATTTGGCTTAACATACCAAGAAAAAGTACATCCGCCGAGCTTCCTGTGTCCACGAAAATCCTCTGCACATTATAATTAGCCACTGTGGCAGAGATAACCAATGCATCATCATGAGGAAAATGAACTCCTTGCAGATCTGCGGGCCCAAAAGATATAGACGGACCCTCATGTGCTTGATTGGGGTCAACAGATAGCACTTGAAGCCTCCGGGCGTGATTCCTTCTTGCTCTGTTCGAATCTCCTCCCGACGTTCCTCCAGCTATCATGTGTATAGTTCCCCGATTAGGAATATTGTTCAAGGTTTCCTCTTCTCCCTCTACTCTTTCTCCTCGAGCTGACCAAGGGACTGGCTGCGGTGCTCCTCTTCCAGGATTTATATTGATTCTAGGAGTGAAATTATTGTCTTTGAACTCCTCGTTAAACCCTCGCCCTCCACCAGACTCGTTAGATCTTCCACCTCGAAACCCCCCTCCTCGATATCCTCTTCCTCGGAAGGACCCTCCTCGGATCATTGTTCCTCGGAAAGGTCCCCCCATATGAGGTCCACCGCGTCCTCTCTTCGGCATACTCTGATTCATTGCTACTTCCCGATGGGGTCTCATCGGTAGAAATTGGTCAAAACTTCTCTTGACTGGCTCCACCGGTTTATTCTTTCTGTTTACCTCTTCCCCAGTTTTGCCATCTCTTCTTTGCTTCATCCTCTGGGCTTCTTCCAGGTTAATGTATTTAGAAGCTCTTCCCAACAATTCATCATAATCAGAAGGTGGCTTTTTTGCCAAAGATCGAAATAAGTCTCCTTCTTTTAATCCTTGAGTGAACGCGCTGATTAGTATTTCCGAGGTGACATGCGGAATGTCAAGACATGCATGACTAAATCTTTTCAGAAAATCTCGAAGAGATTCCTTCTCCGCTTGCTTAATCCCGAATAGACTAAGAGCTGTTCTTTTGCAACTCCGGCTGCTTGCAAACTGGTGCAAAAATAGAGAACTAAACTTCGGGAAGGAGTCTATGATTCTTGCTGGCAACTGATTAAACCATGCTTGTGCTGCTCCCGATAATGTGGTCAGGAAAACCCGACATTTCACTCCATCCGTAAGTTGATGAAGAAGCGAAGCGTTTTCAAATCGAGACAGATATTCTTCGGGATCTGTACCACCATCGTAATTTCCCACATTTAAAGCCCTGAAATTTGGGGGCAAAGGATCATCAACCACATGGGAGGCAAATGGAGTACTCCTCTGCGGAGGATACAGACGTCCTTCCATCCTATTACGCATCTGCTGCAGCTCATTTTTCAGCTCTTCCATTTGGCGATTTAAAGCTTTGTCAGCTTCTTCGTTCAAATGATTAGAAACAGGTCTAACTTCCTTAGGCTCTTTTTCAGGTTCTCTTTCAGGCTCTCTTTCAGGTTCTTGCCGAGAAGCCAATTCTTCCCCCTCTTCGTCTTGTACATTTTCTTGTTCCTGGGGGGGGGCCATAAATTGCTTCATAATCTCTCCCACAGTTTTGGTTATCATTTCCGTCAAATGCTCCATGGGAATTCCCCCAACAGGAAATGACTGAGGAACATGTTGAGATGATCCTACATCTTCTGGCCCTTCTCCGGGTTCAGTGAACATGTATGGGTGAGAATTGGATCCGTTTCCCCTGGAAGCTTGCCCCCTGCCTTTACCTCTGGCCATCTCGCCCTTTGATTTATTTTTTGTTTAGAAAATTCGTCCTACTTCAACGCCTTAGATCAAATTTTCCCACAGACGGCGCCAATGATGTGATCCGTTATTTTACGTGTTTGGTAGAAATAAATGTGTACGAAAAATAAAAGGAATACACCAAGATTTTTTACGTGGAAAACCCTCAAATTGAGAGAAAAACCACGGGACCCAGTCCAGTATAAAGTTCCACTATAAATATTACTGATTTACAAGAGGATCTGGACACAAGAAAGTTATTCAATGACTTACACAACTAACGTTGTAGAAATTATAAAAAAGACCGAACAGACTCAAGCTTGCTCTCCTTGGAGTCTTTTGCCCAGAAAAATTCCAACCCTTTTATGAAGTTATTTGAGGGTATTTATAGGACTGCCCTTAGTAATTAACTCGCGGAAAACCAGCCATATGATGTCCTTTGATCGTGGCTTGATGGGAGCCAAGCGTGTCCGAGAAATCCGCTCCATTAAAGCACGTTCCATCTCCGCCGGTTAATCAGTTTTAGTTATGACCGGGTCTTCCGCTACTCTTTGACCAAAATCCCGAGGAGGGCAAAGGATGCTCGAGAATATGCTGATCAGTATCCTGGGTTCGACAAGCATCTCTTCGGTATAGCTTCTGCTCGGCAATTTTAGGGTTTGTGTCTTCATAAATGGATTTTACCCGAGAAATCAATATGTCATATGACATCATATAGCTTTTGGTAAAGCGGCACATGTTTGATCCTATAATGCAGTGATAAGAATTAGTAGCAATAACAACAATATTTATATGTAAAAATTCATTTTTTTATAAAAATATATATATAATCACCTTTTTTAAAGAAAAAATTTTGTGGGAAATAAAAGTGTTAAAATGTTGTTTCAACCGTCTATGTTATAGACGACAAAAATAATGTGGATCTAAAATAATATTATAAGAGTCAATATTAACGAAATATGTGGTTTTTTTTAACAAAATAAGGTAATTCACATACTACCAATGATACAGGATACTCCTAAAGTTTACTCGTGTACTGTCGGACATCAATATCTCTTGAACACCTGACGAGTCTTTTGATAATATAATTTTGAACACCGGGCGATGACGGATGAGAAATCGATAAAATCCGGGCAGCAAGATCCATGCTCGTGCCACGCTACTTCTGCCTGGGCATTTCCCATAATAAATAAGCAGCATTACAGCAGTAAACATTACGATAAAGAAACTACAATAAAACTTTACCGGTTGACATGAATTGAGTTCAATAATAAAATGAATAAATAGGAAAACCAGAGGCAATACAACTTTGTCCCCCTGTAAAGCCATGAAGAAAAGGTAAATATGGGTAGGAATTCTAAGCATAAGCATGAACTCACACTCTGAAGCATGAGCATGAACGCCCGACTTTGATGTATGGAGGAGGCTTCTCTTCAGTCTTTTCCACTGGGCTTTTTGGCTAAATATTCTTTTAAAAAATAATTCTTAAGTTACCCAGGGTCGAAAATTGTTAGTGTAATTTTTGAAACAATGTTTTCACATTTTTTTGTTTTTTAATTATTTTTAGAATCCGTTTGATTTACAAATCTATTTTCAATTAATTTTTTTATTTTTCGCGTTAATTCAAATATTAAAATGAATAAATTATTATTATCATTAATATTTTAACGAAAGGAAAACGCTTTCCAATTTAATTCTACTAAATAACAAATGCCATCTTCAATCGGCAGATGATTTGTACTTAAAAAAAATTAACATTTGTAGCTTTGTTACGAAAATAAAAATATTTATCCTTGCTGTTTAAAGTTGTTAAAACTGACTCAGCCCGCCGAGCTGACCTAATCCAATCTACAAAAATAGTGTGTTGAACAATGATTTTTTAGCCCGTCAGAAGACAGGCCTAGATGGGCCACCCTGTTTGAGTTGCATGTTTTGGTGGATTGGACTTAGCTGGCCGAGCTGACCTAAAATTTTAGAGGAAATTACAAGAAGGTACCACTTTTTAAAACACCTTTCAAGTAAATCACCCCAAAAAATCTTCTTTCAACTAAATACATCTTTCAGAAAATTTATTTCAAATAAGTCCATTTTATCAAACCATAATATAATTAGTCCATTAATTATGATTAAAATACCCTTGCTCTACACCTTCATCCCCAAGCCTTTGCCTACTTTCCACCATCGCGTTGCCCTCTGAAGCTTCTGATTTGTTTCTGTTTTTTGTTTTCCGCAATTCTGCAAAGGATTCTTCGAACAAATTGAGATAATTTCATTTGGAATCACTTTATTAGGTTGTGTTGTGTGATCGTATTTACAGTTTGTGTTGCGATTGTTGTTGATTCCTTGTTCCCTCTTAGTGAATTGTTTCTAATTCTCTGGGTGTTTGCTTGAATTCTGTTTTAGCGTCTAACTTCTGATCGAATTTCAGTTGTTCTAGCCTCGCGTTCTTCGATCGTGATTTTCTAAAATCATTGAATTCTTTTCGTTGAATTTTGGATTAATTTTCTTAAGTTGAACGCTCAATTTTGGGCAGAAAACGTGAATCTAAAAAAATTGAGGAAATTATTCATTTATCCTCATTTTCGTTGTTTTGAATTTCTTTCCAATTCGTGCATTTGGTTTGCATTCCCGTTGCTTATATTGTTGAATCGGTCATTTGATACAAGAACGATTTGGTGGTACAATAGCTTTATTTGATTTTGATTATTTAATTTTTACATGCACCGACTGAATCTGTAGGTGCATATAATTTCATGCACCGACCGAGTCTATCGGTGCATGTAAATTACATGCACCGATAGTCCCATATGCATGCATTGACGTGGTCTTTCCCTGCGGTGGACTTGTTACCATATGTGTCTATCGGTGCATGTGATTTACATGCACCGATAGAAACATATGAGATAGTTTAATATGCATAATCTATCGGTGCATGTGATTTACATGCACCGATAGAGATAACACCAGTAGAGTCTATCGACGCATCTAAATCACATGCACCGATAGACTCAAATGCATGCGTTGAGGTAGTTTTTTTTTTCCTGCGGTGGACTTGAATCATCTGTGTCTATCGCACCGATAGAAACATATGAGATGGTTTAATATGCATAATCTATCGGTGCATATTACTCATGCGATGCATGTAAATTTGAGTAATGAGATGCATGTAAAATTACTAAAATTACTAATGCGGTGCATGTAAAATTACTCATGTGGTGCATATAAAATTACTCGTGCGGTGCATGTAAAAATGAATGGTGCATGTTAAAATCGACTAATGCGGTGCATGTTAAAATCAACTAATGCGGTGCATGTTAAAATTACTAGTACAGTTCATGTAAAATTGAGCGGTGCATGTAAAAATTATTTATGCGGTGCATGTAAAATTACTCATATTGTGCATGTAAAATTGAGCGGTGCATGTAAAAATTGACTCATGCGGTGCATGCAAAATTCCTCACTCGGTGCATGCGAAAATGAGTCATGCGGTGCATGTAAAATTACTCACTCAGTGCATGTGAAAATGAGCGGTGCATGTAAACTTATTATTGCGGTGCATGTAAAAATTATTTATGCGGTGTAGTATTTTTGTAAGTGGGGCTAGTTTGGTCATTGTATTCAAAAATGGACTTAGTTGAAAGAACTTTTTATTGGATGACTGGGCCGAAAAACCTTTTATCTAATGATACCGGCCCGAAATTTTCCCAAAATTTTAACTAATTTATAATAAAAATTATATTAATTAAATGATTTATTCACCAAAAACACAATAATCTTATGATAGGATCTAGAACCCACAATCAAAAACACAAAATTAAAAAGCAAAATCACTAGAAAAAGCAAACATAAACACTTATATCTCGATCCAATCTTCTAGTCATCTTGAAAATTTGATCAGAGTGATGTTTGCATTATAAACTCCTTTACATGAACAATAATTACTTAACTGCAGACATAGAAACATTACAAACAATTAGTTTTCTAAATTAGCCAATATAAGTACCACGTTTTTTGTGGAAGATGAAGTGTATCAACACAAATAATTTGCTAAAGTAGCCAATGTAATCGTAGGATGAAAGAGGAATAAAATTTCGGTTTTGTTAAGAACATGCATCATTGTAGTTCATCGTGAAAACACAAGAGGAAATTATGGGATATGCATAGTAAAATTGATCGAACCAACAGAATCTCCCAAACAAGCAGCATGATAATTTAATTTATATTGTCAATTTACATGTAATACACATATTCAAAAGAAAGTCTGGTAATATATGGATCAGATCAACTTGAACCATTGATACCCAGCCATGTATTTATGCTACAATACAAATTCTTCTTTCTGGCAAACAAAAAATATAATAGGTCAGTGTGCATTCAAAACTAGATCCGCATCAAACAGAAACAGTGAGGCTTCTTCACCCCACCAGTTGTTGGGGCCAACTTACGGGCACCATTTGAGCAACTTGCTCCCTAGGAGTCTTTCCTACCAGCAATTTGCTTGCTATGAGCCATTTTTCACTTGAACGTGATGAAATCCCATTTTTCTAGGGGTGTGCATCGGTTTGGTTAACCAATCGAACCGGGCCGAACAAAACAATTTCGGTTAAAACCGATCGGTTTGTTTAAAAAAAAAGTTTGATTTTTCGGTTATAGGGTTCGATTAACCAAACCGAACCGAAAACCGAAGTTTTAAAAAAATTAATATTTTTAAATTTTTTTAAAAAAAATTAATTTTTTTAAAAAAATTTAAATGGTTAATAAATATTTTTTAAAGGTTTCTTTCGTAAGCGCATGAATAAAAACTAGTAATTTAACTATTGTTTCAAGTATAGTATAATTTATTTTGCTGTCTATTTTAAACTCGACTTTTTAGTATAAATAACTTCAAAATAATATTAAAACCTTTGAATTAAAATGTTCAAAACCTTTTTTAGTCCAATGTATGATGTATTAGTATTTATATTTATGATGAATTTCATTTCGATTAACCATTCAATTCCAAATTTCAAATTCAAAAAAAATAAAATTAAATTTTTTTTTTCAAAAAAAAAAAAAAAACTTCGGTTTAACCGAAACCGAACCGAACGGAATTTTTTTGGTTAAAACCGAAACCGAACCGAACAAATTCGGTTCGGTTTTCGGTTTTCAGAATTTTCGAAATTTCGGTTCGGTTTGAAAACTGAACCAATGAACACCCCTACATTTTTCACTTGAACATGATCAAATTTTTACGATATGATTTTACAATTATGTTTTTTGATATTTTTTCAACACCAATTTAACTATATATACATTTCAGGGTATCTCCGTTACTCTTGATAACCACATGAAACTGTCTATGACTATTAGTACAATTAGATCTAGCAACACAATAAATACGATTAAGCATTTAAACAAATGTAGTTGAAATTCAGGAGCAAATTGACTATTGCAATATAAATCAAAGGTGATCCCCTCTTGATCACCCTTGTTCTTGTTGAACACACATTGTTTTATTTTTTTTTTACTCTTCGATTTGCCATGGAAATTATTCAGTCTTCAAAACCTAAAAAAAACAAAAATAAAAAAATAGATTAGTCTTTAATTATGATCAGATTCAAAGTAGAGCACCCTACTAACCAATCTGAGAAAACGCAATTCGCCCACTAGTACTACTACACCATCATTAATAATGGGCTTTGACTCCCTAATATAACTCAACTGCCTATAGGTGGCAAGACCAATTCCAAAGACTTATTCAAACATAATTAAAACTAGTAAATCTTTGCACGCGATGCATGTACGTAAAATATACTTAGCTGTCTCGTTTTCAGAAGATCAATGTTGGTAGGTACAAATAAAATAAAATAAAATAAATGTCCAAAAAAATAATAATATTTTAAAATAAATGTCAAAAAAAATAATAATTTTTTTCATCCCTCATCAGATTCTTGGCCCATAACAGAGTCGTGGAGTGGAAGAGACAGATAGTAGTATAGCCAGCAAATTAGCTGTCTCGTTTTCAGAAGAATACTTGAGTCTTTTAGCGTCACTATCATCTCCTGGAGACAAAATGGATGAAATAGCATAATCAATTTATATGTACAATCAGGAAAATAACAATTTATCATAAAGCAATAGATGTTATATCCCAAAATGAATTTACAGACATGGATTTGATATAATTTCATGGTGACAAGTAAATATACAATGAGAAAGGAAAGAATGTTAATAGGCATAACTCATACTGGCGATATTTTTAAGGGAATCATACCATGAATTACGCATAAAAAGGGGAAATACATGGAATCAAACAATGGTAATTATAAAGCCCACAACAGTAGCAATGAGAAAGGGGTCGTAAGGCCATTTTGTCCACCAACAATCTTACTTTACATATACATACAATAAATATTCAGACTAACACTAATATGCTAGCATACATTGATGGAAGTAAGTAATCAGTTTTTCTTAAATCACCTTCATTTTCTGCAAATCTACCCCTTTTCATTGTTTCCATGGGCAGGATATTCAGCGTGAGATCATCAGAAACAACACCTTCATTTGCTACAAAAATCAGATAAATGTTGTGAGCTAATTTGTCCACTAACAGCATTCATACATCTAGAACTATAGTCATAGAGATCCAATACGAAATCAGGCTGAACAAATGGAGAAACACATAATAAACTTTCAGCGATCAGCACAGTAAATGTCAAAACATTCAAAAGCAATTCATTGTTCTAAGAGGGGAAAGGACCATGTCTTTGAATCAAAGTGAATGGTGAAAAGATATAAGATTTAATAGCCAAGTATCAATCGCCCATTGATTTGCATAAACGAACCAAGCTGTCTAGGTCGTTGCGTACAGTAACAATATGTTTGTGTCATTTAACTCCACTTAAAAGGCAGTTCCTTTATAACAGTAATCCATATGTTAGATACTATAAATACTCAAATGCCTCAAATTCTATTAGCTTAAACTTCTAGAAAAGTTGGCAACTCGATATGGAAATAAAGCCAAGTCAAGGTGAAATCTTAAGTTCAAGACTCACAACCACCCATTTAGAAAGAGAATTCAAAGTACTAAGTTTCGTATAAAAAATGATGCATACACATGAACCGACGTAAAACGGCAAATATTAATGTCAAGCTTCCAAGCGGTCATTCAATAAAATATATCAATTAATGATAAATAATTAAGTATAATACCATCCGGACACTATAACCAAATCAAGGCCAAATAAGTTATTAGTTTCTTACACTCGGTCAGAGCAGAGCAAGCAACTATGGCAGCATTCACCTCTGCTTGCTTCCTGGTTTTGGCTTCACCACCACGAAATGTCCAACCTCCTATCTTTACAATGCACACAAATATAAGTCCATGACGTGGACCATATACGACTGTCTCGTATGTTGGAAAAGGAAGACCCCTCTTCTGTGATAGATATTGTAGGTTGCTCTTGCATAGGCCTCCATCCTGATGTCGTTATAAAATTAATTATTTGATAGAGAAATCGCACTCATAATTAAAAATAATCGAATATTTATGATTTATTTACGATAATCGCCTCTTGAATCTGGTCAACTGGCAACATTCCACAAGCAACTTTTGCAGCTGCATGTTCAGCTTCCTTTATAGTAGGGAAAAATTCAACTGTTCCATATGATCTTCCATCAATACACACTCTTGACTTGAAGCGGAGAGCATGAAGAGGACCCTCGACTTCACCAGTGTAAACAGGCAAACTAAGATTTTTCATCTGAGCATATTGCTGCAACCTATTCTTATATATCTGTAATGTACCTGAGATGCAACGATGATATATAACATTATAGAAACAACAAAACCCTCCATCCAATGAGAATCTTGCATCTTATAAGGTAGGAAAAGGTTGGCAACATAAACTTTCAAGTGCTCTTGTAATCACCCTTTCATGCATAAGCACGGAGAGTATTTAACATACTTGAGACTAAGATTCTCTCCTATTTGAATATATATATATATACACACACCCACACACACACATGAATATTTTCATTTTTTTTCATTTATTTGTACTAAATGAGTTGTATAATATGATAAAAATCGATCATTTTTCTCAATCTCATTCTCTTGGATCTATATCTATCAGCTCACCCTTGTTAGATATATCTTACATATATTTTTTATCGACAAATAAAATTTCATAAACAAAAAATGAGTACCATAAGTAGTTAATATTTCACAAAGCTAAATCCAAGGGTGAGAGCAAAAGAAAAAAAAAACAAAATGAATACAGCCAAATAAAAAAAATATATAATTTGAGCATATAAAGAGTCATAATATGAATATTGTAATGTAAGTAATGAGGAACATACTTTTGAAATGTGAGTAACAGTCATGCACATCCAGATAGAGCGTGAATCGGGTTTGACCTCAATGGCAGTAAGACATTATACAGCAAAACAAAAAAAATTGTTTCCATACACCAAAATCAAAATTTGTTTTAAATCTCCCATTTTAATTGACATGGAACAATGAGTTTTGAAACAATGAGAATCTTGCATCTTCATAAAAAAATTTCTTGATCATTAACAAAGTTTGATAAAATGTGTCAGTTTTTAATATTCGATGTGTTGAATAATTCAACACACTGTTTAACTCAGTGTTTAATAAAATTTTGAAATGCCAAGATCCATGATAACAGCAAAGAAAAAATGTAAGAAAACAATAAATGAGCTTCGAACTCTTCAAATATCATCCAAGAATTTTAATAACAGATTATGTAATGTATGGATCGTATCTGGAGACTACCAGTCCATCCAGTCGAGTACAGTCTGATTCTTGAAGTAATTATATCATGAGATTATATCGAGTTTAGTTTAATTAACTAATTGAAAAACACTCGAATTGACCTTCTTTGAAACTGATTAAATAAGATAAATATTGTTATTAAAGAACAATAAATCCACAAAGATTTGTTTATGGAAGTTCGAAAGCAGTATAATTTTTTTACATCTCATATTCCTCCATCAAATGGAAGAATTTTACTAAAAGACTTCGATATATTTGTTTAAGTCAGTTTAAATGTACTGAATTATTTTCCATGTCAATTAAAATGGAAAGTAATTTAAGATCATTTCAAAAACTGACACATTTTATCAAAATGTTAAAGTCAGACTTTTATATTTGTCTAAGTCAGTGTTGATTTTTAACCTTTTGATCATTAACAGTGGCAAGCAAGAACTTTTGTTTTTGCTTGCAATATTGTTTTTATGTTAATTAATAATTTACACATGTTGTAAATAAACTATTTCACATATTGAATATAGTTAAATTAAATCATAAAACAACTTTTTGAAATAGTAAAATATTTTATCATATCCAATTAATTTTAGATCTCATTCAGAATTAATGTTCTTGTATAACAATATTACTAGTATTTCGGCACATATATGTAAAATAGTAACTTGCAGCAAATTAGTTACTAAATAACGTATATATTAGAAAGAAATAAAATAAAGTTATAAATAATATATTGTTTAAATAATTATTAATTTTTACTCCTTTAAAATATGAGCGGAAGTTTAAAGTAATAAGGTTAGTCTAGGTAAAGCAAAAAAATTCAAGAAACAGATCAAAGTTTGTTATCTCTAAGGATCTATCCCTTGAGTGAATTGAATCAAATGGTAATAATAAAATGCATAAGGGTAATCTTGGCATTTAGCAAATAACCATGGTTTTTTTGGTATCTTGGCCATGAGATAATTGCTAAAAGCTCCATGATAATATAAACAATGTAGAGGGGTAATCTTGGCATTTAACAAAAAGTCATACCATGAGACCATTTAGTCGGTTTCATGGATTGTTACTTAATATCTTCGTTGCACACGTTGCGTGTATATACAATATTTGTTGTAAAGTGAGGTGATAATTATAAATTTAATTTTTTCTTTTGGGATATAATAAAGTTTTTTAAATTGATTTTCTAGTTTAATACCTCCCAATATTTTTTGATGTTATTGTGGTTATCCAAATTAGCAAGGGTCTTGCAGTCATTTAGCACATAATAATAACGGTATTTTTGGATTTACAAAATAACCATACAACTAAGGTACTTAGGCCATCTCCAACCATGGATTTCATTTTAGCGCAACTTTTGCACTAAAATAGTGTAATTTTTACACCAAATACAAAACTCATCTCCAACCAATCTACTTCAAACTTTACACTATAAAGAATATTCCCTAGAATATTCCTTTTAATTTCATTTATAACTATTATTTTATATATTAATTTAATTTGTTTAAATTAAATAAAATAAATTTATATAAATATTAAAATTAATCAGTTTAATTTAATAATAAATTAACTTAACATAATCATTAATTACTCCATAAACAAGTTTTATATCAATAACAATTATTAAATTTAACTTTTATAAATATTTATTATAAACAATTTAATTATAAAAATTAATACTATTTAATAATAATTATTTACAAAATTACCAAAATTTAGTTATAATTCTTTAAAATAATTAGTAAATAATAATATAATAAATAATTAAACCTTTGAAAACAAAAAAAAAACAAAAAAAATTAAAAAAAAGAAAAAGAAAAAGATGGCGCATTGCTACAGTGCCACGCCAAATATGGCGTGGCACTGTAGCGCAGCACCATTTTCACGCAGAAAATGGTGCTGCGTTGGAGGAGGTGGGAGACGCCATTTTGACGTTGGATGCCAAAATGGCGTCCCCATTGGAGACGTCCTTAGGCATTATAAGATAGTAAGAAGATAATAAAAATATAACTACGTTTACTTGACTCGTCTAATATGGAAACTAAACGTCAAAATATCAATAACTGATGGCTCTAGCATTCATGTGATGGTAAAAAAAAAATACGTAGATAATTAATTGGATATGATAAAATATTTTACTATTTCAAGAAGTTGTTTTATTATTTAATTTAATTATGTTCAATATGTGAAATATTTTATTTACAACATCTGTAAATTATTAATTAATATTAAAAAATATTGCAAGCAACAACAAAAATTCTTGTTTGTCACTGTTAAAAGATCAAAAAATTAAGAATTAAAATTGCAAACACAGGGTTGAATTATTCAACACTGACTCGATATGTCTTGTCAACTGACAACATTCCACAAATAATGAATTAAGAATATTTTTACAAATTCAAAATGTACACGTCTAAAATATTAAAAAGAACATTAAAGATGAAAACAAAGAGAAAGAATGGAGCACTTAATCAATCGGCTATAAAAGCATGATGCAATTTTGATACTAAAACTAATAATTACCAGGAGGAGGAAGCGGAAGAGACGATGAAAGCAAAGAAACTGGAACCAATATTTGTGGCGGCTGATAATTCGGTACGATTTGGGGCACAAGATCAACATAGGGAGGAGAACTCACCGCAACCAGAGGCTGAATAACAGCAGATTCAGCAGACGGATAGGGTGGTGTATGAGTATTAAAGTGATTAAAGGCGATCGTGGCAGCCGTGTTCTGCGCGTCCTTGGAAGAGTTGCATTCAGGAGTCTCAAAAATTAAGCCATGAACAAAAACACTAGCTTTGAATCGAGGTATATGACTCGGGCCTTCTTGCACGGTTGTGTAAGATGGCAAGTTCCACCTCCTTCTCTGGCATAGATATTGCAGTTTACTTTTATTCATTCTCTCAAAAAATTTTGCTTTGGTTTGCTAAACAAAAAAAGTTTTTTGCTCCGTATGAGAAAGATGGAGAAAGAGGGTTTTGCTTCGGTTTGCTAAAAAAAAAAAGTTTTTTGCTTGGTATGAGAAAGATGGAGAAGATGGTTTAAAGATTTTGGTATTTATTAGATAGGACTTCAAGAACTTATCATTGATATCAAGATTCCAAATGTGATTTAGTCATATCTTGCCGCATATTTGTATCAACATATGATTTGTAGTTTAGTCTTTTCCGGTTGGATATTGCTAATATTTTATTTTCAGATATAATCAATACTTATAAATTATTTCAGTTTATAAACATTAGACATTTCTATATTTGAATTTAGCTAATACACCACGTTTAAAATAAAATGTGTATACTATCAAAAAAATGTATACCAATACAATGAAAAATGGTTGAATAAAACTTGGGCTAAATTAATAAAATAACGTATATAAAAAGTAATTAATAAATTAAAGTCAAAAATTAGGTGTTAGAAATTAAAAAAAGATACGTTTTATTTTAACTATTATTGTTATTACTACTAATACTTATCAGTACGTAGCTATGAAATTCTTTAAAATAATATATTTTATTTTGATATATTTGAGACTTGAGATATGGTAGAATTTTTAGGGATTATTTGGTTTTTGCAAAATATTGTAAACAATTTGCAAGAATACGTTAAATAATTTTTTTTGAAATTTATAACTATTAATGATATGTTTTGATATCTTTAAAAATATTTATCAAACATAATTTAGAGCTGATAAATAAAAATTATCATATTTTTTAATCAGTTTATGAGTTGTACCAAATACCTAAATATTAATTAGAAATTTATAAAATAATAAGTCCAGTTTAAAATATTGGAGACATAAACTTTGTTAATTGTGGAGGGCGGCTATTTTTTAAAAAATTGTGATTTTGTTTTGGGCAAAATTAAATAAATATTATAAAAAAATTTAAAAATTTACGAAATAAGGTAAAAAGAAAAATGTTTAATTTTTTAGCGTGAATCGTTGTTCTTACTGTGCATATGTTCACTGTTCAAGAAACGTACGGTTCACGTCTCCCACTGTTTCACGTTTCTTGGTCATGAATTTTTTTTTATTTTTTTATAAAAATAATTTAAACAGTGGCCATAAAATAGGAAAAAGACGAGAGCAGCTTTACACTGCACAAATAACAATGATTATACTGCACCCATTCACCAAATTAGACAAAAAATACTTGGTACAATAACAAAATCGATTTTTTTGTTCAATTTATTAAAAAGAAAGTCAGATCTTTTGGTCCATAATGGATTTATTTATATAATATTTTACACAAACAATAAAATTTGTAACATGTTCGTGCATATATATATTAGGAAAAAAAAGTACTTTAAAAAAAATAGTTGAAATTATTTTGTCTTTTCATACATTATTTACCGCAATTACCCTTTGTGTAGAATTTTTCTTTCACTATCTTTTTGGTTCATAATGGAATTTGATTCAATCTTTGATTTGACAAAAAAATAGTGAATTTATATGAATTTATTTAAAATTTTGTCATCAATGTCTTAACCGATGGTGCAAATAAAAATAGTGAGGAAGAGTTATGTTTTTTTCTATTTTTATTATTTTTCATTTTTCTTTTTATAATTCTATTTTTTTTTCTATTTTTATTAAAATTATAAATCAAAGTTTTAGAGCAAAATATAAATTTATTGTTAAATACACATATATGGGGAAAGTGGTCCGTTAATTTAGGGCCCACAGAAGTGTGAGGGTAATAGAGGCAGTTAGTAGGTGTTGTAATAGGAAACACCAGGAAGTACAGGTAAATTAATAGGATAGAGTTTCCTTAAATCAAAGTGGTAATATACTTATTATTAAAAGACGTCAGGTAATACTGGTGCCGATGGGGGCCCCATAAAATAGACAAATAAGAGGGGCCCCATACCATATACGTAATCATAAACTATAATATACGTAATAACTAATTCCGAAAGAGGGTTCTGGAAGCGGAATGGGCTTACGCACATTTCCTTGTAGGTCACAGAAAATCGACGACGTGACGTCAATAATACAAAATATTATTTTATATATCATAAAAATTATATAATTAATATAGTAAGGACATCAAATTCATATCTGCTCCGATTTTGAAAACACTGATATTAATAATTAAAGTTCAAATAATTATGCGTCAATTTGAGTGAACCTAATTTAAACATGAAATTGAAGCATGTAGAGTTAAAAATTCCACGAGCCATGTATTTCAACATTTGGAATATAATCAAATATTATTTTAAATTAATTAAATTTAAAACTATTAATTTTCTTTTATTAAAATTTGAAATTGTAATCAAAGTTTTATCTTCAAATATTTTGTGTCTGGTTAAATAAAACCCTTCCTAAAAATTCAAGAAATTAATCATGCCTACCAATTCTGGCCTCCATCTTCCCGCTCCTCTAAGTAGCAACGCGAAGTCTTTTTTTTTTTTTTTGCATTATTGATTGATTTTGAACTAGAAAGGCTGCAATTTTGTATTTTGGTGAAGGAGTGTTGTGTATGGGTTATTTATTTAAATAACCCGAATAAAACAAATAATTACAAAAATAACCCGAATTCTGAAAACATTTAAAAAGTAATCTTACCCGCCAACTCAGTTGGCGTGACCAACGTTGAATAGTAGTCACGCCAACTCAGTTGGCGTGACCTTTGTTTTATAGGGTCACGCCAACTGAGTTGGCGTGACATTATTTTAATAGTGCCGCCAACTGAGTTGGCGGCACTAAATGTGCTATAAATAAAGCCGTCCGCCTCTTAGTTTTCTCACCAATTCACAAGTCTCTTTTAATATTTTTATTATATGATAAAATTCTGATTATGCTCTGTAGTTGCAGCTTTAGCTGATCTTCTACATCAGAAAAGATTTTATTAGCTACTAGTAATAGTTTTCTGTAGTTATCAAAATATGTCTATTCAAGTTTTATTTTATTGGGGGGGGTAATATTATACAAGATTCTGAGTTCGTCCGATATGATCGTGGTCCATCAAGAGGTACAACTATACGGCGTACAATTAATTTTCTACAATTATTAGATAAAATATATGATATCACTGGGTTCGATCGCAACCAGTTTCTTTTGAAATTATATGCTAGGCATATGTTCAAAGATTTTTCGGGGTTACGTCAGACTATTTTACCCATAGATGATGATTACAATTTAGCATGGCTACTTGATTCAGAACAGGGTCATAGTTGCTTGGAATTTTATATACAAGCAGAACCAAGGAATTATGATTATGTTCCAGAAATGCCAATGAGTGGCAGTTTTTCAGAAGGATTGACGACATCTGTTATTCAAGAGACGTCTGTTGCTCGACATCAAGCTGAGGGTTCATATAGTGGTGGAGACCGAGATGATCATCCAGTAGATGTTGATAATGTTGCCGCTGAGCCGCGAGCAGACAGTTTTGCTGATTTTGGTGATCAAATTAATTCTGAACCAGAGGGGATTCCATCTGATGATGAGACTGATGCTGATGATGATGAAGTTGATATTGGTGTGATGGCAGAAGCAGTTGAAAACCAAGAGGAGGGGGCACCAACCATGACAAATGATCATAATCTTTATCCAACAATCCCATTCTTTTCCATGACACATCCAGAAGTTTTTGGAGATTCGATTGACAATCCAACAGGCCGTTGGGGGAGTTTTTATGATTACTCCAAAGGTGAAATCCATCGCAACATGGTCTTCAAAGATAAATTTCATCTGCAGGCAGCTGTGAAGGATTATTCAGTACGTGTTGCAAAACGTGAGTACCATGTTGTTAAGAGTACAAAAACATTGTGGAAAGTAATATGCAAACACGGTACAGAGGATATACCTTGCAGATGGTACCTGCGTGCATGTTTGGATAAAAAAGTTGGGTTATTCAAAATAACCAAATATGGTGGTCCTCACACTTGTCTGCTGAGTGAGCTGTCGCTTGATCATTCGAACTTGGATAAGAATATGATTGCTAGCTTGTTATTGGGAATCGTTCGTCGTGATCCAGCTTATGAAATCAAGTATGTGATTCAAACAGTGAAAGATAAGTATGGCTTTGAAATATCATATGCAAAAGGCTGGCATAGTTTGAAACGTGCAATACGGAACGTGTATGGAACCTGGGAGAGCTCTGTATGTACAATAATTTTACAGTATTGCCGGAGCTATCGGGGCACATAATCCCACCTATCATTAATAATGCACAACCTCGTGCATATTTAGCAACCTCATCCGCCGTATTATGCAAATGGATGCGATTTACTATTAAATGATGACTCAACGCAGACATTAACAAACATGCACCTTTAAAGTGACCCGGATCTGGTGTAAATCCCAAATGACGATCACAATATTCTTGCCACTCGGGTATTGACTTATCAAAATTGGCACCTGACACTGCAAGACCATTTATTGGCAGACCCCAAATAACTGCAATGTCTTGCAGTGTAATAGTCGCCTCTCCAGATCTCAAATGGAATGTATGCGTTTCACGACGCCATCTCTCTACTAACGCCGTGATTAGATGAGGGTCAATGATAATCTTATTACACCTATATACACCATAAAACCCAAACTCATATAACATACTTACAACACGTGTGTCTAATGGGCAAAGATCCCAAAAATAGCTGCTCGGATTTCTCACACGCAAAGGCCGATCAATATCACCTGCCAATACATCTTCAGAACGATGACATGACTGCAATGACAACAGATGATCATCGATCGGGCCTGGTACGGTCATCGGATCCATCCTATTATATGAAACAAAAAATATATTAGTACATATAAACAACATAAAGTAAACAAAATAAATTAAAACTGATAAAACATGACGAGGCATATATGCTACCGCCGACAACCACCAGCCATCAGCAACCGGCGACGGCGACGGCGGCCGACGGAGGCAGACGGCGGGGGGCGGCGGACGGCGGGGGGGGGGGCGGCGGATGGCAGCGAAAAAGTGATAGAAATTAATACACGGCGACATGATTTTTACCTCTAAATTCTGAAACTAAGAAGTGACTGGAAGCAAAATGAGAGAAAAACGATTGTAACTTGGAGGTTGGGAAGAAAATTTAGACTGTAATTGCCGAAGAGGTTGCCGAAGAAGAAGGGTTCGCGGAAATCTTATAACACCAAGTCACGCCAACTCAGTTGGCGTGACCATTAATTGGTCACGCCAACTGAGTTGGCGTGACCTGTGATATTAATTGGTCACGCCAACTCAGTTGGCGTGACCAATAATTATTCACGCCAACTTGCAGCTCCAGTTGGCGTGAAATAATGCTCACGCCAACTGGGTTGGCGTGACCGAAAAAAACAAAGGTCACGCCAACTCAGTTGGCGTGACTATATAATTTAAATTGGTCACGCCATTTGAGTTGGCGTGACCAATATTTTATTCGGTGACGCCAACTGAGTTGGCGTGACCTATTGGACCCGCCAACCGAGTTGGCGGGTAAGGTTACTTTTTAAATGTTTTCAGAATTCGGGTTATTTTTGTAATTATTTATTTTATTCGGGTTATTTAAATAAATAACCCGTTGTGTATCGCTGTTATTTTTTTTTTGTTTAACAATGTATTTAGATTTGCGCCTGATTAATTTTTGGGTGACAACCCCGCTTTCTCAGGACCGCCATAAGGTAAATCGAGGTGCACGGATGACAAGTATCTGAGAGAGCGGATCAACAGAACCCGAACCCAGAACAAACCCCCACAATATTTCAGTGGAGAATTTGTCCACACGAGATTCGGACCTGCGACGTCAGATGATTTCTCTCCACATAACCTCAGCCTTTACAAATCCGTCTATGCCCTGGGAACATGTAATCACTGTTAATGTAATCACTGTTATTTGTGCATTGCAAGGTTGCCAGAGAAGAAGTGTTTTTCTATTTTATGGTCAATGTGACAGTGTTAAAATTTATTATATTATTTTCGTAAAAACAAAAATTTAAAAAAAACTTTTCAGGACAAAAAAGTGAACATTCACGTTTCTTGCATAGTGAAAAAGTGAACATGTTTCACGTTTCTTGAACAGGAACACATGTATAGTTAGGAATGGCAACGAGGTGGGTACGGGATGGGTTTGGCCAATCACAAGACCCGCCGACTACACATAAAACTCGGACTCGCCCCGCCCCACTTTGACCCATGAACCCAGCGGGTTTAGCCGCCCCGCCCAAAAATGTTTATTTTTATTTAAAAAAAAATTTTAGTTAGAAATCAATTTTGAAACACAAAAGTTGAGTTTTGTGATTAAATTTCATGTTTTCTATAGTAAGTATTTATAATAAGCATTGTAAAATTATCTTTAAGCTACTAAATATTTATTAAATTGCTCTTATTTCCTTCAAAAAGTCCAATTTCTTTAACATAAACATATGAATTTTGATATAAAATTAAATAATGACATTTTATTGTTCAATCTAATAAGTAAAATGTATAATCAATATCAATTTTTTTTAAAAAAATAAAAATGTATAGCGGGGAGGGTCCGGCCAATCTCAGTACTGTCATCTATCACTTGCAATTGTTTCAATATAGTAACATTTAAATAAATAACTTTTTTTTAATATCTTTATAACACACCATGATACTTTTATGTAAACATAGAATTAGATATGTCAAAATGGTGTCTACATAATTATATTTCACACACAAATTTACCATAGATTAAATTTTAGTTTATATTAAATTTTTAAGATATATACATGCATGATATGCTAATTAATTAAGATTCAAGGGGCATTTTGGTATCGAATGTTTGTATTCTAAATATTATTTTATCATTTTTCTCATTAAATCGTTAAATAAAGATAGGTACAATATATATAATTAAGAAATCTGGTACCAAAAAATAAGAAAACCAGCAAAGTTTGAATTGACATGCATATAAGAATATCTTGTTCAGAGAGACTGCTGCATCAGACATTTGCAATCTCAAAATTGATTTTTGAGGAATGGGAATCTTGGGTACTTACTTTTATTTATTGCTTATTTTTCTAAAACAAACTATATTGAACCTTTGCCAAGTTCTGGTGGAGGTTTCTTCTCATGGAATCTTTTTAAAATTATTTGAAATGAAGATGCTGGATTAAAAAAATTTGTTTTATTTCACTCCAAATTTTCGAACACGCACTTGTACTATCTATGCTTCTACATTATATAATAATAATAATAATAACATAACTAGTAAATAATAAATAATAATTATAGTAGTAAGCATATAATATAATAAAATAATATAATAAATAATAATAAAGTGTTAATTATCAACAATGGAGGAACAGTTCTCCATTTCCCTTGGGCCAACGACTTTTTTCTTTGGGCCTCTTGCCTTTGTTTGTATTCGGGCCTTTTGTCATATATTGGGCCCTGCGTTTCTATTTTATTTGGGTTTTTAGTTGCATGCTGCAAAGAAGGTCGAACAAGGGAGGATCGAGATTTGTTAATATGATGAAGGAATTTGGAGTACGGATGATCATTCGGTCAAAACCAAGATGATTACTAAAATTGTAAAAATCAAACTGACTTAATTTTTTCGACCAACCGAACCGACCGATTTTTACTATTAAGACTGAATAAACCGAACCGATAAAACATCGGTTATTTCGGTCGTTTACTAAATAGCTCGAAGGACCAATTGAGAATGTATATAATCATATTCCGGCCTGGTCCGCTATGAAATGAACATATTGTTATGCAGCATTTTCTGGGTTTGTTTGAAGCTGTTAAAAACTATAAACATATCCACATTGTTTGATTCTAGTCCGTTCTGGTTTCAAACCGTTGGTCCATGGTCAGATCTGTTGGGAAAACGATTTCTAAGTTTTGGTGATTACAAACACCTACCGGATGCTAGAGTCCTACCGGATGTCAAAGACCAACTGGATAAAGACTCCTACCGGATGTCAAAGACCAACTGGATAAAGACTCCTACCGGATGATAAACACCTACCGGATGAAGACATCTACCGGATGAAGACACCTACCGGATGAAGACATCTACCGGATAAAGACACCTATCGGGTGATAGACACCAACTGGACAAGACATCAACTGGATGGCTACCAACTGGATAGACACCAACTGGACAAGACATCAACTGGATGGCTACCAACTGGATAGACATCAACTGGATGGCCACCAACTGGACAGACAGCTACTGGACAACTATCAACCGGATAGTCTCACACTAAACAAAGACATCAACTGGTCATAAGAGGATGAACGACCAGTTGAACAAAGAAAACCAGCAGAAGTCTAAACTTCCAGTAAGAGCACTAAGCAACGAGACAAAATAAGTACAACATTCTCTGATAAAGGTACAACAGAGCGGCGCACCCTGCTATATCTCCGCCACCATTACCGTCAGAGTGAAAAGAGCCGTTGCTTAACAAAATAGGAAAGAAGACAATATGAATTTGGAAAGCTAATCTCTTCCATATACATAAAAGCTATCGTTGGACAACCAAACCTATAAATACGTCCAAGCAGAGAATGAAGAAGAGCTGAGCGATTTTTAACAAAGAGATATACTTCAAAGCAAACAAGAAAATCATATTACTGATATTCCAAACGTTCAGCAAAGAGCAGACAAACAGCGAAACTGAATCTGTGATAGATTATTTCCAATTGAAGTCTGCTGCTCAAAAACACTCGAAGCTAGAAAGTTTATTCTGTAAAAAGTGTTATAGAATCTCTTGTAATCAAAAGTTAAGAAGATTGTGATTGCTAGGAGTTTAGGCCAAGTGTGTTAGTGCCTAAGAAGGTTGTATACTGTAAAGTGTAAACCAAGTCTTCTAGTGAATCCTTCCTGCAAAGGAAAAAGGGGAGACGTAGAAGCGTTGTGCTTCGAACTTCCAGAAACAACTCTTGTGTTATTTGTTTATTGCTTTATTACATCAGTTTTATTCCTCACAAGTTCAGTAGACGTCTTCCGCACTATAATAAGTGTCTGCTGACTTGCTTGATATTGAGAAGCAACTGTAATACTTAACAGTTTACAGTTAACCAGAAAAAGAAATCGAGTTTGAATCTAGTGTTTATTCAACCCTCCCCCCCCTTCTAAACACTACCCCGATCCTAACAAGTGGTATCAGAGCTTAGGTCTTCTCAATCTTGAGAAATTACCAATCGCCAAAAACTGATGGCCTCATTCAGCAAGATTCCAATGTTCAAGAAAGACGAATATGATGACTGGAGAATCCATATGCAAGCACATCTAAGTGGTCAAGATGATGATATGTGGTATGTAATCACTGAAGGACCGTTGAAGATCATGAAAATCAATACAGCTGCTTCTATCACAAGTGGTGATCCACAAATGGTAGAAAATGAAAGATCTCAATGGTCAAACGAAGAAAAGAAAAAAGCAAATCTGGACAACGTTGCTAAGGACGTTCTGTTCAAAACTTTGGACAAAAATATGTTCAACAAAATAAAAATGTGCTCAACAGCCAAAGAAATCTGGGAGAAGATTGCCCAACTCTGTGAAGGAAATGATCAAACCAAAGAAAACAAGCTTACTGTGGCTCTACAAAAGTTTGAGCATATCAAGATGATGAATGGAGAAACTCTCAACGAGTATGATGAAAGAGTGGAATAATTAATGAACTGAGCAGTCTGGGTAAGGAGTTACCCAACAGAGAAGTCACTCTCAAAGTAATGAGAGGTCTCCCAAGAAAATGGGATGTCAAGACCATTGCTATGAGAGAATCGAAGGACATCAACAAGATAGATCTGCATGATCTGTTTGCTGATTTAAAAGCCTATGAATTCGAATTAGGCATTCGGGTTGAAGATGAACCAAATACCAATCAACCAACCAAAGCTCTCACTGCATCAGAGTCTCTGCCTACTTCTACAGAGATGACTCCAGAAAAGATGTGTAATGATGCTATGGCAATGTTTGTAAAGAAATTTGGGAAATTCATGAAGAAAAACCAGGGATCTTATCAATCATATCCTCGAAGGCAGAGTTCCAAAGGAAATTCAGAAGAAGAAGAGCGAGTAGGCTTCGACTGCCTCAAACCAGGGCATTTCATTGTGGACTGTCCAAAACCTAAAAAGGATGATCACAAAAGAGGATCCAAGGATCACAGAAAATCCAAGGAAACTAGAAGATCATCCAAAAGGGACAGAGATCAAAAGGTTTTGATGGCAGAAGAAAGCAAGAGCAAGTGGGCTGATTCTGAATCAGAATCAGAGGAATCAACCAGCTCGTCCAGCGAAAGTGAAGAGGAGGAAGTCCACTGCTTAATGTCAAATGATGAAATTGAGGTACACGAGTCTAATCTATCTGAATTCACACATAGTGAACTTACCAATGCTTTGCAGGACATGATAAATGAGTATCAGACGCTATATGAATCTTTTGAAAACTATAAGACTGAGCACTCAATCCCAATTGAAAAGCATAAAAACAAACCTGATTGTGAACAATCGAGGGAGTTGAACTGCTTAAGGGAAACAGCCAGTCTCCTAGTGAAAGAAAGAGATGAAGCCAAATGTGCCTACCAGAAACTTAGCAAATTGGTTAGCACTTGGAATGCGTCCACTACCAGAAAGGATGAAATGCTTGAATCTATAAGGCTTGCTGGTGATTTAACCGGCATAGGCTATAATAGTAATGAAAGCAGTTCATCAGGTAATAAACCTCAACTGTGTATAACAAAAAGCAAGGTTCAATCAATGAACTTTGTAAGATCTAGCACAGTATATGACTCTTATGAACTGGTTAAAGAACCTGTTAAAGCAACACTCATCAAGGAACAGGCACAGCACAGGGTATCGGTTATGTAGAACCACTCAAAGAGGCTAAACCGAGGCAAAAGTTCAGAAATGAACTTAAACCCATTGGTCGAGCAGCTAGAGAGGTTAAACCCAACTGGTACTACAACTGTAAGCCTGTCCAGAAGAGATATATGCTCAATAACAGGAACTACAAACCAAAAGCACATGCATACACATATTATCATACTCCACAGTCAAGATCATCACCATCATTTATAAATGCACACACATTTCAGAACACACACCGACCTAAGTCACTCAGGGTCATACAAGTGTGGGTTCCGAAAGGACTAATCCTACCCGGCCCCAAATAGGATTGGGTACCAATCATTTTATCGCTTTAATTGCAGGAAACTAGAATGCATCAAGTTCGGAGCTCAGAATGGTTCCTGGACAGCGGATGCTCTAGACATATGACAGGAAATGCGAGCTTATTGTCTGAACTGGTGGACTCCACCGGACCCAGAATAACTTTTGGAGATTATGCGAAAGGTAGAACCGTGGGTAAGGGTAAGATTATCTACGGTAACATCATCATTAAAGATATTCTTTTAGTTGAAAATCTATGCTATAACTTGATTAGCATAAGTCAACTGTGTGACAATGGTCATTCCGTAGAATTCAATCAGCACTCATGCATAATTAAATCTACTGATGGCAGTATATTACTTGTAGGTAGAAGGCATGATAACACATATAAAATTGATTGGAATCTTAATCAGCCTACCTCCTCTACTTGCTTAGCTGCCCTGAATTCTTCCAAAAATTGGCTTTGGCACAAACGGTTGAGTCACTTAAATTTTAAAACTATTGCCAGTCTGCGTAAACTTGATCTAGTTATTGGACTGCCCCAATTTGAGTTCTCAAAAGACAAGATCTGTGCAGCATGCCAACTTGGTAAGCAAATCAGATCCTCCTTTAAGAACAAAGGAAGTAAATCTTCTTCTCGGTGCATAGAGTTGCTACATATGGATCTGTTTGGTCCTATACCAGTAACAAGTCTAGGGAGAATGAAGTATACTCTAGTGTTGATAGACGATTACACTCGTTTTACATGGGTCTTATTCTTAAGTGGCAAAGATCAGGCTACTCCAAAGCTGATCAAATTACTGAAAAGACTCCAAAATGAGAAATCGTGTGGGATAGATAGAATTCGCAGTGATAAAGGTACTGAGTTCACCAATCAATCACTCGAATCATATCTAGATGACCTTGGTATTAAACACGAATACTCTGCTGCTAGAACTCCTCAACAAAACGGAGTTGCTGAGCGTAGGAACCGCACTTTGAAAGAAGCTGCGCGAACTATGCTCGCGGAATCAGATATATCGCAGAAATTTTGGGCAGAAGCTGTCAACACAGCATGTAATACGTAGAACAGATCAATGATTAATAAGCGAGCAAATAAAACCCCTTATGAGATCTGGAATGGCAGTAAGCCAAATATTTCCTATTTTCATGTGTTTGGTTGCAAATGTTTTATTCACAACAATGGAAAGACTCATCTCACCGCTTTTGATGCCAAATCTGATGCTGGAATATTCCTTGGCTATTCTACAGTTAGTAAGGCCTTCAGAGTTTTTAATAATAGAACGCTTACTGTAGAAGAATCAGTGCATGTAAAATTTGATGAACCTACTGACTGTATTGTATCTAATCTGCAAATCAACAATTTAAGTAATCGACTTGAAAGCACTTATATTGATGAAAAAGTTGATGATGAGATAGAGTACAGAAGCAGGACTGACTGCTCCTTGGAACCAGAAGTTCCTGAAGCTCAAGCAGAGGAGTCTGCTGGCCAACAAGCACTGCAGCCAGCTACCAATGAAACAGTTGCTCCTACCCCTGCTGCAGTAGAAGGAACAAATGAGAAAGATGAGTCTATCAGAACCTCTGATGTGCCCCCTCATATCCAGCCAAGTGAAGAACTCAATCCTCATGGACCTTCGCTCCGGTGGAAGAAGGATCATCCACCCGAGCAGGTTATCGGTAACCCTCTTGCTCCTCTACGCACCAGAGGACAAATGATTAATGAATTTCTTCATGCTGCATTCATATCTCATATAGAACCTAAGAAGATTGATGAAGCTATATTAGACCCAAGTTGGGTAGAAGCAATGCAGGAAGAACTAAATCAGTTTGAGCGAAACAAAGTATGGCATTTAGTTCCACGTCCACCGCATCACACAATTATTGGCACTAAATGGGTATTTAGAAATAAGCTAGATGAAAATGGTATAGTAATTAGGAATAAAGCAAGACTAGTTGCACAGGGATACAGGCAGGAAGAAGGCATTGATTTTGATGAAACCTTTGCCCCTGTAGCCCGATTAGAAGCCATTCGCATATTTCTTGCCTTTGCTGCATTTAAAGACTTTAAGGTCTATCAGATGGATGTTAAGAGTGCATTTCTTAACGGCAATCTCCAGGAAGAAGTATATGTTGAACAACCTCCTGGATTTGAAAACCATCTGCAACCATCTTATGTTTATCATCTGAACAAAGCTCTGTATGGTCTGAAGCAAGCCCCCCGTGCATGGTATGAAACTTTATCAAAATATTTGATTGATCATGACTTCACCATTGGCACGGTGGACAAAACTTTATTTAAATTTACAAAGGGAGACCATACTCTGCTAGTTCAGATATATGTTGATGACATTATTTTTGGCAGTACTAACCCAAAATTATGTGAAAGATTTTCAAAGATAATGCAGGACCAATTTGAGATGAGCATGATGGGAGAATTATCATTTTTCTTAGGATTGCAAGTCAAGCAATCTAGTGAAGGAATCTTGATAAATCAGTCTAAATACACTAAAGAGCTGCTGAAGAAATATGGAATGAGTACCAGCTCAGCTGCTGCTACACCAATGAGCTCATCTGCCAAACTCGACTTGGATAATTCAGGAATACCAGTCGAAGTTACAATGTATCGCGGCATTATTGGATCTCTATTATATTTGACAACCAGCCGACCAGATATTATGTTTGCAGTGTGTATGTGCGCCCGGTTTCAAGCTAATCCCAAGCAGTCGCACTTCACTGCTGTCAAAAGGATCCTCAAATATTTGAAAGGCACTGAGAATGTTGGATTATGGTATCCAAGAGACTCAACTTTTAATCTTATTGGATACTCAGATGCTAACTATGCTGGATGCAAAATTGACAGAAAAAGCACCAGTGGGTATTGTCAATTCCTTGGTGATCGATTGATATCATGGGGATGCAAGAAACAGACATCCATAGCAACTTCCACTGCAGAGGCAGAGTACCTTGCTGCTGGAAGCTGCTGTGCTCAATTGCTCTGGATTCAGCAACAACTAAGAGATTATGGAATTGAATCCACAGAAGCACCCATATTTTGTGACAATACGTCTGCCATTGCTATAACATACAATCCAGTTCTTCATACTCGTACTAAACATATTGACATCCGTCATCATTTTATCAGAGATCATGTTATGAAGAAAGAAATTCGACTGGAGTATATTTCTACCGAACAACAGGCAGCAGACATTTTCACAAAACCCCTACCGGACGCTAAGTTTTCTTACTTTCGAAATACTCTTGGTTTAATTGAAATTACTTCTTGATTATTTTGTTTTGGTAATAAATTCAGGGGGAATTAGTTAGTTTATTTGCATAAATTTAGGGGGAATTTCAGTTATAATCCTATCATGGTTATTTAAGCTCAGCTGGTAATACAATGGTCAGCTGCAGTAGGTGTATCCGTACCAGTAGGACTCTACATCCAGTAGATGCTTTCCTACCAGTCGAACCCTACATACCAGCAGATGTTACCAAATATGCTTTGGCAAAAATAACCCTCGATACTTATTAACATAATGAACGTCGGAATTCAAAATTACTTTTGTGTAAAATAAATTATTTCACTCCCGCCTAAATCCTGTCCTTTTATTTATTGGATAATTTTTTTTTATCGTTAGATGATCGTCACGTATACATGTGTCCGCTCATCTACAGTACGAAGTTACATATACTTTCATTTTAACCGCCATTAGTTTCACTACTCTTCTTCTCCAACAATTCACTGCAATTATCTTTTCTTTCAGAAAATTTTACTCTAACAAGATTGCTGCTGTTTCTTCCTCATATTCATCCAAAATGTCAAAGAATATACGGCCAAGCTTCATCACCAATGCTGTTCAAGTAGATTTTCATTCTATATACACATCATCTGATGAGGAGACAAAGAAGCTGATTCAAAAGCTGGATACCTCAGGACTCTTGGTAATCCTGAGCCAGGCCCCCTCATTCTACAAGGACGAGCTACACGAGTTCTTTGCTACGGCCAAAGTTGTTGATGACACCGTGGTGGCATCCGTATCTGGAAAGTTGGTTACAATCACCCAACCTGAATTTACCACACACCTGTGCCTTCCTTCCACCGGACTTACTGATTTTTCCACTGTTCTAGTAGAACTACGAGAAGAGATGCGCCTCACAGCTTCTGACTCTGCTCATCGCCTTCAACGTCCCCCATTCAGGAAAGTATTAATGAAGAGTCACTATCGACAACTGGCGGACATCATCTCCAAGGGGCTCCTATGTAAAGCTAGATCATTTGATATGATCACCCTTGAAAAAATTGATGTTATGAGTGCAATATGCAAAGGATTGGAGATAAACTTGTCAGCTGTGTTATTTCAAATTCTGACTAGTCTCGTAGTCTCTGGCAAGGGTCAATCAGGCTTTGCTCTCCCGCTAAGCAGCCTTTTTGACAGCAAACACATTAAGACAGGGGCTCTCACCAACCTCCATCCGGGGAGACTTATCACTGCCAAGTATCTTCAGCTTCACAGGCAGAGAAGTGGCAGAGACGTTGGGATAACTAAGCGCCGATTGACGCAAGTCATCAGCGACTCTGAACAAACCGTCTCAGAATCCGCTGAGTCTTCTCCTCCTCCTAAGAAGCCCAGAACAAGAAAAGCTGCTCCTCCGGCTGTCCGACAGAAAGACATTGCAGCTTCTGATACCATCTCCTCCGCCGGTCCGACAGAAAACATTCCTGATAGAGAACCCAGCCCTGCAAATCCTCCAACTGAGGAACCCACTGCTTCATTAGCCATGGTGCCTGCTCCATCAATGATTCCAGTCGACACTCCGTCAGCACTGGTGAGCTCTCAACAAGCACCAGGCTCTATCAGCTTTAGGACACCCAAGTCCTTGTGTCCGTACTGTCATCCAAAGACCACCCCTGCTGGCAAAGGAAAAACTCTTACGACTCCAGTGTCCACTCCTGTTGCCTTCGAGATCCAAATGGTCATGGATACAGTTGAAGCCAAACTGCAACCACAGCTAGATATTTTTGATCGTTGGGTCAAGGCTCGAGTAAAAGTTCGATTTGATGATTTCGATCATATTCTGGATCAGGCCAGGGAAGATGAGAACCAAATCTTGGCCTATCTTCAAATCTCAGACCCCGAGAAAAGCTTGAAGCTGCGGGATGTTTTTCGCCTGATGAACTATGTGGGCGAACTTCAAGCCCTTGTGGAAACCCGCCTTCAACATTTCAATGGTGATTCAGGCACAGCGAATCATGATAGAGCCGTTCTAAATGCTCTTGGACCCAAGCTGGAAATGGCTGAGCTCGCTCTTCATGATATTCACATATCCACTGGAATTCACTCATGCTCCACTGCTGAAAATGTTGCAAGCCCCGACCAGCCGGATTTACAAATGGCTATTGCAAATTTGGAGATTGTCCATTCTACTGTGGAGATCACTACTCTTGCCCTGGAGACCACTCCCACTGGAGCGGAGACAGCATCAACTGCCTTGGAGGCAGCCTCTTCTGCTAAAGAACTCTCATCTCCAACTGCTCACTGTGTCTCTTCTGCTCCCAGCTTTTATCTTGATCAACAAACCCAGCCGATGATTGTTGATCACATCAATTTGGACACAGTAATTCAGACGGTAGTTCAGCAAGTTACCATATCTTCTGGCAACCATGAACCCAGTGAGTCTTCACATTCTAATGATCACACCCAGTCGTCTGTTGCTGCGGTTGATCAAGCCACTGCTGATATGGCTGCCCCACTGATTGAAGAAACTACTACTATAACTGCTACTATCTCAGACTCCCCAGCTGCCCCACTTATTGAAGAAACTGGTCTGCCATCTACTGCAGTTGTACTTACTCATCCTGGTGTTCTTGTTCCTGCTGCTGAACATCAAATACTTGCTGTGGATCCGTCCATGGCTCAAGAACCGTCAGAGGACTTCTTCGATTTTCAAACTTCAATCTCTCTGGACGAGCCACCGAACATTGCTGCACAGCTAGCTAATCTCTCCACTGCCATATCAGCACTAGCCAGCGATGTCAATAAACTTAAGCAGGAAGAGCGGACTGTAACTCTTATTCTAGGAACCCATCAGCAGCACACGGACTCTCGATTCCAGCAAGTCTACAGGGACTTAAGTAGTTTAACGACTACTGTCACCAGACTTCAAACTTTTGCTGAGAATGCAGTGGCAGATGCTTTTTCTCGAATTGGCCAGGCTCGTCTTCAGATAACTCAAAATAATGAATCTCTTCATGCTGCCACCTCCCTGGTTCTTGGAGAGAAGATTGAAGACGCCAAGAAAGTCTTAACCGATCAGTTGGCCACCATACAGGCAACATTGGCCTCTCAGATTCAAGATATATGCAACAGCCTGTCTGCCGCTCCTCAAATAATTTGCAGACTGCCTGAACCCAGCAGAACTGCTCCTTCACAGCGGGCTTCAAGTTCAGCTGATCGTTCATCCCCTGCAACTCGAGCACTCACTCAGTCCAGATCAACTGCTCAACCAAGATCTCGAAGTCCGCGCCAACCGCCTACCGAAAAACGCGACTATTCCAAACATTGGTTAGGGCGAAAATAGTATAGTTTTCTGGCTCCTTCTTAATTACTCTTATCTATTTACTGTTTTTAGTTGACTTTTTCTTTGTATTTAGTGATCAACATTAATGCATTCACACTAATTGAAACCTTTTTTGTTCTATAAATAGCGACTCTTGCTTGCTCACATAACACACATTCACTCATCATGATTAATTTCAAGCCTTTAAAAATTCCTTGGTTTTCTGTTAGATATTTTTCCGCTTCATGGGTTTATTACTTATCTAAATCAACCTTTCATGGGTTGATTACTTATCTAACCAGCTCCGTTAAAGCTTCAGCGTTTGGATCCTGCTCTGATGCTCATAATCAGTCAGGAACTGCAATCAGGAGTTATATGGGTGCTGATGACAAAAAGGGGGAAGACAGAGATAGAGTATTCTGATAGGTGAATCCATGAACCATGGAAGCTGCCTGATGAATATACATATGACTCTTCCCGACTTCCTCTCTGAAACAAGGTAGACCGACAGAGATAGAGTATTTTCATTAGGTAAATTCATAAATCATGGAGGCCAGATGAATATACATATGACTCTTCCCGACATCATCTCTGAAACAAGGTGGATCGAGCTCTTCCTCTCTGAAATAAGGTGGATCGAGCTCTTCCTCTCTGACATTAGGTGGATCGAAGCTCTCCGGGTCTACAGTGCTTGTTTAAAAATTTGTCATGTATCAGCTATTTTTTGTAAAACTAGTTTTGTCTTAGATTCTATTCAAGTTATTAGAATTCATCTTAAATAAAGATGAATCTCTCTCAATTGTCCAGTTTGATTACAACTTGTAATCTGCTTATATTTATAACAAATGAAAATTTCTTTATGTCTTCAAGTATTTTCAGGATTCTCATCTTATTTACTCGAGTAGGAAATCGATTATTGCTTAGTTTTGTCATCACCAAAAAGGGGGAAATTGTTGGGAAAACGATTTCTAAGTTTTGGTGATTACAAACACCTACCGGATGCTAGAGTCCTACCGGATGTCAAAGACCAACTGGATAAAGACTCCTACCGGATGTCAAAGACAAACTGGATAAAGACTCCTACCGGATGATAAACACCTACCGGATGAAGACATCTACCGGATGAAGACACCTACCGGATGAAGATATCTACCGGATGAAGACACCTACCGGGTGATAGACACCAACTGGACAAGACATCAACTGGATGGCTACCAACTGGATAGACACCAACTGGACAAGACATCAACTGGATGGCTACCAACTGGATAGACATCAACTGGATGGCCACCAACTGGACAGACAGCTACTGGACAACTATCTACCGGATAGTCTCACACTAAACAAAGACATCAACTGGTCATAAGAGGATGAACGACCAGTTGAACAAAGAAAACCAGCAGAAGTCTAAACTTCCAGTAAGAGCACTAAGCAACGAGACAAAATAAGTACAACATTCTCTAACAAAGGTACAACAGAGCGGCGCACCCTGCTATATCTCCGCCACCATTACCGTCAGAGTGAAAAGAGCCGTTGCTTAACAAAATAGGAAAGAAGACAATATGAATTTGGAAAGCTAATCTCTTCCATATACATAAAAGCTATCGTTGGACAACCAAACCTATAAATACGTCCAAGCAGAGAATGAAGAAGAGCTGAGCGATTTTCAACAAAGAGATATACTTAAAAGCAAACAAGAAAATCATATTACTGATATTCCAAACGTTCAGCAAAGAGCAGACAAACAGCGAAACTGAATCTGTGATAGATTATTTCCAATTGAAGTCTGCTGCTCAAAAACACTCGAAGCTAGAAAGTTTATTCTGTAAAAAGTGTTATAGAATCTCTTGTAATCAAAAGTTAAGAAGATTGTGATTGCTAGGAGTTTAGGCCAAGTGTGTTAGTGCCTAAGAAGGTTGTATACTGTAAAGTGTAAACCAAGTCTTCTAGTGAATCCTTCCTGCAAAGGAAGAAGGGGAGACGTAGAAGCGTTGTGCTTCGAACTTCCAGAAACAACTCTTGTGTTATTTGTTTATTGCTTTATTACCTCAGTTTTATTCCTCACAAGTTCAGTAGACGTCTTCCGCACTATAATAAGTGTCTGCTGACTTGCCTGATATTGAGAAGCAACTGTAATACTTAACAGTTTACAGTTAACCAGAAAAAGAAATCGAGTTTGAATCTAGTGTTTATTCAACCCTCCCCCCTTCTAAACACTACCCCGATCCTAACAAGTTCTATCTTAGCCAACCACTCTAAAGCCATTCACACCCCAGGTGAGAACTTTCAGCACCTGAATCCAATTTTTAGCAGCACATTATGTAAGAATTTTTTCACTGAAAATTAATGAAAATTTAAAAATAGGAAATCTTTTTGGCTTAAACCGTGGATTTTGGTTTATAAAAATGACAAACCCGGTTTCAATATCTTCAGGATTGAAACTGCCAAAATTGAACCACGTATACCCCCTATGAAATATGAATTACCACACTTCTCGTAAACACTATGCTATGAACCCGGCGACTCATAAATCTGAATTGTTTTTTTTATCTTTTCCTTAGTTGTTTTGTTTGAAATGATCTTGTCTAATTGATGCTTTTGATATCAGTGGATAAAGTTGATACTTGATGTATGTTTTTATGTGAGAGTGCTTATTTGAAATTCATGTTAGTCTAAGGAAAAATAATTTGCATTCACTTGGTTTATTATTATTTTTATTTTGCCTAATATATTCTCACAAGATTTCTCTTTATCTTCTTGTTGAAATTTCTATGGCATATTATTGGTATAAGAGTTAGTTTCCTATACTTTATTGAATGGTGTATTATCTACACGATATTAAGGTTATGCGAGCCTTTAATCATGTGTATTTGTAGCATCACTTTCATATTTTCTTTCAAGAACTTCGTGTTTGGTGTCGGCTGCATAATATACTTTGGGAACTAGGGTAAATAATATCAACTGCAGGGGTGAAAGCTTATATCGGTTCTAATACTTGTGTAATACCCCCGAAATGTTATATGATTATGTGCTATGATGATGATTTATGTTATGTTTAAGGGTTGTGGTGTAATTAATTTGGGGGAATATAATTATGATATGATTTAGGGGGAATGTTGGGTGTTTTAAATGATGTAATAATTTAAATGAAGTTATAAAATATCGAGTGAGGATATTTTAATACATCGTACTATTTACCGGGACACAATTAAACACCACATGGCACCCCAACCCACACCACCCCCCTCAACCCATACCCATTCCAGCAAGTTGCTGCTGCCCATACCTTCACTTGCCCTCCCAATCATTCAACCCACCACTCCTTCTCCCCAGCCTTTCTTCCCAAAATTTCGTCTATCATTCTGTAGCCAAGAAGGAGGAGGAGATCAGCCATTCCAAGGCTTGGAACCTTGCCAAATATTGGAGCAAAAGAGGGTGAGGAACCATATCTTGCTTGGGTAAATTTTTGGGTTAAGTTTGGTTTTGCTGTGATGATTTTATGCATGCTAAGTATGGGTTTGGGTGAAACCTTGGTATGGGTGCTTGTATGTTAATGTTATGTAACTAGTAGCATGTTAGATCGAACACTTTATACGTTTTATGTGTTAGATTGCTGGCCTTGAAACTAGGTGTTCGAAAATCTGGGTAATGTCATGATGCCCTGTTTTCTGTAAGTTTGGTTGAGCTCTAAGTTTATGAGGATGTTATGATGCATGCTAGCTTAGGTTTTATGAAACCTTGAATTCACGTGCTTACATAGAAGTTTTATGAAGCCCCTAGCATATATGTTGGAACATGTTGCATGGTTTATATGTGAGAATCATTGCTATGAAATGTAGTGCTCGAAAATCTGGGTAGAAGTTGTGATGCCCTGTTTTTCCGAAAATGTGGATGAGCACTGATAAAGATGAGTTATTTTAATGCATGTCGTTTAAGTTATGTGTGAACCTTTAATTTTAATACATGCATGGAAGTATGATGAAGCTATTGATATGCTTGTTTAGGCATTATATGTGTGTTATGAAGTAGTTTGAAGGGTATGATTTGAGGTGTTCGAGATTTCTGGAAAATCTCGCATGAATGGGAACGACCGATCGATCGGTGATGAACACCGATCGATCGGCAAATGTCGTAGCAAAATAATGAAAATGATGAACAGTTAGCGATCGATCGGTGGGGGAGACCAATCGATCGGTAGTCACTGTTCATGTGTGATAAAATTTTATGTTCTTTTTGTGATTTGATTTCGATTCTCATATCGGTGCCTAATATTGTATTATTTGGTTGTGTAGAGCCACCCCAGGTACCAGCACAATCAAGAGATAAGTCTGTTGACTCCTCCTCCTTTTAAAAAGGTACGTAAGAGACGTACGAGCATCGGACGGTAAAACACATCCCTACACTATGACTATGCATTTATCGCATGAATATATATGATGTTTATATGATGATGTTTATACGATGTTTATATGATGATGTTTATACGATGTTTACATGATGATGTTTATACGATGTTTATATGATGATGTTTATACGATGTTTATATGATGATGTGATGCAATGTTTAATTGTGGTAAGATGCCACGGGGTAAGATGCCCCACATGGTAAGAGGCCATGCGATGTTTATTTGTGGTAAGATGCCACGGGGTAAGATGCCCCACATGGTAAGAGGCCATGCGATGTTTATTTGTGGTAAGATGCCACGGGGTAAGATGCCCCACATGGTAAGAGGCCATGCGATGTTTATAATGTGGTAAGATGCCACAGGGTAAGATGCCCATATGCATGATTATGAATCAGGAACAACAAGAAGAAGGTAACGAATAACCAGCATGTTCACTTAACTAAGATGTCGTACATTTACTGTTATATTTTGTTATGATGTTATAAGATGATGATACTATAAGATGATGATGCTACAAGGTGATGATGCTATAAAATGATGATGCTTATATGATGATGATGTTATAAGATGATGATGTTTATAAGACGATGATGCTTATATGATGATGATGTTATAAGATGATGATATTTACAAGATGATGATACTTATATGATGATGATGTTATAAGATGATGATATTTATAAGATGATGATTTTAATCATTCATGTCAAGAATTAATGATTTTTATGCATGGCTATGAAACAGGGACAACCAAAGAGGATAATGCGATTAACCAGGAAGTATACGTTACCAATTATTTTCATGCATTTATTTATATGCCATTGCCTTATGATGTTAAGTAACGATGTACATGCTCATGATGGGTTGTTCCTGTAGGTACACTTTTGGACTAAAGGACTAAGGGTCGGGTGAGGCAGTGAGCTACGAGGAACACAGGAACGTATATGATTCAGCTTCTGTTTAGTATCTACTCTAGGAGTAGTATAAATCTAACATGTTAACATTCATTATGGGAATGTAACTAATAAGCTTTGAAGTTTTATTTGGCCTGTAATTCTGTTAGCTCATGTAAGAACTAGAACCCTAAGATGTTATTAATGCATGATTAGTCCTTCTTATGTCTATTAATCACTGTTAAGGTGGGAAGACCCCACATTAGTGGTATCAGAGCAGTGGTTAGATAACTCGGGAATGAGTGAAGGGTAGCCTTAGCAATAAGTTGGCTAGGTGCTTACTTTTGAACATGTTTCATATGTATGTTGCATATGAAGTAGAGGATGTTATACTAACATGTTTAATTATCTAACGATGTACTTTATGAACTGCTTTTGGGTATTGTTGTTAACCCTTGTGTTGCAGCATAGCAGCAAATGCTGAAGTAGGTGATGCGATTTCATACGCACTTCTCCGTCACCCATGCCTCTTGTAGTCTCGACACCCGCTGAAAGAAGGATGATCACCGATTAGATTGTTTATAATGGCCTCATTTATTTTGAGGGTAACGTGCTGAGGACGGACTTGATTGTTCTGGGAATGTCAAACTCCGAATGCATATGGGCATCTGTGTGCCGAACAAGTATCAGGCAGTTGGGGACTGCAGGCAAAGACTGTCCGATTCAGGTCTGATGGGAGTCCAGTGGACATTCTTTGGAGATGATTCTCGTCCAAAGATTCCGTTGATATCTGCTGTCAAGATGGCACCGTTATTGGAATGAGACCACAAAGGATGTAAGACCCCAAAATAATTAATAAAAGATGCATGAATAGAAATTAATTGTATTTGTTTAACTATATATATATAATGTATAGACATATATAAATGAATATATATGTGGCTATATATGAGTACACTTATGCATATCTATATCCATGGGCTATATATATATATAATTATTGTCTTTACTAATATTACACCTAACAATGGGTTGTCAAAAAGAAGTCCACATGCATACTAGTCCTTGCCATTAAATATACTTAAATATTTTGTTCCTCACATAACAATGCATCGCCCAATTTATATAAAATAAAATGAATTTGTCATGTCATAATATTATCTTGTTCCCAACATCATTTATGATTTGGCCACCAGAATTGAAAGAAATGAAAATGATATTCAACTACTACCACATAATTGTTTCTCTATTAAACCTAAAGCCAATATTTGATTGTCCCCTACACCAATCAATAATCAATAATGCATCGACAAAACTAAATGGAAGGAAGAGAGAAGAATTTGTGAACCATCAACACCTACTCAATTGCACACTCAAGCTTTCCTTTGAATTTCAAGTCATGGGTTGAAGGTAAAACAAAAGTCTATGTCACATCAAATGAGGCAAAGATTTAATTGATTGTCTGGCTATTGTCTCCTAAAGCAATTATGGAGTTCCTTTACATATATGGCTCGGCCATGTTATAAGAAAAAGGGAGAAGCCATTAAACACTCACCTCAAGTTTTCTTTGAATTCCAAGCCTTTCTCTTCAAGCTCCAACTTTGAGTGTTGAGGTAAAATTTTGATTTAAGTAACATACTTGTATGCCTTTTTAATTTTTCTCCAAACTAACACAAGTTACGAGTTTCGATTTCAATCATTTTCAAGGTTTAGTTTATGATTGATGATACATGGTGATTTGTGATTACATGTCTCGTATGAATTTTTGACAAAACTATATGCTATGGGTCGAAGATTTCATGCAATTTATGAAGTTTTTCTAAAGTTTTTAAGCAAAGTTTACAAATCTAATCAAGTGATAAATTAGCCTAACCTTGTTCACTTGACATACGAAGCTACGTTATAAGTTAGCATCATAACATGCTATTATAAATTAACTTGGTTTATTTCTCTTAAAATAAGATATTGAATTAATTATGTCAAGCATGTGTTGGAATCAAGGTATGAAAGTGTGTGTTTCAAAATTAAATATTATTTTGGAATCCAAACTTGTGTATTTTTGGAGTTAAAGCATAACTTGAAATAGATTAATTCATTTTTATGAAGTTTAAAGTAATGTTTTTATCTTGAGGTTTTAGGATGTTTTGGAAAAGTAGATGATATTTTAATATTGGATCTATGTGGAATTTCTTAAAACAATTGCATGTAAATTTTGGTTATTTTATAAATATCGTAAATCATTTGAGAAAATATATGAGAGTTTAAACCTATTCTAAAAGATATATAGTTAGTGTTGAATTTATACTTTGAACCCATGAGGTGCGAGAGCTTCATATTTTTGTGAGAAATTTTGTTAACTTTTGAAACTAATAAATATGTTTGTAGAATTAATTATGAAATACAATGGATTAAACCAAATTTTTTGAACCATTTAAAAATAATAATAATAATAAGAATAATATTGGTGATTTGATGCACATATATGTGTTCATGTGTGTTTGGAACTTTTCATTGGAATTTTAGAAAATTTCGTGGAAACGATTCACGTCTAAATGATATGTAGTTATGTGATTAAGTTGGTGAAATTTAAATTAAAAAAAAAAAAAAAAAACAAGATTTCATGATTCCATAATTATGGGAATTTTGAGATGTCTTGGTAAAATAAATCATGTCTTGCAAAATAAACCTTCCTGAGTTATAATATTAAATTAATAAATGATTTTGTTATACTCATGTAGTATGCTCGTGATTCAAGATGTCGACATATAAGTAACGACAAAAAAGGTATGTTACGATCGGATAACATACAACAGGTACCCGTGGTGTTTGATATGCATTGAACGTGGTTTATATGACATTTATTTTTCTACGTGGATTTTTGTGGTATTGCATAAACATCGATGCGAAGAAAAATAAAATCTATTTTACACACATGTATTTTTTTGTATATATGTAGCATCGATACTTGACACAACATTACATTACATATTGAGCCTCGATACCATTGATGACCTTTTGATATTGTGTGTGGATTCGAGGTGTTTGTTTGGGATGGTATGGAACTGCGACTAGCCCGAGAGATGTTGCAGGCCGATAGGCGCAGTATGTCCGTAATCCCTGGCGAGGTGACCGGCACACGGTAGTAGACTGGCGAAGGAGTGGTCGCTATGGCAGTGTAGCCGAGCCTTACCTGTTGCTCGAGCTGTTCCGCTGCATTTACTGATTGTGCAGCTACCGTTATTCCGATTACCCGTGCATGTGGATTTACCTTGATCATGCATTGCATCCACATATTATTCATTACAGTGCACGTTGAATTTATCTTGGTCTTTTCATACTGGGTTATTACTCACCCCCTCGGGGGCGGTTACCTTTTTGTGTGTGGTTGGTAATCAGGTTAGGACGTGATGCATTTATGGGAGGCTGGACTGGATTCAGTGTTATGGTTATCTTCGGGATAATTGTTGGTTGAAGTTTGATATCATTTTTCTATATGTAAAATTATGTGACTTGTGGTGCCTTGATTATGAATAATTTTATGACATTCTATAATGATATTATATCAAATAATATCAAGTAAAATCTTTGAATTGGAGAATTTTTGGGCTCGCGTCATAACAAAAAATTAAGTTTCCGCCGCGAAGTTAAAAACGGTAATTTAATTGCATGATAATTACTGGTGAGAGTTGAGGGCCCCACACTTATGGTATCAGAGCAATTATTGGGAAATTGCTTGAATTGACAGAGAATGGCTAATAGTACTTCAATAGGTGTGAAAGTCACACGAGAGTTGCACAAAAGGAATTATTTGAGCATGTGTCTGACATATAGGTCTACATGCTTTGTTTGTTTTAATTGCTGAAGTTCGTTCCTGCTCAATACCTTCTTATATAATATATAGATATATTTGTGCCTATTCTGGCTTTTTGTATATAGATGGCTACCATTGGACGTGGTCGTGGTCGTGGTCGTGGCACTCCAAGGATACATGAGGAAGTTCCTATTGTGGAGGAAAATGAAGTCGAACAAGTTACTGATAGAATTGATAGAATGGCTATTGATGAAATTGTCTCTCGCTTCCAGAACATGCGACCTCCAAAATTCTTTGGCACGGAAGATGCCGAAAAATCCGAATCTCGGCTTGGTGATATCGAATATCTTTTTGATCTAATGGGATATTCTAGTGACCAAAAATATAAACTTGCACTATACCAACTGAAAGATCGAGCTAGGGATTGGTGGAAAGCTGCAAAGATCGGACTGGACGAGCAGGGTATCGAAGTGAGCTGGAATGCGTTCAGGGCTCAGTTTGTTGAACAATATTCCCCGCCATCTTATTATACTGAAAAGGATAACGAGTTCAACAACTTACGACAAGGAAACATGTCGGTTGCAGAATATGCTTCTACGTTTTCTGCAATGCTGAAATATGCACCACATGTAGCGGCTAACCCAAAAGCTAAATATAATCGCTTTGTGAATGGACTGAACAACAATATCTATACATATGTGGTGTCTGGTTTACCTACTGGGTATGCAGAAGCAGTTGAAAGAGCTAAGAATGCAGAAGCAGGACTGAAGAGAAGAGATACACCATTCTTTCCTTCTGGGAGTAGGTTGTCAAACTATCAGAATCTGAGAGCCAAAGCAAAGAATTTTAAGAAATCAGGCGCAGCTTCTTCAAGTTCTAGTGGTTATCGCCAGCAGAGTAGGTCCCCAGCTACTGTTTATTCTGATCGATATTGCAATCGTTGTGGTGGCAATCATACCAGTGATCGATGCATTGGTGTTCATGGCACATGCCATGAATGTGGGAAGGAAGGACATTATGCTAGAGTTTGTCCATCCAGGAGGAACGGACCCCAGCAATCTCAAGGTGGATTCCGTGGAGGATCTAGTGCCGGTAGAGGTGTTGCTCCTATTAGGTCTTATCAGCAATCAAATGCATTACAACAGCAAGCCTCGGGGAGTCGTACTTTTCCAAACCAGTCTCAGGCACGTGTTTTTGCACTCACAGAGAAACAAGTTCAAGAAGCCCCAGGAGATGTCATTGCAGGTAACTGTTTTATTTATGGTTATCCTGCACGAGTATTATTCGATACAGGAGCATCTCATTCATTTATATCTGAATCATTCATTACATTGCATTCCATTACTCCCATCGTACTATCTACGTCCACATCTGTTGCCACCCCGATGGGAAAAATGATTATGTCTACCCAAATAATATCGAACTGTGTGATGACTTACGAGAATAATGAGCTAAACTTGAACCTTATTGTTCTTCCCATGTACGATTTTGATTGTATTGTGGGAATGGATACTTTGACGATGTATCGAGCCAATGTCGATTGTTTCCATGGAATAGTCTGTTTTCGTCCGAGTTCTGGGATGAAATGGAATTTTTACGGTAAAGGCTCATGTTCTAAGATTCCTTTAGTATCTGCCTTAGAAATGTCACGACTGTTATTCCAAGGAAACGAGGGATATTTAGTGTATGCGATCGATACAAGCAAAGCAGAATCAACCTTGTCTGATATTCCAGTGGTGAAAGAATTTCCAGATGTTTTTCCTGATGAAATACCAGGATTTCCCCCACCAAGAGAAGTCGAATTTTCAATTGAGTTAGCTCCTGGTACAAATCCTATTTCTAAGGCACCATACCGAATGGCTCCGTTAGAATTGAAGGAGCTGAAAGAGCAATTGCAAGAATTGCTAGAGAAGGGCTACATTAGACCTAGAGTGTCACCTTGGGGAGCCCCGGTGCTATTTGTTCGCAAAAAGGATGGATCGATGCGCTTGTGTATCGACTATCGTCAATTAAATCAAGCTACTGTGAAAAACAAGTATCCATTACCTCGAATAGATGACCTGTTCGACCAACTTCAGGGCACTACAGTGTATTCAAAGATTGATTTGCGTTCCGGTTATCATCAATTGCGAGTTCGAAAAGAGGATATACAGAAGACAGCATTCAGAACGAGATATGGTCATTTTGAATTCCTTGTGATGCCGTTTGGCCTTACAAATGCTCCTGCAATATTTATGGATCTAATGAACCGCATCTTTAAGGAATTTCTCGACCAGTTTGTTATTATTTTTATCGATGATATTCTTGTATATTCCAAATCTGACGAGGAACACGCTGAACACTTGAGGACTGTTCTTCAGATTCTTCGGAAAGAACAACTGTATGCTAAATTGTCAAAATGTGAATTTTGGCTGGATCGCGTGGTATTTTTAGGCCACGTAATATCTCGTTCTGGGATTTCTGTTGATCCAAGCAAAGTCGAAGCTGTGATTAATTGGTCAAGACCGACGAATGTGCCTGAAATTCGAAGTTTCATGGGTTTAGCTGGCTACTATCGTCGATTCATTGAAGGATTTTCAAAAATCGCAAAACCAATTACACGTTTGACACAGAAAAATGTTAAATTCGTTTGGACTAATGAATGTGAATCTAGTTTCCTTGAATTGAAGAAAAGATTGACCACTGCATCAGTACTGGCTCTTCCATCTGGTTCTGGAGGTTTCACAGTTTGCACAGATGCATCATTAAAAGGGCTAGGGTGTGTACTAATGCAACATGGTAAGGTTATAGCCTATTCATCACGTCAATTGAAACCTCACGAGGTCAAATATCCAATTCATGATTTAGAATTAGCTGCCATCATCTATGCTCTGAAGATTTGGCGTCATTATCTATATGGTGAAAAGTTTGTGATTCTATCGGATCATAAAAGCCTGAAGTACTTATTCTCTCAGTCTGATTTGAACATGAGGCAACGTCGATGGATGGATCTTCTCAAAGATTACGATTGCGAGATTCAGTATCAACCCGGAAAAGTGAACGTGACTGCTGATGCCCTCAGCCGAAAAGTTCAAGATATCGTTTTGACTTCTGTCCGGATATCGCACGTGCATGAGGAAATCTATACTTCGGGATGGAATTTCAGTATTAGCAATGAATTCATCAGTGTTGCTGCAATCCAAATTGAGCCGGAATTAATTTTTAAGATTCGGGAAGCTCAAAAGAATGATGCTCAAATTCAGAAATCGAGACAATTGGTTCTTGAAGGTCATAAATCAGGATTCCAAATAACTTGTAATGATACACTGATATTGAATGGACGTCTAGTTGTTCCTAATGTCCCTGAGCTACGAACAGAACTCCTAAAGGAAGCCCATTGCAGCCGTTATAGCATTCATCCCGGTGGAAATAAAATGTACGCATGTCTAAGACTTCAATTTTGGTGGAAACGAATGAAGAAAGACATTGCTGAGTTTGTATCCAAATGTTTGACTTGTCAACAAGTGAAGGCTGAAAGAAAGAAACCGGGAGGCCTTTTGCATAGCCTTGAAATTCCTAAATGGAATTGGGAGCATATATCGATGGATTTTGTAACTCATCTGCCTCGGTCTTCAAGAGGTTGCAATGCCATTTGGGTCATAGTGGATCGTCTATCCAAATCAGCGCATTTTATTCCTTACGAGAGGACGTACACCTACAGCAAAATGGCTCGTCTGTATATCGAGCATGTAATGAGATTACATGGAATTCCTGTTACTATTATTTCTGATCGAGATCCGAGATTCACATCGAAATTTTGGGGCAGTTTTCAAGAAGCGTTGGTTCAAGATTGGCTATGAGTACTGCGTATCACCCACAGACTGATGGTCAATCCGAGCGAACTATTCAAACCCTAGAAGACATGCTTCGTGCTGTTATCATGGATTTTCATGTTGGATGGCAAGATGCATTACCACTTATCGAATTCTCATACAACAACAGTTTCCATCGAACTATAGGGATGACACCATTTGAAGCCCTATATGGACGAAAATGCAGATCACCATTATTTTGGGATGAAATAGGTGACAAGCAATTGACTGGTCCAGAAATGATCCAGGAGATGAACGACAAAATACAGCTGATTAGACAACGAATGAAAGCTGCACAAGATCGACAAGCTAGTTATGCTGACCGTCGTCGAAGACCGCTTGAATTTCAAAAGGGAGATCGTGTATTTCTAAAAATCTCACCTTTTAGAGGTACAATCAGATTCGGCATGAAGGGAAAGTTGTCGCCACGTTATATTGGTCCCTATGAAATATTAGAACGTGTGGGAAATTTAGCATATCAATTGGCGTTACCACCGACTCTATCAAATATTCATGATGTATTTCACGTCTCTATGTTACGAAAATATGAACCAGACCCAAGCCATGTACTACCACTAGAAGAAGTCGAACTAGATCCTACGCTATCATATGTTGAACAACCAATTTGCATTTTGGATCGGAAGGATAAAGTCCTACGAAATAAAACAATTCCTTTGGTTCGAATTCAATGGTCTCGTCACGGAATAGAAGATTCTACTTGGGAGCTGGAAAGTAAAATGCGACAATTACATCCTCATCTATTCAATTAGGTACAAACTTCTGATTAATTATAGTAATTTACCTTTAATACATTGTTCTTTAGATTTCGGGACGAAATCTTCTTTACAAGGGAAGTAGTGTAAGACCCCAAAATAATTAATAAAAGATGCATGAATAGAAATTAATTGTATTTGTTTAACTATATATATATAATGTATAGACATATATAAATGAATATATATGTGGCTATATATGAGTACACTTATGCATATCTATATCCATGGGCTATATATATATATAATTATTGTCTTTACTAATATTACACCTAACAATGGGTTGTCAAAAAGAAGTCCACATGCATACTAGTCCTTGCCATTAAATATACTTAAATATTTTGTTCCTCACATAACAATGCATCGCCCAATTTATATAAAATAAAATGAATTTGTCATGTCATAATATTATCTTGTTCCCAACATCATTTATGATTTGGCCACCAGAATTGAAAGAAATGAAAATGATATTCAACTACTACCACATAATTGTTTCTCTATTAAACCTAAAGCCAATATTTGATTGTCCCCTACACCAATCAATAATCAATAATGCATCGACAAAACTAAATGGAAGGAAGAGAGAAGAATTTGTGAACCATCAACACCTACTCAATTGCACACTCAAGCTTTCCTTTGAATTTCAAGTCATGGGTTGAAGGTAAAACAAAAGTCTATGTCACATCAAATGAGGCAAAGATTTAATTGATTGTCTGGCTATTGTCTCCTAAAGCAATTATGGAGTTCCTTTACATATATGGCTCGGCCATGTTATAAGAAAAAGGGAGAAGCCATTAAACACTCACCTCAAGTTTTCTTTGAATTCCAAGCCTTTCTCTTCAAGCTCCAACTTTGAGTGTTGAGGTAAAATTTTGATTTAAGTAACATACTTGTATGCCTTTTTAATTTTTCTCCAAACTAACACAAGTTACGAGTTTCGATTTCAATCATTTTCAAGGTTTAGTTTATGATTGATGATACATGGTGATTTGTGATTACATGTCTCGTATGAATTTTTGACAAAACTATATGCTATGGGTCGAAGATTTCATGCAATTTATGAAGTTTTTCTAAAGTTTTTAAGCAAAGTTTACAAATCTAATCAAGTGATAAATTAGCCTAACCTTGTTCACTTGACATACGAAGCTACGTTATAAGTTAGCATCATAACATGCTATTATAAATTAACTTGGTTTATTTCTCTTAAAATAAGATATTGAATTAATTATGTCAAGCATGTGTTGGAATCAAGGTATGAAAGTGTGTGTTTCAAAATTAAATATTATTTTGGAATCCAAACTTGTGTATTTTTGGAGTTAAAGCATAACTTGAAATAGATTAATTCATTTTTATGAAGTTTAAAGTAATGTTTTTATCTTGAGGTTTTAGGATGTTTTGGAAAAGTAGATGATATTTTAATATTGGATCTATGTGGAATTCCTTAAAACAATTGCATGTAAATTTTGGTTATTTTATAAATATCGTAAATCATTTGAGAAAATATATGAGATTTTAAACCTATTCTAAAAGATATATAGTTAGTGTTGAATTTATACTTTGAACCCATGAGGTGCGAGAGCTTCATATTTTTGTGAGAAATTTTGTTAACTTTTGAAACTAATAAATATGTTTGTAGAATTAATTATGAAATACAATGGATTAAACCAAATTTTTTGAACCATTTAAAAATAATAATAATAATAAGAATAATATTGGTGATTTGATGCACATATATGTGTTCATGTGTGTTTGGAACTTTTCATTGGAATTTTAGAAAATTTCGTGGAAACGATTCACGTCTAAATGATATGTAGTTATGTGATTAAGTTGGTGAAATTTAAATTAAAAAAAAAAAAAAAAAACAAGATTTCATGATTCCATAATTATGGGAATTTTGAGATGTCTTGGTAAAATAAATCATGTCTTGCAAAATAAACCTTCCTGAGTTATAATATTAAATTAATAAATGATTTTGTTATACTCATGTAGTATGCTCGTGATTCAAGATGTCGACATATAAGTAACGACAAAAAAGGTATGTTACGATCGGATAACATACAACAGGTACCCGTGGTGTTTGATATGCATTGAACGTGGTTTATATGACATTTATTTTTCTACGTGGATTTTTGTGGTATTGCATAAACATCGATGCGAAGAAAAATAAAATCTATTTTACACACATGTATTTTTTTGTATATATGTAGCATCGATACTTGACACAACATTACATTGCATATTGAGCCTCGATACCATTGATGACCTTTTGATATTGTGTGTGGATTCGAGGTGTTTGTTTGGGATGGTATGGAACTGCGACTAGCCCGAGAGATGTTGCAGGCCGATAGGCGCAGTATGTCCGTAATCCCTGGCGAGGTGACCGGCACACGGTAGTAGACTGGCGGAGGAGTGGTCGCTATGGCAGTGTAGCCGAGCCTTACCTGTTGCTCGAGCTGTTCCGCTGCATTTACTGATTGTGCAGCTACCGTTATTCCGATTACCCGTGCATGTGGATTTACCTTGATCATGCATTGCATCCACATATTATTCATTACAGTGCACGTTGAATTTATCTTGGTCTTTTCATACTGGGTTATTACTCACCCCCTCGGGGGCGGTTACCTTTTTGTGTGTGGTTGGTAATCAGGTTAGGACGTGATGCATTTATGGGAGGCTGGACTGGATTCAGTGTTATGGTTATCTTCGGGATAATTGTTGGTTGAAGTTTGATATCATTTTTCTATATGTAAAATTATGTGACTTGTGGTGCCTTGATTATGAATAATTTTATGACATTCTATAATGATATTATATCAAATAATATCAAGTAAAATCTTTGAATTGGAGAATTTTTGGGCTCGCGTCATAACAAAAAATTAAGTTTCCGCCGCGAAGTTAAAAACGGTAATTTAATTGCATGATAATTACTGGTGAGAGTTGAGGGCCCCACAAAGGATATCTCAGCTATGCTGTTGTTATTACTCAAAAGAGGGAAGAGTTAAGGGTTGAAGATGTGCCCGTAGTGGCGGTGTTTCCTGGTGTATCTCCGGAAGAGATTCCCGGATTCCCACCGACGAGAGAGGTCGAGTTTGGGATTAAGTTACTACCAAGGACGTCTACCATTTCTCGTGCCCCGTATAGGATGGCACCAACGGAGCAAAAGGAGTTAAATGTCCAGTTGCAGGAGATCCTTGACAAAGGCTATATACGCCTTAGCGTATCGCCCTGGGGTGCACCAGTTTTATTTGTTAAGAAGAAAGATGGTTCGATGCGGCTGTGCATCGATTTCAGACAACTGAACAAAGCCATGATGAAGAATAAGTATCCGCTTCCGGGGATTGATAATTGGTTTGATCAGCTGCAGAGTACGAGGCTCTACAGTAAGATCGATCTGAGGTCGGAGTATCATCAGATTCGAGTTCGAGAGGATGATGTACAGAAGACAGCTTCCAGGACTAGATATGGGCACTACGGGTTCTTAGTCATGCCTTTTAGGGTGACGAATGCCCCAGCTGTTTTATGAGCCTGATGAACAGGGTGCTCCAACCATGTTTGGATCAGTTCGTCATAGTTTTCATGGACGATATGCTTATTTACTCTCGAACTGAAGAGGGACACGTGAAGCACTTGAGAACAGTACTCCAGATCCTTAGGGATTGCCAGACCCCTGGCACAGCTGACTCAGAAAGGAGTGTCGTTCTATTGGTCCGAAGCTTGTGAGGAAAGCTTCCAAGAATTGAAGCGTCGTTTGATTACGACACCTATGTTGGTGATTCCTTCTGAGAATAAGAGGTCCACTTTGTATACGGATGCGTTACTACAGGGTTTGGAATGCGTGTTGATGCAAGATAAGCATGTGCTGGCTTATGCATCTAGACAGCTGAAACCACATGAGGCTAGGTACCCAGTCCAGGATTTGGAGCTGGCAGCCATTATTTTTGCCTCGAAGATTTGGAGGCATTACTTGCATGGTACGTCGTTACCTTCTACACGGACTATAAGAGCCTGAAATTTTGGTCACACAGGCTGAGTCGATTAGGAAACAAAGAAGATGGATGGACTATTCATGTAAAGCAAATTTGATAGCAGACGCCTTAAGTCGGAAGTGAAAAGTACTGCTGAGAACGCTATGTGTTTATCAGCGATGATGACTTCTTATTGCCATCTGGGCTATGATTTCGATGTAGACACGTCGCCTGTACGAGTGTCGACCTTATTGGCGGAGCCAGATATAATTGAGGCAATCAGGAAGGCCCAGAAGTCGGATAGTGAGGTTCAGAGATGGACATCATTGGTACTTCAGGGTCAGCCATCCAAGTTCCGAGTGGCTGAGGATGATTCTTTGAGACTAGGCAACCGATGGGTAGTCCCAGATACGCCGGAGTGGCTTAAAGGAATATCGGAACGGGCTCATAGTAGTCGGTTCAATATCCACCCAGGAGAAAGGAAAATGTATAAGGACCTAAGTGGTCAGTTCTGGTGGAGATGCATGAAGCACGATGTGATCGCTTTCGTTAAAAGATGTTTGATCTGCCAACAGGTAAAGGCAGAGGTCTGGTAGCGAGTTGAAGAGCTTGAAGGTACCTAAGTGGAAGTGGAGGCATATCATTATGGACTTTGTGACCCATTTACCAAGGATGGCCTCTGGATTTGATGCGATCTGGGTGATCGTGGATAGGCTAACGAAGGTAGCCCACTTCATCCCCTACTGTATGACTTTTGCGCACCTAAAGATGACCCAATTATATGTGCGGGATGTGGTGAGGTTGCATGGGGTTCCAGTCTTGATTGTGTCTGACAGAAACCCAAGGTTTACTCCACATTTCTGGGAGGGTCTTCAGACAGCTTTGGGCACAGAAGTGATACTGAGTACAGCTTATCACCCTCAGTCAGACGGCCAGACAGAGCGTACCCTTCAGACGCTCGAGGACATGTCGCGGGCATGTGTTTAGGAGTTTGATACTCCGTGGCGAGATTCGGTGCCAATGATGGAGTTCTCCTGTATTAACAGCTATAAGACGAGCATTCAAATAACTCCTTTTGAAGCTCTTTACGGACGACGAGGTAGATCATCGTTGTACTGGGAGGACTGAATTAGTAAGACGGTCGGAGGACCGGGTATGATTGAGGATATGGAAGAAAAGATTAAGTTGATGCGCCAAAAGATGAAAGCGGCCTAGGATAGGCAAGCTACCTATGCCAATAAGCGGCGACGACCACTGGGATTCCAATTAGGAGACAAGGTCTTCTTGAAAACCTCATCCTCTAGTGGTGTAGCCCGGTTTGATATGCGGGGGAGATGACCTCCGAGGTGTGTTGCGCCGTATGAAGTTTACAGCGTATCGGTACATTGGCCTACCGTTTGGCTCTACCGCCGTCTTTATCTGGCATACACGATGTTTTTCATGTCTCTATGTTACGGAAGTATGAGCCAGGCCCGTCTCATGTCTTACAGCCTACTGAAGTTCAGATAGACTCAGATGTGTCCTGCGTGGAACGACCAATTAAGACTCTGGATCAAGAGGATCGCAGATTTCGAAGCAAAGTTGTACCGATGGTCAAGGTTCAGTGGGATCGTCGGTGTGTCGAGGAGGCTACATAGGAGACGGAACGGCATATGGTGCAGCACTATCCGGAACTATTCTCTGGTATGTTTTTAATGTTTAGTTCCATTATGATGATGCATGTGGATTTCGGGGATGAAATCTTATAAGTAGGGGAGTAATGTAATACCCCCGAAATGTTATATGATTATGTGCTATGATGATGATTTATGTTATGTTTAAGGGTTGTGGTGTAATTAATTTGGGGGAATATAATTATGATATGATGATATGATTTAGGGGGAATGTTGGGTGTTTTAAAGGATGTATTAATTTAAATGAAGTTATAAAATATCGAGTGAGGATATTTTAATACATCGTACTATTTACCGGGACACAATTAAACACCACATGGCACCCCAACCCACACCACCTCTATTCCTTCAGCTGCCTCAGGAATAGTCGGCTCGGAATTAACTCAATTAACTCATAGCTGCTTAGCTCAGTGAAGGTCTAGCCCTTGCATTCCCTCCGGTCATAGCGGGGCTAGCTTTGATCCTAGCATGTTAGCTCTTTCAGTCATAATGCTTTGTGTATGGAAGGTGTTATTAAACAAATATGAATATACCGCGCTACACGTACGCCTGAGGCTATCGTTCACTGCGTTCACTGTCTCTCTCTTCCCCCCTATTCACTACACTACGTGTAGTTCATATATCCCCCCTTCTCTTAAGGGAGGACGTCCTACGGACTCCGCCTTCGAGCAATTACATGGCTCTACGGTCGCCCCGGGAGTTTGTCTGGCTGTTGTTGCGAGTAACTCCCGGCTGCGGGTTGACTGTCGCAACCCTTGTCCCAACCCATACCCATTCCAGCAAGTTGATGCTGCCCATACCTTCACTTGCCCTCCCAATCATTCAACCCACCACTCCTTCTCCCCAGCCTTTCTTCCCAAAATTTCGTCCATCATTCTGTAGCCAAGAAGGAGGAGGAGATCAGCCATTCCAAGGCTTGGAACCTTGCCAAATATTGGAGCAAAATAGGGTGAGGAACCATATCTTGCTTGGGTAAATTTTTGGGTTAAGTTTGGTTTTGCTGTGATGATTTTATGCATGCTAAGTATGGGTTTGGGTAAAACCTTGGTATGGGTGCTTGTATGTTACTGTTGTAACTACTAGCATGTTAGATCGAACACTTTATACGTTTTATGTGTTAGATTGCTGGCCTTGAAACTAGGTGTTCGAAAATCTGGGTAATGTCATGATGCCCTGTTTTCTGTAAGTTTGGTTGAGCTCTAAGTTTATGAGGATGTTAATCAGCATGCTAGCTTAGGTTTTATGAAACCTTGAATTTACGTGCTTACATAGAAGTTTTATGAAGCCCCTAGCATATATGTTGGAACATGTTGCATGGTTTATATGTGAGAATCATTGCTATGAAATGTAGTGCTCGAAAATCTGGGTAGAAGTTGTGATGCCCCGAAAATGTGGATGAGCACTGATAAAGATGAGTTTTTAATGCATGTCGGTTTAAGTTATGTGTGAACCTTTAATTTTAATACATGCATGGAAGTATGATGAAGCTATTGATATGCTTGTTTAGGCATTATATGTGTGTTATGAAGTAGTTTGAAGGGTATGATTTGAGGTGTTCGAGATTTCTGGAAAATCTCGCATGAATGGGAACGACCGATCGATCGGTGTTCATGAATGGGAACGACCGATCGATCGGTGATGAACACCGATCGATCGGCAAATGCCGTAGCAAAATAATGAAAATGATGAACAGTTAGCGATCGATCGGTGGCGGAGACCGATCGATCGGTAGTAACTGTTCATGTGTGATAAAATTTTATGTTCTTTTTGTGATTTGATTTCGATTCTCATATCGGTGGCTAATATTGTATTATTTGGTTGTGTAGAGCCACCCCAGGTACCAGCACAATCAAGGAGATAAGTCTGTTGACTCCTCCTCCTTTTAAAAAGGTACGTAAGAGACGTACGGGCATCGGACGGTAAAACACATCCCTACACTATGACTATGCATTTATCGCATGAATATATATGATGTTTATATGATGATGTTTATACGATGTTTATATCATGATGTTTATACGATGTTTACATGATGATGTTTATACGATGTTTATATGATGATGTTTATACGATGTTTATATGATGATGTGATGCAATGTTTAATTGTGGTAAGATGCCACGGGGTAAGATGCCCCACATGGTAAGAGGCCATGCGATGTTTATTTGTGGTAAGATGCCACGGGGTAAGATGCCCCACATGGTAAGAGGCCATGCGATGTTTATAATGTGGTAAGATGCCACAGGGTAAGATGCCAATATGCATGATTATGAATCAGGAACAACAAGAAGAAGGTAACGAATAACCAGCATGTTCACTTAACTAAGATGTCGTACATTTACTGTTATATTTTGTTATGATGTTATAAGATGATGATACTATAAGATGATGATGCTACAAGGTGATGATGCTATAAAATGATGATGCTTATATGATGATGATGTTATAAGATGATGATGTTTATAAGACGATGATGCTTATATGATGATGATGTTATAAGATGATGATATTTACAAGATGATGATACTTATATGATGATGATGTTATAAGATGATGATATTTATAAGATGATGATTTTAATCATTCATGTCAAGAATTAATGATTTTTATGCATGGCTATGAAACAGGGACAACCAAAGAGGATTAATGCGATTAACCAGGAAGTATACGTTACCAATTATTTTCATGCATTTATTTATATGCCATTGCCTTATGATGTTAAGTAACGATGTACATGCTCATGATGGGTTGTTCCTGTAGGTACACTTTTGGACTAAAGGTCTAAGGGTCGGGTGAGGCAGTGAGCTACGAGGAACACATGAACGTATAGGATTCAGCTTCTGTTTAGTATATACTCTAGGAGTAGTATAAATCTAACATGTTAACATTCATTATGGGAATGTAACTAATAAGCTTTGAAGTTTTATTTGGCCTGTAATTCTGTTAGCTCATGTAACAACTAGAACCCTAAGATGTTATTAATGCATGATTAGTCCTTCTTATGTCTATTAATCACTGTTAAGGTGGGAAGACCCCACAACTTGCACCCTGGCTAGAATTTTCTATATATTTATTTTCAGTTTGGTCTATCCACGTGGTAATTCAACATGGGTTTCACACACTCATCAGTTTTGATACTAAATGTTTACTCTGCAGCACGTTGAGGCTTTGAAGATTCTTCTTCAAGGACTCTGTGGTGTTCATCGATACCGTTTAAGGATTCATGAGTTATGTTGAAAAGTGTCCCGAAACTTGGTATGTATTCACACTCTTCTCTTGTAGCAAGGACTTACCATATTAATTTTCATTACATATGATCACGCAGAACTAGTCATGGATTAACCTGTGGTAATTCAAGTTGCTTGGTTGGTTAATGCTTGTACCAGTAAATATTCCAATGATTTTAGTTCTTAATTTCTCTTAGGTCTAGTATCCTTAGAATTATGGCTTTTATGTGATCTCGCCCACATGGTAAGAAGAGGTGTAATGCTACATTTCTTTTAATGATTGAATTTGTAAAGATGATTTCTGAAATATATTTTATAATGTCTAGGACATTGTGACAAATGCGCAATGAAATGAGTTGTTGCTGAGCAAATTTCAGTTTAGATAGGTTATTTTGTATTGATGCTTTCTAAAAATGAGATCTTCTTTGCGACGGACGGAGGGTACTGATATCAATTCCGATAATAGCTCCGAGTGCTTGTGAGGCCTGAAATCACGAACAAGTGTGAGAAGGGAGCCAGAAGGATGTCCCGGCGAGTCCCCTACGACGCTCAAGTCAGAAATCAGCAAAAGGCCAGAGTAACGAAATGAATTTGAAATTATGAGTATAGTGAATGCCTTTTCTCGTCAACAAACCTTGTATTTATAGGGAGACGGAAGGGAGATAACCTTTAACCGCATGTCAGGAGCCTGGGGACATCTTCAGAAGCTAAGGTGGGGACCAGGGTCCCAGAGCCGGGGACCAGTAAGTGTCACTCTCGTCGTACGATATGCTCGCAGCCTTTAGGATCTGATTAATGATCTGATTTATGACGGGGACCATATGATGTCACTTTCCCCGTACGATATACTCACAGCCTCTGGGGTCTGATTTATGTCGGGGACCAGAGGATGTCACTTTCCTCGTACGATATGGTTGCTGCTTTTAGGATCTGATTCGTACTTAAAGATATGGGTTGTACTTTTTATTTAATTTGTGAAGGTGTGCTACGAAGTTTAGCTCATCCATGACAACATGGGCTAGAAAGGACGCCGGGAAAGCTCTAAGCCTGCTTGGTAGGTGGCATGAGCTCGCCCACTAGTTTGACTAAACCAAGTTATTGGCACGCTTTGATTGTAGCATGCTGGAAGCTAGGAGCTAGGCATGATTGGAGCTAGGCATGCTCGGAGCTAAGAGTTAAGAGCTAGGCATGCTCGGAGCTAAGAGTTAAGAGCTAGGAGCTAGGCATGCTCGGAGCTAGGAGCTAGGCATGCTTGAAGCTACACATGTTTGAAGCTAGGCATGCTGGGAGCTAGACATGCTCGGTGCTTGGCATGCTCGGAGCTAGGAGCTAGGCATGCTTGGAATTTGGCATGTTGGGGGCTAGGCATGTTTGGAATTTGGCATGTTGGGAGCTAGGCAATCTTGGTAGTTTGGCTTACTCGACTAGTGAGGTTGCTTGAGAGTTCTGGAGACGTAGCTCAGAAGGACCAACAATGCCGAACAACTTAGACGAGCTGGTGAGCTCGCCCAAGGAGCTCGTCCAAGGTGGGATGGCGAGCTACCAGCTCGGCCAAGGCCAAGTGGGCGAGCTCCATGGCATCCAAGGTGGGACGTGTGAGCTCATGGAACTCGCCCAAGGTGTTGATCGGTCATTTTTCGGGTATGTTTGGGTGGAACTAGAGCAGATCTATGAGTTGTTTTTACGGGTTTGACCCATCCGGGTATCATGTATAAATATACTTCTTAGGTGAAATTTGTAAATAGAGTTCATTATAATCACTCAAACTTGTGAGTTTTCTATTATGTTACAGAACTTATCAAGGTACGATCGATTAAGAAATATTAACTTATCACAATGTTGTGTTACGCATATGTATGATATGATTTCTTCACATATTCCATCTTGGTCCAACTCTATCAATGTTGAGATTTATTTCCTCCTAATATAGTTTCCATCGCTACGGCCGAACTCTAACAATGTTGCATGGACTCAATGAATGGACAATTTTCGGTCAACCGGGAAAGTAACAACAATAATATATAATATATATAACAATATTAAAACTAATACTACATAATGGCGGACGCAGGATTTTTGAGAACATGGCAAAATAATTTTAAAAAAAATTTTTAGGCAAAAAACTTTTAGGGTCAAAATATAATTTAAGGTAGACAAAATGAAACTTTTAACGGACAAACTATAATTTTTAAGGTAAAATTACAATTTTTTTCTAAAAAAAAACTTTTTAAGGTAATATATATATATATATATATATATATATATATATATATATATATATATAAATTGGGCAAGGGGTAAGTACGCCCCTCTTGCCTCTAAACGAATCTGCCCCTTATACTACGTACGTATATAATAAATAAGTTTATAATTAAAAGTATAACTTTACATTAAAGACAGTATAATATAAAATTATTATTTTTTAATTTGATGCCATCACATCTAAGTACTTGATTTAATCGAATGTTTACTAAGGGTGTCATGTTTATATTCCATAGGGTGTGTTCTGCTCATAAGATTAAGATGTGATTGTTAAATTATCCAGGTTAATCATTTGTTCTTCTCACTGATTAAAAAGCCCAAAACTTTGTAGGGCCCGTGATTAAATTGCTAACATTAGTATGTAGCATCCCTAATCTCAGGTGTGATGTCTTCTCATTTTCTGAACAGTGAGCAAGATTGTGTATGTATTTTTACTCATTTACCCTTCCATATGAGGAAACCCTACAAAGCTTTAATTCATTTTAGTCAAAATAAGGTGCCGCCAAAACTATTGTGTATGTGTACGTGTATGTCTCGTGGATACTGAAGTTATTGTTCTGTAAAACCATTTATTTATGCTATCTTTATTTTTAATTTTTTGTTGTGGTATATATATATATATATATATATATATATATATATATATATATATATATTGATAAGTGTCGTTTTTACAATTATTTAGATATGATTTTCTAAAGATTTTTGTATTGATTCATGGACGATTTTACGCGTTTTGGTATATATTTGTATGTTTCAGGAATTAATGTTGAAATGCATAAAAGTAGAGAAAATGAGCAAAAAATGATGAAAAAGGACCAAACCGAGCGAACGCGTCAAAGACAGGAAAGGAAGAAAAGGAAAAAATAAAAAATAAAAAGAAAAATATAGCTCGATCGATCGGCTTGTCCAACAAGTTTGCTCGATCGATCGAGCAGATTCCTCGATCGATCGCCCGAATGAGTTTTATGAAAAATAAATTCATTATAGAGTTTACGTTCAAGAAGGAAGCTCAATATTTCTTTCCTCTATAAATAAAACACGAATTGTATGGAGAAAAGAATTGTAAGGGTTGAGTTAGGTGAATCATTGTCTTGATAATTCTTTCTTGTGGACTTTTCCGTGATCATTGATTGTTTTGGTTGGATTAGAGTAGTTTAATTTAGTTATTAATTTAATTATTAATTATTATCATATGTTAAATATAGTTTAAAAAAATCTTATTTGGTAGTTGCTTGTTAGTCCAAGGTTCGACACTCGGTTGTTGCTCTCTCACTATTAACGTGAATTTATTCACGTCAAAACTTCATTTTTCAGTGTCGTTAATCCTCCTTTTTTTATTCACGTAAATATGCTTGGTTCATTTCCAAGTGAAGGATTGCAAAATATGCTCGTTCCCCCATTAAAATCTTTTCCTATATACCTTTTTAAATGATAATATTTTAACGTCTCCACGTATTCTCGTGCCCCATATTCTGTCCGTGATGCAGTTTTTTTTTTTAAAAAAAAACCCACTCCTGTTTTTTGTTTTTGTATATTTAATAACCACTCCATTTCGAACACGAGCTGCGAATACCAATTTTTGATTCCTAGTTCATGTAAAAGTTCGGTGCAAAAGATATTCGAGGGTATTTTGATTAATAATAATTAATTATAATATTTTATTAATAATTAATTACATAAATAAATTTATTTTGATTAATTTAAATTTAATTGAAATAAAATAATAAAAATAAGTGCAAAACATATTCAAGGGTATTTTTGTCATTTTACTAATAAAATTAATCTATCTATCTAACTATCAAGTACATCAAACACAATATTACTTATCATACTTTATTAATCATAGGAGCCAAACGCAATATAACTTATCCATTAGTTTATTTATCAAGCCATTATCCACCTTTTAATCAATCCATCAATTATCCTATCCTCGAACCAAGCGCACCCTATGATTATTAGTAATCCTTATCACATTCATGAGGAATTTATCCATTTTTTGGGTGACTTTGAGGAATCAGACGAGCAATTTCATTCTAGACGGGAAATTTTAAGGTGGACCTAGTGCTTGAAAACACCATATCACATATAATTTGTATGTATATGTATGTATATGTTGTATGTGAGATGGTGTTTTCAAACACCGGGTCCACCATATAATTACTCCATTCTAGACCCAGGAGAGGAAGGAAAAGGAAGTTTCCAACAATTTAGATGTTACTGAGGGAAAGAGTAGTTCGACACGATCTTACAAACAACAATACACATATACATATACATACATATTTATATATCTTAGTTCTTACAAATACCCGATCTTATAATTATTTTCCGTCCACCCAGTTTTGAGGTTATTACTATGAATGGGGAACCTTGAATTCTTGTCATGGCTATTTTCTGCGGATGGCACACACTCACGAACCCTTTACAACCCGCAGATTCCCCCGGAGTCTGTCTAGACAATCTTTCATAAATATGCATTTGATATATACTTGGAAGTTTGGCAATTAACTTTGCATTCGAATAACATTTTTCCTCATCTTACTCTCAAAAAGTTCGTGAAACTGTTCATTTCGTTTACAACCCTAATCCCACCTTGAAACAGAGAATTTTTAATCTTCTTGAATAGTGAATAGTGAATAGTGAAAGTACAAATTAAAAAATTCCAAGTAAACATTAGATGTGTTTGACTAATCGTATCCAATGTCTTATCCACCCGTAAACACACAGAGAGTGTTTGGTTGAATGGATTAAGGAAGGATTGCTTACTAAACTCATGTTTGTTTCATTGTTTAAGAATATCATTTAATCTCAAAGCCCGGGAAAAGCGCAAAAAGACACTGTACAAGTTTGAAAACAGATCTCATGTGCATTCTGTGATTGTGCATCCACTTTTGTACGGTAAAATTGATAACATGTTGAAATTATGTTCTTGCCCTTATAATATTAACCCTATTTCTCCTCCTCCTTTTTCATATCCAGCCGCATGATTTTCTTGTACGAAATTTTTTTCTGCAGCTAAAGGCTAGTGAGAAAGAAAGCATGATTTCTTGTTCCGAGAACCATACCCCGGGATAATTGGTTGTTGCTTAAGGTAAATCTCAATAAGAAGCTACGTCTCCCTATATATTTTGTGGTGTTCGCAGAGTTAATCGGTGTGCAATTTCTCATGTTTTGCGTAACGTTAAGTTGCGTATGCCGGGTCATTTTTAGTGGAAAATGAAGCATGTTTAGAGTGTTTCTGCACTTTTACATAATTTCAAATTTTAGATGGGTTTATAAATGAATTTCATTATTTTTCATTTTGATGTAATTTAATTTCACTGGGCACAGTGCAGTGCACCGACGGTGGAGACGACGAGGGATCTCGAAGTGAGACTAGGCATCGAAAGGAATCAAAATCTTCTTCATAACAATCAACCGGTGACTAGGAGCCAGAGTGAGGTAGCACAAGAGTGCCTATTCTGGTAAATATAAGTTGCTTTATGAAAGTTGATTCTAATGCAGGAAATAGAAAACCTATGGATTGGAAGAAGTCCGCAAGCTTCCCCATGAACTCAGATGCCTTTTGTTTTCATCAAAATGAAGCTACAATTATAGTCTTTTCCCCATATTGTCTAAGTTAGAAATCACACTTAACATTTATTCTCGTTAGTATAGTATATCGAATTTATAATCATTTTTTGTTGGTTCTTTCTATGTTTCACATCAACTGCTTCCATGGTTATTAAATCAATTTTTAAACACTAAACTTGTGTGAGTGAAAATAGAATATAAAGAATTTATTGAACCGTGTGTACTAACCATCTTCTAGCAATGGTTATCAATTTGTTTTTTTGTTGCAAATGGAAGACTTTGCACAAATAGGTAGAGGGATAAAAAAGTGAATGATGTAGTAACCATCTTCTAGCAATGGTTATCTCAATTCACAAAAGATTATGTTTCAACCAGTGATTGTGAGCGTGCCGAGGAAGTACAAAAATAGAGAAAGAGCTGAAAGAAAATCCCCACATTTAGAAACTGACGTGGTGGCTGCTGAACTTGATCCCAAGGAAGAAAGGAGAAGTTATCGCCCATTGTCAATGGAAAGACTGTTGGTAAAAATGGCATAATGCAAATATTTGATTACCTTTTTTTGCGGACTCACATTGTTAATATATTGTTGGTTGGACAAATCTGCAATGTTTTTTAGATATGTTTTGACTTACCTACTGAAGTAGTTGTTTGCAACTATGGATGTGTAAAATATATGAAATGGAAGGGTATTTGGACCTTATTGTTTTGTACACCGTGTGATGTTTTCCGGTGTTCTTAGTAGTATTTACTATGTTCATAATGTTTTGTTGATAGGATGTTCATATATATATTTGTTTTGTTAATTACGATAAATTAGATAGTAAATACCTTGGATGGCAAAGTCATGTCATTTTACAGGGACTGATTAATTGATCATTACGTAATAATCTAATGAGTCATTGTCCAATGTACTCATAATCGTCAATTACCGATTTTTGCATTGTTAATGATGTAGTGAGACTTGTTTAGAAAATGTTATAGCAGGTTTTTATATTTTTCATATTTGGATGATGCTCGGGTATATTTTCAGATTGAATTGGTTCGAAATAAATTTCATTTGATTAACATTTATTCATTATAATTTGAGATTAACTTAAAAGTTCAAATTAATTTTATATTATTTATTATAATTTTTTTGAAAATTTTATACATACTATTTAATTTATTATAATATTTTATTAATAATTAAATTAAATAAATAAATTTAATTTGATTAACTAAAATTTAATTAAAATAAAATAATAGAAATAAGTGCAAAACCTATTCAAGTGTAGTTTTGTCATTTTACAAATAAAATAATCTTTACCACATATTATCAACTACACCAAACACAATATTACTTATCATAATTTACTAATCATACGAACTAAACACAATAGGGTTTATCCATTAGTTTATTTATCAACATATTATCCACTTTTTAATCTATCCATCATTTATCCTATCACAGCAACCAAGCACATCCATATAGTATACCCACTACTAATATGGTAATAATACATGTCTGCACTCAAAGTTGGTTTTTCATGGATAATTATGTTTAATTATTTTTTTTAAGTAATTATTGTTAAGATGATATCTGATTTTTAAAAACATATTGATACAATCTTATTAACAATATTTATAATTTTTAGATAATGTGAAATTTTGAATTTTGTTTAAATAATTTAGCAATTATATTAAATATATGTTTAGTTTGTTTTGTGGGATATAGATAGATGTAGTATAGAATATGTATATGTAAAGATATATAAACTATTAAGTATAGAATATGTATATGTAAATATATATAAATTTAAGATACTATCATTTTCATATCTTATACTGTACATTAAAAAAAATGGTGGCATGGTACCCCTATTTGATAACTATAATTATCATATTCGCCACTACCATTTTGATATAGTGGCACCACCTCTTCTAATATAGTAGAAGATCATGGGTTCTATACATATTGTTGTTAAAAAAAATCCACTCCTCCATACCAAAAAAAAATTATCATATTCTATTTGTTTTATAAAATATTACGATCAATCATAAAAAAACATATAAAAAATTACATAATTTTAAATGTGATTTTTAATTTTTTTTTATAAAGAAAATACTTATAAAAAATATTTATTCTACACACGCAGTATGAACAAAAAAACTATATATCTGCATCCCCATATCCATTATCCACGCATGATAGATGAAAGTCATTAAACAAGTTAACTAATTTCCAATGTTTCTCCCCCTCTCCAAGTTAGAAGTCCAAAACAAAGTTGGGATCATAAGATGTATAGTCCATTTATAATCATATCTGACGACAAGTTTTATTTTTTATAATTTAAGTTGCATATAGCCACAAATTTTATTAAAGCTTATGAAAATTAAACAGGATATTGGAGGAGGATTATGCCAAAACCTCCCAAATACTGTAAAACTTAAGTATGTGCAAAAGCACTACATCAAATGTGACTTGAAACTCTAATAACTAAACATAACCAAAACAATATTTAAAAAATTCAAAAGACTATTATTGTGCTACTTTTTTTTTTCTAACTCTTTGTTCTTAAGCTCTAAGTTCTGTTGGCGGTTGGTCGCGCAGAAGGGGCACGAGATCGAACTACTTCTTCCTCCTCATCCTCTGTGTCTGTGCAACGATGCTCCCAAGATTTGTCATGACCATGTGTAGCCATATATTCTTTGGTGGCGAGCCTATATTTCTCCTTCTCATATGCTAATAACTCATCTGTTTCAAACTCCTAGTATGTCCACCCAAGCAAGAGTTAGAGTTAAAACTCAGAGGGAAGAAAATCGAAGATGACCTAGTGGTTTCGGATAATTTTGATTCAACTTCTTTAGGCTTGCTATGCTCTTCATTTAAAAACCCGATTTTTTATTGTTTAAAAACAGATTTAATTAAAGGCGTAGAAGAATTTGTTTTGGAGTTTGCAGAAAGATGTGAAGGGATTGAAACCTTTCCTGACATATGAACAAAATTTTGAGAATTCGGGAGAACTTGGTTCAAAAAATGGATGTTGCCCGAATTATGACCTGGGCTGCCCGGGCCATTATTTGGGCTTCCCGATCTACCCAAGTTGATCCGAGCAACCCAATCCATTACTCAAACCTCCCAATCAATGTGGGCCATTTTCTTGGACTTGATTCAAGCTACCCGAATTACCAGAGTCACAAGGACTGCCCGACAATAACTTTGGGTTGCCTAGGCCGTGTGATGGGATCCCCACGGTGTCCAGAGTTAAATTCGATCCACCCTTGAAAACAAAGCCAAGGTTAATTGAAAAAAAACTCTTGGATAATTAATTCCAAGGTACTAAATTTTTTTTTGTATAACTGATATAATTACATATAAATTAGAATTTATATAAGCGATAAATTAAATAGAAATCGCACATAAGATTCTAAAAATACGATAAGCAGGATTTGATAAAGTAGAGTTTTTGTATATTTTGTTTAACACGTCGTGCAAGGTTTAAAAAAAGAGGAATTTATTGTCTTTTTTTATAATATATTGGGGTTTCATGAAGAGTTTAAGAAAACATCGGGACTTTCTTGCCAATTATGCTAACATATTGGGATTTTATGCAATGTACCCATATTATTTTTATAAGATAACGTTATTTTTTTAGGAATCTCAAGAGTTGTTTTTAGGCTTATAATAAGCTGATTTGAATCTCGTACGTGTGGACATTCATTTGAAACAAATAATACTGAAGGATAGATGCATATTGTTATCATAGGTTTTAAAAGTGTGTTTTTTTAAAATTGACACCGACTGACAGGGCGGACCTAGGGGTGCATCTAGCCCCCCCAAAAAAAAAAATTGTTGAATTTTATTTTTTACCCTTATTTTTGTAAACAAAATTTTTTTTTTTGCACCCTCAAATTTTTTTAAACCTAAAGTACTATAAAAAAAATTCGCCCCGCAAGAATTTTTTCCTGGGTCCGCCCCTGCCGACAGAAGTTCAAAAAAATCAAGTAACACCAAATATTTTAGTTTATATCCAACTAGTAGGAGCTTATAAACTTTGGGATCATTATTCAACCCATTATCAAGATCAAATAAATGACTTAAGCTAGAATTGAAATTCTAATTCGAACAAACTTGAACATAATAATTCATTTTCGTATGTGTAAGAAGCTACAGTAGCATTCACAATCTCACGGTAGCTTCAACATGGAACAACCGATGAAATTAATTTTTAGAAAATCTCAACTACGCCAAAAAAAAATCAGAGAAACCAAAGAAACCCATGATAGAAATTGAAAAGATAAAAAGCATACACAAATGCAGGAAAAAAAATCATGTAGCAGTTTATTTCAACATTAAAGGAAGTGAAAATCCCTAGCTTACACCAGCAACACCATATATGAATACATTTGCATAAGCTATCAGGAACAATAACCATATAGATATGTCCGAACTTGTTATATTGTGGGACAAGATTGCAACTTTTTTTAGGTAGAAATCAAGAACAAAAGCGATATTGACTTTTCTTTGGATGTGATTCCAGAGTTTGGGCACAAATTCAAGTCCTAGATATTAAAGATTAGAGTCTCCCTGTGAATAGTCAGCAAGGATACTAGCACCACATTGTAGTTTTACATGAAGTAGTTTAACCAAGAAGGGACAAATATATTAATGCACGAAAAAGGTTAAGATCAAGGCCATATCCTTATCTTTTGCAAAAAAAAACTCGTAAGTCGTAAGTGTTCTAAGTAGAAATTTACCATTATGCTGTTGCAAACTTGAAATCATACAGATTTTTTGGTACCTATTACAGGAGCATGAACTGAATTGAATACCAAACACTTTACTTATCCCATCAAAAAATTCGTAAGGTTATGTCATGAATGTCGGTGTGGTACATGATTTGTAGAGATCGAGATTGGTCAAACCCGCAAATCCATAGAATTGATAAGCATCTAAACAAGTATGATGGATTTAAATCATGAATTTCGAATACTTTGAACTTTCTTATGAATCAACATAATGAATCAGAATATAACACTTTTTTCTTTTAAATCTCATTGTGGATTTCATCCTGAGTGAAAGAAGAAAGGCGTACATAGTTTGAACTAAACACGAACAGAAAAAATGGCAATTGACCCCAGGATTACTCATCTTTCGTAGTGTCTTACCGCCCGTATCAACAACATGCATACCACCTGACAAAATACTGCCACAAAGACAAACATCAGGAAAGTCCTTCAACAAGGATTATTACTACACACACACATATACGTTCAAGTTTAATGGATATTTTTATGTCACTGATTAATCTAAATTGTTTCGAGTGCGAGTTCAAATCTTTTAACAAATATGTGAAGTGCTTGTACAACAAGTTGAATGGATCATAAAACTTAAAAATGTGCGTGATGATTGTTGTAAACAAAAAGATGTTGGAATAACCATTTCAACAGTTTATCTAGTGTTGCAATCTTCTATCTTTAAATTCAAGACAAATGATCAAGAAAACTAATTTTTGTGTCCACGAAACGTAAATTAGCCTGCCATAGCACATAAGGACAGTACAAGATTCAGAAGAGTGAAGAAAGAATTCCAAAAGTAGATTATGTGACAACCATCGAGGTCCACTTCACGAGTAATGTTTAGCAATTCTTAGAGAACCCAAAATTTTTATCCAACCCAATAAATTAAAGTGTGATACAAGCCATAGCTTAGCAATTCTGTATCCCCGTTTTCAAATTTCTGAATCCAAGATTACATCTCGTTAAAAATTCACGAAAAAAGCTTCTCTATTTGCTAAAATTGACAAAAAAAGGAGCTCGAGAACAATTGTATATTATGTAGGTGGCAAAGGCATATTGATTCATTTGAATTAAAATCCACACAAAAATACAAAAATCCCCATCCATTACATCATAAAAACATCTAATAACAACTAATTGTATGAAAAATAATAAAAATAAAATCAGCTTAAAGGAAAGACTAAAGCTCAAAGACTGCTACAATCTTTCTAAAGCACAAAAATCATCACAGGACATATAAGAATCGCACAATACCGTAAACGAAAGGCCTAATTTTCAGGCTTATTGCAAATATAAACCCCACTTGCATACATGTGTTCAACTTCATAGAAGTCTGTTTTTCCATCGGAAGCAGGCTTTAAAGAAACTACAGACAAATATCTATATCCCTGGCCAGAAAAGTTGATGTAGCTAAGCCAACTATCTCAAGTTCTGATCCATCATCATCCTCTCTAATATCAACAGGCATTTTGCCCTCAACCTGTCAGGATTACCTTTTAATGGAATCTCATCAATTAACCATCACCCACCTCACAATCTCAACCTCAGAGAGTACTGAAATTGGAAAGGGCAAAAGTGAAGAATTAATGTCCTAAATCGTCAATTGGAAGAAGCTAAAAAGAGTACCAAAATAAAAATTAGTTTCCTGATTTTCTCATTTCATGGCAACTCAAGCCTCTTAATGCCTCCCAATTCAATAAAATAAAGAGGTTCAAGCGCAATGACATATCCATTTGCATTTACTAGATTATTCTACACCAATCTATGAAGCTACACACACTAACAAATTCCAGGGCACTTAAAATTTAACATCGGTCATTTTTTTTAAACACCACAAAGTATATAAAAAATCCACCAAACCTTTTCAAGAGAAATTTAAAAAGCCGCCCTAATTTTCCTAATTTAAAAGCAAATCTGTGAATCCCAATGGAAGAAATGAAAAGCAGAAAAAGAAAGAAAAATTGTAAAAAGGTTCAACTTACAAAAATCTTTTTCAACTAAATCCGGTCAAAATTCATCATTGCATATAAAACAACTTTGCATGAAACTTTATTCAAATATGTACAATTTCTAAACCTTTAATCTATTAACTACTTTATTTTGACCAGAATACCCCTTATTTTACAAAAAAATCATTTTCTTACCCCATCTCACGGCCTACCGAGGATGCACATGTCCAGTCACATAATCCATCACGATGGATGAATTACGAGTCCACTCTCCCTTCTAGGTGTGTTACCTTAAGCGAAGCTACCTATCAGAGACATGATGGCAAGCCATCGATGTACCTGACAGGATATCGAACTCAATGTGAGTATATTCAAGCATGGAGCGATCAAGTCGGGCTTTAAAACCTCTGGGGTTTCGGGAGCTGAGAATGAAGCCACTGGTGCTACAGTAACATTGAGCTGGGTTCCTTCACTGTCGAAAACTTTGTTTGCTATAATCCCATCTCCACTGTCGAAAACCCTGTTTGAAACTAGAGAAGACGGTGAAGGGATCAAATTTAAATCACCGGTTCACGTTGTGTGCACCCGTGCATTTTGGGTGTGCATCAGTGCATTTATCGTATGCACCGGTGCACGCTGTGTGCATTGGTGCACTCGATTCTCGCTAGTGCACGCCGCTAATTTAGCCTTGCCTTCCAAAAAGAAATGGTCGGTGCACGAGAATGAAAGAAATGACGTCAATGGCTTGTCTGCAGACTTCCTTTACATCGTTCAACCCTTTCTTGGGCCTACACTTTTCTCCCTTTTTCTACCCTAATCTGGTCGGTCCTTACTTTTTCTTCCTTTGTTTACATAGATACGAACTTTTTCCTATGTGTTTGGATGGACTGGCTGTGCACGTGAATGTTAATGACGATCCACGTTAACCCTACATGCATTGATAGGGAATTTTTGTCATTTCAACATAAAATAGACTTATGAAAACTAATGTTTTTTTGGCGGACTGTTTCAAAAAATATTTTTCCACTTGATACCGACCCAAAATTGTCCCAAAAAAGAATTAACAAGTTGTTGATCATGATTTAAGCTTTAAAATTTAGGCTGCTCAGATCCTGATAAGAACTTTGCAAACACATAAATATTGTTATAAAATTGGTTCTGTTTTTCAATATGTAAAGTCCATAAATGAAGTAATTCAATATTAGCACCAAAGATATCGTAGTTTATATCCATCACAGTGGATAACAAATTGTGAACCCATCATAAAAATTTGTCAACTTAAATGGAAAAATTTTCAGTCTTGCTTTGATTACGTTTATGATATTTTCATGTAATGTAACTTAAATTTACAGAATCAACAAGCAAAAACTTGTACAATTTGACCATTGTAGTAAATTTTGTTCTTTTAAAATTATATAACCAAACATACATTTGATTCCTTAATATTGTTTTAAAAAACCCATTTTTGAAATCAATGAATCATAAAAAATGTTGGAAGCATAACCAAACAAAATCTCAAATTCTTTTGAAAATTCAACTTTGATCCCAATTACTTTGCTTAATTCGGCTCTTCTTAATAGGAACACAACCAAAGTCCTAGTATGAAGAAGAGAACTAAATTAAGATTGACCAAAAATCAAAATGAGTCATACCGATTCCAAGATTTAGTCCTTGGAACATCAAAATCATACCTAGCTTAGCAAGGTCTACCGAGATATCAAACACGACGACGAGTTGGACGTTAATTTTTTGAAATCCGACAACTCTTATTTAAAGTACACATCTAAAGTACACGTAAATTGTGTAAATTTGCAGTTCTAAAAATGCTTCAGAAAACAGAAAATGGAAATCGGTGATACGATTGCTCCAGAAGTTCCCTAATCACGGTCCGCTTCTTCTATTTCATCGTCCTCTGGAACCACATGAAGATAAAGAACATTATTACAGCATTATTACAGCTATAAAAGTGATATACATGAAACATGGTTATTCGTTTAAAAAAAACAGTGAAAAAAGTTGCATATATAGTACAAGCAGCATGCTGAATTCAGCATAGCTAAAGTTACACTCATAATAAAAGAGGGAATTTATATTATCACTGCACACAAGCAAATGATCCATCGTACAAACCCAATACAGCAGCCAACAAATGCATATCATTCTTCGGAGATAAATTCTTTGTGGGAATAAACGTTAAACCAAATGAAGCTCAATTTTTTTCCTCCAAAAAGTTAAGATTTCGACAACATTTCGAGAACCCAGAAATAAAAACCAAAGAAATCCCATCTCAAGTGATAAAAGGAAGGAAAATATCACAAGAATCACTCATTATTAATCCAGTTGGAACCAAACAATATCACAACCATTCAACTGCAAATCTGATTTCATAGTCTTGGGCTCAAAATAATAATTCCAAGAACCAAAAGAAAAAACAGGATGATTCAAAGCACACTAACTGTCGAGCAAATCCAATGAACAAGTAATCATTATCTGGAACTTCTACCACAAAACATCATCCAATCTTTAAGCCCAGATGATATTTCTAGCTTCAAAAGGTAAAAATCCGAAATTCTTGAATTCAAGCAACCAAAAAGGGCTGGAAGAGATGAATTGGTTGAATAAAATGATTTTTTTTTTTTTGCAAGTCAAAACATTCGTATTGATATAGAAGTTCAATTTCAAATCCTCCGACAAACAAAGCTCCAAAGTAAAACCTCGAAATCAACCAAAAAAACAGTGGGAAGCAAGTCCTTCCCCAAAACCTTAAAATAACCGAACTCCGTCAATCAATCAACGGAGCATTGTCCTTCGAGGCCTTCTCCGCAGATAACAATGAAGGAGAAACAAATTCCCATAAAATCAATAGTAAGCAAAAAAAAAAAGAAGGAACAAAAAGTTTACAATTTGAAGCGGAATAAGTTCCTGATAAGTTTTTGGATCTCGGAACAAAAAAAAAAAACAGGAGGAAAAGTAGATACCTGAATTTACGATGTCTTTCTTTCACCCTATGCTGATGGGGTTCAACAAAAGAAATGAAAATTGAAGAGATAAAGTAGAAGAGATGAAGCGGTGCAGCAATAAGCATTGATGATCAAGTACCGAAGCCTGCAATTCAATTTCATTATTGGTTGCCTAGGCTGTGGGAATTTTCGTTGCCAATTGCTCCAACGGTATTCTCATCATTAAGATGCAAAAAGCAAAGTCAGCCCAAACGAAAACAAAATCTCTAGTTTGTAATTAAATAGCAAAAATCATGTTATATTGCAATAGCCCACAAAGAAGTCATTCCATTAAATTTTTTTTTTTTTGTTTCCCTCTTTGCAAACCACATATTGTTAGTTAATACAGGAAGGCATTTAATAAATCACTTCTAAGTTCTAAACAGAGATGAGTAATCTCTTCCTACTCAACCAACAAGGAGATCGTTATTGGACTCCACAAATTATTGAACGCACTCCATTTTGATTTTTCAGTTTACAATTTGACAAACTACCCTTGATGAAGACAATATATATTTATAAAACACTATTTAGTCTTCAACAATTTAATATTCTGCCATGAAAAAAAAAAAAACATTCTCATTGCATCTGACCATCCTGCAACATGCATCATGATCCCATATAATTTTTTTGTGCTCTCGTCAAATAAAACGACACGTTTCTTATATGATGTACTTTCTTAGCCCCTCTCTAGTGATTCTTGGGTGATTTTCAGCAAAGAAAAAAATTTCGATCTCGTATTGAAATAAAAAAGCAACAAGAGTTTATATTTCTTTTTTTTTAATTCCAAGAGTGAACATTTTGATAAATGATATTATTCGACAGAAGCCCAAAGTGGATCCATATATTCCTTTAACAATTAGCTAGATGTCCTCCATCAGAACTATAATGTCCGCGTTATTAGTGTTGATTCACATTATCACCTAAAAATTCTATTCTTCTTAACATATATCTCAGCTAGACCATATCAACTCGTACACAATGTTAAAAGTCAACACGTGATTAATCATAACTTAAGTTGAAGAAACAAAGAACTATCTCAGCTAGAACAGCAAACCTCTCGTCCAAGATGCTGGCTTATTCAAATAGAAATCTAGCTGCAGCTTTAATTGCCCACGAGGAGTAGACTTTTTTTGAACCCGTTTTAGAAAGAAACTGTATGCATATTGACTGTGTAAGACCACTCATATACACAAAAAACTTAAGCTTGGTGAATTATATGAGTAACCAGATGCTGAAAACAACAAACCAAAATCCTTGTGCTGCACAGGATCATTTAATGCCCGTACCATGATAAGGCATCTCACTGCAGTAGACAATTAAGGATTAGCTTTTCAACCAGAAGAAGAATAGGAAAAGCATGCCTACATAAATAAGTGAGATAATGTACAATAGAAATTCACAGGTAAATTATGACAACGGATCTCTACCTTGAGGGTTATCACGGCAAAAGGCCACGCTCCCATAAACTTGCTAACCATTCAAAAGTTTGCTCTGTAGTTTCCAGCTGGTAATAAAGCTCTCCATTTTCAAAGTCTGTTAAATCGTCTCTGGGGAACAAAGACTGGAGCCACAGGATAATCTGCCAAAACGAAAAGAATTTGTTACACAAAATAAGTACAATCATCCTGCTTCAAGGAAGAGAAATCACGAGGCAAAGAATGTATGGGAAAAAATGCATCAGCTGAATAATGTCAAACTCAAACACAAGGTAGTCTTTTCATAAGAAGAACAATTGTGATTCCATATCATAGAGTTTAGGATTGCGAGTTTATAAATGCCGTAAATACAATAATGCCAGCATACCTGGTGATTCCATGCTGCTTCAACCAAATGGATACCATATCAAGCATTTCGTACTGAAACAAATGTCTCCCACCTATGCCAACAAGTTAAATTGGAGTCATTATCATGGTATACCCTCCCAACACCCAATGACTTGGCTTCATTATCAGCCCACCGCCTTCTTTTGCAAATGAAGCTAAGTATCAGAATTTTTCTCATCTGATACCGGAAAGCCGATGGATAATCAATTGTCTTTCTCAAGTTTAACGTCCTTTGCAATATATGCAATGATTGCTTCCTCACGAAGCCATCCTCGTCAAGCTTAAGAATCAAAGTAGATATACATAGAAGAATATATTTTCAAAGTACGATTTAAAGTAAATGGGGCCCGCTTACCAAGCCTCTCTTTCCTCCCAAAATTCCTTGTCAGCTCTTAAATCAAATATCGCCTCCCCTCCACCCACATTTAGATCTTCATGGTCATCATTTGGCGGCAACAAGGATAAACACAAAGAAAGTATACCTATGCATCTCTTCTCTCCAAAGAACCCGAAGAAAATAACAACTTGTAACACTTCCAAAGTTTAATGAATCTTCAACATTGCATTCGAAGAAATTGTCAAGTTGGCCAAGAAGTAGGGGGCTGACTGTATGTGGAAATTCTGAGCTCAATAATACCTCGAGGCTTTTAAGTTTAGGAAGTCAAAACTGCAGTGAAATGGGTAAGTCTGTTAGATAAAATTTAATGTCACCTATGTGTAATAGAAAAATTAAAAACTTCCTTAAATATTTTGTAATCTTGCAATATTATGTGCTTGGTGGAGTGTAGAAGAATGATGAATACTTCATGACTTGAAAACTCTGAAGAAACAATAACCAAGAAGGTGCATGGCCTATCTTGGGGAATATTCGTTGTTTGCTCGAGCAGGGTTTCGATCACATGGTTTGAAAGAATTTAATGGGAAGCTTGCTTGATTATCTATCATATTCTGTTTATTTTCCAGCTTCTTTTTATGGATCAATTATAATGCGACAATATCAACTCTCTTTTCAAGATTTAGCTTACCTCGTGCTTACAGTTGAAAGATGATTGATCTTCTCTAGTATCTATGAACACCAGAATCCTAATATTATTTCCCACTCACCTGGAATTAACAACTCGCATTTACCACAACCAACTACACCAATCAAACTAATCTTATTACAATGACAATGATTCATCAATCTACAAGCTATAGTACTTACATACCCTTGTATTCGCTAAAATACGCATACCCACACATATATAATGTATGTACACATATCAACACACACTTAAATACTTATACCCGTGTATATACAGCATAGCCACACACAAGTATACGCTGGAATACATACTTATACGTATATTCAGCATCTATACAAATTCATATACGCATATACATGTACATATATCACATATACACACTCATATGCATCTACAATTGTGTATACATCACATATGCACACTCAAATACACCTAAACTTGCATATACGACACATATACACACTCATATGCATCTACAATTGTGTATACAGCACATATACACACTCAAATACACCTAAACTTGCATATACATCACCTATACAAACTCATATGCACCTAATTACACACACTAACACACGTAGATCACACAAACACTCACGCAAAACACACATGCACACAAAACACACGCAAAACACACATGCACACAAAACACACGCGCACACTAACTCACGTCCAGCATACACTTACCACTTAGCACAAATCCTCAACATCATAATCGACCATCATGAAGAACAAATCTGGACAAGAATGAGAAATATTGCAGTACCTATTCCCCAAAAAATCGAGCCAAAACACACCAAAAATCAACCAAAAATCGAAGTGCAAGGAGGGATAAATAAGTAAGGTATCAAATAGCATCATACCCACACAAAATTGCTCAACAAATCGAGCTCAATGTTGGGAAATCCTTCCTTAGGCGTGAGGAGAGTGGAGGCGTGAAGACAGGGGAAGAAGGGTGGAGATCAATTATTAACGTGTGTATTAGGTGTTGGTGTGTGTTTTGAGTCTAACCCTAATTTTCCACACCCATCAATTTTAGGAATTAAAGAAAGGGTACACGTAGAAAACAGGGGAGGAAAAGCCAATGGGGGATGTGGTCGTGTCGGAAATGAAAATATCAAAGGGTAAAGAGATGTAAGAGTAATTAGGAATTAAAAGTCATTCCAAATCTTTACTAGGAGTGGTGGAGATTTTTTAACTTTTTTGGGATGTACATGAGGCATCAAAGTTTGTACCTAAAGATTTCAACATAAGTCATTAAAAGTCTATGAGATTTTGGATACCTACAGACTTTTATAGAGTTATAAAAATTCAAATTTGAATACCACTTGACTTTTTAAAACTCTACAAAAATATGTCTTGAATACCATTAGACTTTTGCAGAGTATATAAAAGTCTGGATTGAATACCTCTAGACTTTTAAACTCCATAAAAATCATTAAAAGTCAATAAAAGTCTATAACCAATACACCCTTCACTTACTCAAATCTAAAAATATTGCCCTAAATATTTATAAGATTTAATAATTAAAATTTGCACCACCAATCACTCTTGATTCATTACAAACAGGGTTCAACGACAATTTTCCAAATTATAATTGCATGACTGTCTGGTATTAAGTAAACACAATTTATTTCGAGCATCATAGCTCACCCCAATTATGGATAAATTATTTATTATTTCCAATAACACCTCTTTAATTAATTCATACGACAATTTTATCCCACATTTGTTTGTCTCACTCCAAACCCAATTTACAATTCTCAGAAATTATCTCCGTGATTATATCACAATTTACTACGATTAAATAAAATAATTAAATGTAGTTAATTTCGGGCATCACAATTCACCCCAAATACGTTATTTTATTATTTGCAAAAACTCCCTTTTTAATTAATTCGCACGACAATTTCAACCCACATTAGTTTATTCTCAACTCTGAACCCAATTTATAATTCCCAGAAGTTAACTCCGTGATTATATCACAATTTACTACGATAAATCAAATATTTAAATGTAATTATTTTTGGGACATCACAGTGCTTCACAGCACCAATCTCATGCCTCAACAACATTATTCACAATCATCTCATATCTCAGTAATATATCGATAACCAACTTATTCCATCAATTAGAATAAGGCAGGAAAAGTCGAGGACTGGACAACATGCTAAGAATGTAACCGCATAACAACGGTAAATGTGGTTATATTATTTATTATTTTTTTTATTTTAGTTTCATACTGTGGCACAATATGATACTATGCGCTAGATCACCTTTCAGTGAAAAACATATCTCATCTAGGATCTGATTTTCTTAGTTATTTTTATATGCTCTAATCTTGTGTTATTCGTACATGAGGGGAACAAGATTGTAGACAATCCCTTTTGTGGTATCATACATTTTACCTGCTAACAAACCCATGCTTCAAACCTTATCAATTATCAATGTGCAGTCAACAACAGAAATGCAATCTTGTTAAATGCAACATAACAATAAAAGCGGATGAAAAAAACAAGCCTTTAAGAATGACATACTAAAATGTAATCCTATAGGCCCCTTCTGTTCTAATGCATAATGGTGGCTTTCAAATGCTTAGATGTATTATCTAATGCTCCCAAATAATAAAAAAGTACACCAGACAAAGTAGAACAATGCAAAAGGTGAGGAAACAACAGGCAGAGCTAGTAGAAGTTGGTTCTATGACGATTTCGAGCTTACTTAATGAACGGGGAAAAACAGAAAAGTGTCTCTACTGGCCAGCGACCTGCACGAGACGAAGAAGAAAAAAGAAGAGGAAAGAAAGAAAGAAAATATCTACCCAGCTTCAAAGATGTCCATATCCCAATCAAAATAATCCAAAGACATAGTTCATGCAGCAAAATGACTTAACATACACTATGCGTCACACGTACCAATCAGACAAACCAACTAAATAAACATAAATCAGCTTAAAGGAAACACCAAAAGGAATATCAAGAAAATTAGTTTGAAGCTGAGTCAAACCATGTTCCAATCTTTACCATTTTTTCATCAGATTGTAAAAAAATTGGAGGCTTAATTTCCGAATGACCAGACACCGAAAGGAATATCAAGATAATTTAGTTTGAAGCTGAGTCAAACCATGTTCCAATCTTTACCATTTTTTCATCAGATTGTAAAAAATTGGAGGCTTAATTTCCGAATGATCAGATTTAATAATCAATAACGATACAAGAGAGTTTGAGTCAAGTTAGAGTGAAAACAACAACACTGCTAGCAAAGTTCCAATCTCATCGTAATCCTGCCTAATTATCCTGCTAATTACAACTACTAAACTCAAATCACCCTCAAAGGTTACAAGCTTCAGTAAGAACACACTGAATGTGCTGAACTATACTATGGTAAGATAAGTTATGGATTCAACTGTAATTTTTCCACATCAAAATTTGGGGCACTTAGCAGTCTAAAAGCGATTCGAACAAAATCCAAGGAGATAGAAACAGAAAATCACGAGGAAAGCCTAAAATTATCAAATGCAATAAACGAACCACAATCTCAATCGAAAAAGTAATCACTCTGAGCAAGAGATCTGGGTTAAAATGATCTTTCCATCAAAAAACAACATAAAAATAACCCTCAACTTGATAAGCTTTGAATCAACTTCAGAAAGATGGTCGAGAAACTCCAACCCGACGCATTTTTTTTTCAATTCTTCGGTTTTGTCACGGATTGAGGTGGAGGGCTTTGGGTTTACGATTTTCTGGAACCAGGTGTAAGAAATAGAATCTGTAGGGGATGACTCATCAGTTGGCTCACGTTCAACGTTTACTGCTGTTGGTCGGTGAATTTCCTCGAATTATTTCCTCGATAATTCGAAGGATTAGGGTAGCGTTAGGGACTGGGTTGGACTGGAATTGATTCGAAACCGAAGCGGTTCAACTAGGTTCAAAATCGGGTCAATCGGTTAGGAATTGGATCCGATCCGGTAGTTACCTGATCGGATTAATTCTAATGGATTGGTACCATTGCTTACCGTTCCAGGTCAAATGATTCTGGTTCCGGATTGGAAGCGGAACAGGTAGAAATATAAAAAAATTTAAAAGGGAACTTGGCTAGAAAACATAATTTTTTAAAAATATATATAATTTTTATTAATAACTGGTTCCGGGTTGGAACTGGTCCAACCCGAACCGTGGATCCGGAATTGGATCCAATCCGATTTCTTACCGGATTAGACCAGTTCTGGAATTATCGGGCTCGGAATTGGTCGGTTTCGAACCAGATCAGGATCAGATTGATTCGTTAAGCAACCCTAGATTTGAGCAGCTGATAATTTGAGAACGACGTTTGTAGGTGTGGAATTTGGAGAATGATGACGTGGATAGGTGTGAATTTTGGGAATTCTTATATTCTACCCATGGGGTAGGATTAATAATAGATCTATGACCTAAACTGATCTAATACATATCTTAATATTGGGTTAAAAAACCATCTGCCATAGATTTAACCATGGTATAGAAGTGAATATTTAATTAACAAATACAAAAGCTACGGTTCAACATATATTTTTGTTATAGATTTATTTGTTTTATTGAGAAACATAAAGACATGTGATTAAACGGGATAAGTATGATTTTAGACCATATACCTTACCACCTAAACACTTTTGGTCCCGAAACTTTTCCAACTAACAACTTTAGTCCCTAAAATTTAAAATTGTTGCAACTTCAGTCTTTTCATTAAACAAACGGGGTTTCCCTAACCAATAGACTAATTTACCCTTGCGCCTCAAGATCCTCTGAAAATAGTATCAGAGCCTAGGTTTATTTTGAAAATATTATAATAATATTTTGAATATTAATTATTATTATAACATGGGAGACGATTCAAAATGAGAAATATGGATCCGAACGTATGTTCGAGATGTCACTCATACATTGTGTACTTCCAAAAATTGGAAGAAATAAATTAGGAACATATGGATGAAGCCTGATGTTTCAACCAGAGATGGAAAATTCTACAAGAGATTGGTGCTAGTCAAGCTAGCATAAACCATTATCAACAACAAGAGAAGATAGCAATGAACTTTTATAGGATGAACCTCAAACTTCAATTCGAATTATCCGAAACTCAGGAGAAAGACCATCCTGAACATTACCCCATGATTCCAGATCCAAACAACCCAACTGGATCCGGAACATACGAATATGATGGGAGAACCAACCTTTCGAGAAATCGAGCCGGATAATTCTAAGATATCCAAAGATCTTAAAGAGATCCAGAAGACGGTGCAGTGTTATGGTTATCTACAATACCATGCCCCTGCATAGATCCATCATATCCAAACTCAGATGGAGATCATGATTAAACATCAGGAGGAAATTATTGAAAATCTTCGAGATGTTCAAACACGAGTCAAGAATTTGGAGTCACGACCAAGTTCATAAGGAAGAATGAGAGGAGGATAATTACCACCGTCATATGGAACAGAACCTCTTTTACATAAAAAAGGAAAAGTCGGGGAGGTCCGAGGACTTTGACAGAGACTGAAAAAATGATTACAATCCTACGAGGAGATCCAATACTTCCTACAAAGTAATTGAAAGAATCAACCTGGAAGATCTATGAGATCTTCCTGATTCGTTTGCAGGATTGAATCTCGTAGACTTCAAAACAAATCAAGTTGGCGGAATTCCTCAATTTCCACCACCACCCCGATGAAAACAAAAAAATGCCCCATCATGAAGACTTTAACTCTGGAGCAACTTTAGATCACCCAGTTGGAACAAGGAGTCGATCCCGCAGGCCAAAATTACATCAGACACCGTACGGGAAATCTCAATATGCTCAACCTGGTATATTTTTTTATTTCAAAAAACCGAGAAGTTGTTATTGATGAATGAGCTTCAGCAATGAGAATCGCAGCAGAAAAGCTTAAACAAAGTGTTGAGGCTTAAACACATGGTTGAGTTTAATGCTTTAAATTTATCTCCGGATTATTTTTGAGTTTTGATGATCAACAAAACTTGTGGTTGTTGTACTAATATGTTCTACTTAGTGTACAGGTTAGATTGTAAATTGGTTGGTGTGATGTCCGGGAATTACTGGTGTTAGTCCCGGCGTAGTAATAATCCTTAATGGATTTTATTTATGGCAATTATAAATTAATTGCGGTTTGGGACTCTCGGGGATTTTAAATCCGATTTTTAGAGTCGTTGGGTCCAAGGGATGAGGTTGTATCCTCATCATGGTGATAACCTTGGAATTTGTTTTGGTAGGATTTGAGGTCCGGAGTACTTTGTACTGGGGCGGGTAGTGAGATTTGAGGTTAGAGAGATGATTTTTGAAAACAGATGATTTTTAATGAATCATGATGTATTTGTGAGGGTATTGGGTATTTTAGGGCATTTTACTATATATACCAAATGGACTCGGTATTCCATCATTGGCACGGAATCTTCCCTCTCTCCTCTCTCTCATCGCCCAAACCCTTCTCCCCCATTTCCCTCTTCTCCCTTGATGGGAAATTTGATGGTAGCTTGGCTCGGGAGCCGGTTTCTCGAAGATAATCAGGGTATTAATCTTCCCCTCGTCATTGGCTTCGATTTGATAGTAGTATTGTAGCTTTTGGTTGGCTATGGGTTTTGGGCATTTTTGGCTAAAATCCTATGTTGAGTTTTTTAAACTTTTTTATTGGCTTTAATGTTGTATTTGAGGTGTTGGTGGTGTATGGGGGTGTTCGATTTTGAGTTTGGGTGTGAAAAACACCATGGAAGCTCGAATTTTTCGGAAATCGCGGTGGCGATCGATCGCGAGAGGTGAGGCGATCGATCGCGACGAGCAGTCCAATTTTTTAAGGCGATGAACAGTGCTGGCGATCGATCGCGAGGTCTCGACGATCGATCGCGAGAGGTTGGCGATCGATCGCGAGGATTGGCGATCGATCGCGAGAAGGCACTGGTTGGCCACTGGAGTGTGGCGATCGATCGCGGTAAATGTGGCGATCGATCGCCACCCGAAGGAAATTATTTTTTGGAATTTTTGGAAAATGTCGAGATTTTGGAACCGAGGTTTAAAGGGGCCGTTTCCGGGGCAATATCTACATTCCAATGGGAATGCTTTACTTTAAAATGGATTGGGTGAGACCAAAGTTTAATAAAACGGGATTCCCGGTCGAATTCTTGGCTATCTTTCAAACTTGTAAAATGGTATATTTTGGGTATTATGCATGTTTAGCCTGGGGGCTTTTATTTGGTAATCGTCATGGATTGACGATGGGTTTTGAGGTTTGCAAACGTGTGGTGTGTGGGCACGTGATCACATGCTTATTCTTGATTGTGAGTTGTTTATGTGTTTTAGCACATATTTCTCGAGGCATGGAACTCAAGCATGGTTTGGCTTGGACTGCGGAGACTTAAGGTACGTTGACGCACGAGCATAGCCTATTATAAGGTTGCAAACTGTGGTAATTGCCTGGTATGTGGTATTTGCATAAATGGATATTGAAATGCATGGTGTACGGTATTTGCTATAAATGGACATTCGTGGGAATTATATGGTGCCGCTTTTGAGCGAGCAAAGATTGGGATGTTGTCGCCGTTGAGCGACCATGGTTATGACGCCGCTATTGTTGAGCGTGCGTGGGGTCGGAATGCCGCCATGTGGAGCGATGTTATGACATAGAAATATGGAGTCAATTGCTAAATATACGTGATATCTGTAGTACTATTTGATGGGTTAATCGCATTTGGTTATGGGACTGGTATAGCATGAATGGTTTTAGTTGATCAATGAGATGATCAACTAGCTTTGGGAATTTAATGGTTTGGTTATTTTTGAGAACAGGGACAATACAGGGGATCCCGGATGAGGGTGTTACCATCCAGGGAGTATCATTTAAATTATGGCATTTACATTCTGAAATTATGAATTGCAATGTTATGATTATTGGATGGTGGTATTGGTATGCTCACCCCGTGTGGGGGCTGTCTCTTTGGGGCAGGTAACACAGGTGCAGCAGTAGCTTTGGAGTTGAGCTCGGACTGTTGATAGAGGTACTTCCAGGATCGA